>JAEIFV010000133.1:0-527085 GCA_018904265.1 Lordiphosa collinella | reverse complement strand
CGTGCTATGATAAACGTGCTTTTGCCGAGAAGAGATTTCCAAGTGCTATTCAGCGCCTTCTTGCATCTACGAGTTTTTCGGAGAATATGTTTTGCGGTTATATTAGGTGTAAGTGTTACTCTAGTGTGAATCAGCTTTACCACCTCGAGTTTCTCCCCATTTATTACTGTCATCGTTGGCTGTTCTTCCTCGCTCCTTTATTACCATCACCTTAGATTTTGGATATTTATTTGCAATCCCCAGGTGTCGCAATACCTTTGCTTGCCACATTAATCATTTTTGTAATGTTGCCGCGTCCTCGGATAATAAGACCATGTCATCCGCATACATCAAGGTCTTACTGTTTGATACCAAGCTTGACTCTGATCCCATAACTATGTCGTCATACTTTAAAATCAATAAAGAAAACCATTTGTTTTACCGCTTTATTTGTGTCGCCAATCCGCTATTCACTTAACGGTTGAGTATTTACCATTTTAAACGTACCCGATAGAGCTCGGCACCATAATCATTTTCAATTATTATTTTTTAGCTTTCAGGTATAAAAATGCTATCCAGTTGAGTATCGTTCTGAATCGTCTGGTATTCACTTAGTATGCTGTGATTTTCCACCCAATCATTAAGCAAGTACAAGTAAAAATCGCTGCAAAATTTTCATTATTGCGTTTATAAATGAAATGCCTCTAGTTGCTGGATTCGTGAGGGTCTCCTTTCTTCGCGATCGGAAAAAATAATATTCTTTCGAAAGCTATCTGGAATAACTCCGCTATCAAAAATATCCGTTATACACAGCTGTCAGGCGCTCAATAAATTGTGCTGGACATTTTTTTTTCTATAAATTCTCACTGGCAGTCTGTCTCCCGGGGGCCTTGTTGTTTTTGCATTTTGAGTGTTGTTGTACTTCTTCCATGGATATCCTGCGGTCCATTTCTTCGATGATGATCTGAGGGATTCGTGATGTCTTAGTTGTTCTGGCTTGTTAGTGAGTATAGCAAGTTTCAAAAATGATCTGGTGAGTATGCTGGCATCTACTTTTAATATTGGATCTAGCCGCTTGTCCATTTAAAAAGCCTAAAAGTTGCCAGAAGGCTTTTGCTGTCTCTCACCTATTATCTCCGATTCCATATTTGGTAATAGATGCACTCCTTGTGTATACATAGCGCCTTATACTGTGAATTTGCATTATGGTAGAACGATTTATTTTCTGCAGGGCTTCTCGTCTCATTTGTTTCAAAGATTCATAGAACTCACTGAGCGTTTCGCAAGTCGCTATCAAACCAGGGTTGCTTTCGATGTCTCTTGTTTGTAGATTGCATGCACTTCGCGGCTTCCTGTAAGCATTCTGTAAGGTTTTCAATGTGCGGGCTTGCATCCGTTCTGCACAGGTCATTTTTAGTTTTTCGGTATATATGTTGGATAGCTTAGTCTTCCAGCGTAGCTTTTGGCAGTAGCTGGCTTTGCTGGGATTTCATGGGTAACATATAAGTTGACTTTTACTTCCAGAGGCATATGGTCTGAGAATATTTCGCTTTTTATTTTTCGTCTTTTATATGGTTGGCCCAGTCAGAACCAATTAGACAGTAATCAATTGTTGATGTTGCCTGTGCTCTACAAATGTGTAACCGCCTTGAACGTCCCCTACCGTTCTACCATTAAGAACGGTAAGGTGATCAAGTACGCACAACTCGATAAGTTTTTACACCATTTCCGTAACATGTTTCCTTCGCAATTCTCTGCTTCACGGCGATACTGTGTTGCTGCTGCTGGTGACCCCCTCTCCGTTTCTACTTGTTCACCTTACATTCTCATTAAGGTCTCCAATTATCATTATTTTTTCCGAACCTATCCAGGGAGAGCATTATTTAGTTTATTATAGGTCGCCCGTCCATTTCTGTTACAGTTCAGGTAGGTTGGTACTAATGTAAAAGTTCCTTCCCCATTATAAAGCAATTTTATGGTAGTTGCACCGTACGTTTTATAAACTCACAGTTTATTTGTGATCTAAGGTCTTTTTATACCGAGTAGAATCCCTCACTTGCTCTCCACATTGCTGTTCTTACTGCTAGCTCCCAATGCAATACGTGCTCTGCAAAATAGTTTTCGAACTGTTCCTGGTTTTTTATCGACGAAGGTTTCATATAGGCAGAAAATATCGTTTGAGTTTATAAAGTTCAAAAATCGAGTATGTAACCGTTTGTTTGCGAGTCCTGGGACGTAAAAGCTTTTATTGATTGTTCTATTGCTGGTTCTTGTTTGGTCTATTGCTGTTTGGGATGGTTTTTTGGAAGCGTTTAAGAGTGGTAGTTTTTTGTCATATGATGTTGAAGGACAAAAGGCCTTTGTTTGAAAATTAGTGGCTTGTAGGATGATTAGCGGCTGTGAAATAGAATGTTTGTATTAAAAAATGGCCGCCAATATTAATATTTTATTTTTTAAAATATTTTAATTTTATTGATTTTTGAGTTTTTTTAATATAGTTTTTTGTTTGTTTTTTTTGTTAAGTTTTATATAAAGGGAGGTGCCGGAGAGAGTACGTCCGTTTTTAGGGAGATCTTTTGCATAATGTTGTCTCATTTGCCAGTACGCCGACTTTGTCTTGCCTTTTCGAACAGAATTCGGGTATTCCCCATTAGCGAACTCCCATTTTTATCGCGCATCAGGTGTTTATCTTTCTTTGGGTTGCATTGCCCTACGAAGTCCTTTTATTATTAAGTTTTTGTTTCTTCCTTCTTGTGACAGTTTTTAGTTCCCGTCTATCCGTTTCTCTATCCATCCAAGTTGAACTATTTCTGATTTCATAGCTAAATTTTCGCTTCAAAGTTTTTTATGGCTTGTTCAGCGTTCCCCAGTTGATTTTTATCTGACACATGTCTTCTTTTGATGCGAGCGTGCTCCACCAAATTTGCAAGTTTCAAGTCAACATTCAAATTCATTTGATTGATAGCTACCATGAGGTCATTAAGAGATACTACGGGCGAGAGCACCCCTCTTACGTTCTCGAGTTGCATTGGTGTATCTTTGGCTCGTTTGATTTGCACCAGGCATATCGTTTCATTCATTTACGATAATGGGGATCTCCCTAACAGACATTTCAAATATTAGTTACGTTGGCCAAGAAAGCTTAAGAGATTTCCCCAAAGCTTCTGTAATAGCTGGTTTGCTCGTTTTCCAACACTATCAGCTGTTGTTTGTGTGCCCAGTAATAGGCTGTTTATATGTGTCCAACAAAAACAAAACAGAAAAAAAAAAATGCTACAATGTTTATGGTGTGCAATTTCTCATCACCCTCTTAAAAGTTTTGTTGTTGCCTAAAATCTCGCGGCAGGAATGCAGTCCAGATTTCTGTTGCCTTTCCCAAGGATCACTTCTTCTTGGACCAACGACACGTCACAAGCCCAGCCAGCCCTCTAGCAAAGTTTGTCGCTTGCCTAGTGCTTCCGCAGGCTTTATAAATCTTTGATTTATACTGACGCCCGTGGGCCTGCTCCCGCTTCTGCCTTCTCTCTCTCTCTCAACAAACTCACAATCAATATAATCTGTGTACTTCTGGTACAGAGTATAAATATCAATCAAAATCAATCTAAGACTTACCTTGTTAGTTAACGCAACTTATACGCAAATGCCGGCATCTTAGCCCATAACTAACGTCATTGCAAGTGGCAATGCGCCCGTAAATGACCGAAAAGCGACAAGCCACGATGAGTGAATGGGATCAACAAGACGTTTCGTCTTTTCTTTTTATGTAGCATTCAGAATTTTTGAAATCTTCACGTTGCGTATGAAGAACAGCTTGTTAAATGAAAAGTACAGCTCTTCTGTACTAATTTTGAGCTACAATTTTCGTTTACAATTTCCACACGCGAATAAAGGCTTAATGTACAAAACTTAAAGCTTTCGTGTGGTATTCAGAAAGCTGTGTAAAAAATTTAGAAGTTATTTCGGAAAACTATGATTTTCTTTTGACATGCACCCTTTTCCTATGTTCTATTTTCTGGTGTAAAGTTAATAATGAATGAAATTGGAAACAAATTGGACGCGGAAACTTTAAGCGCAGTTTAAAACAAAGATAAAGTCATATGAAATCTTCTTTGAAACTAAAATGTTTACTTAAACGGTTTGAAACTGGTAAGCGAAACGATTTATCGTAATCGAATCGTAATTTGTGTATTAAGTCATAAACGGTTGCATGCAAAAACACACAATGATATAAAGTGTATTAAACGTGCAGTAACACCTCTGATTTGTGGGAAATACTATATTAACCGAGGAAGCTATTTTACATACAACACGCCGGTTGTTTCTAAAAACTCATAAAATTTGGCCATAAGATAAAAAAGCAAGGTACAAAAATTAGACATTCATAAAAGAACCGTTGGCTTGGCAACATACACTAACCTCTTACTGATCTTGTTATCTGTTACTCTTTTATCTTTGTACAAAGCGCATGTGAAATTTCGTTTATTGACAAAACAACCTGCGTATGACAAACTTAAGTGAAGAATATAAGTTTATGGACTTATCGCAAGACATTGAATTGGAATGGGGGAGATAAAAAGTAAAATGAAAAAACTAACACAATATAGGATCAAATAAAATTTTAAAGCAACCAATTCTTGTTGTAATTATACCCTTGCAGAGGGTATTATAAAATTGTGCGGATGTTTGTAACGCATTGAAGGAAGCATCTCTGACCACATAAAGTATATATATTCTTGATCAGCATGACGAGCTGAGTTGATTTAGCCCTGTCCGTCTGTCCATCTGTCTGTTTCTATGCTATCTCCTCCGTCAGTTTTAAAGCTATCCTCACCAAACTTTGCACGAAGTCTCCTTCAAAGTACGTATTTCGTAGTTTACTATCCTTTCCCATGATTTTACCAAGTTTAGTCGAAATCGGATGACTATAGCATATAGCTGCCATATGAATGATCGGTCGAAAAACTAGTTCTAGTGAGAAAAACTTTTTTGTTTTTAATGAAAACGTCCTTATCATTGGCATACACTTATTTTATATACTTATACACAATTCTGCAAAGTTTGGTCGAAATCGGATGACTATAACATATAGCTCCCATAGGAACGATCGGTCGAAAAACTAGTTCTAGTGAGAAAAACTTTTTAGTTTTAAATGGGATCGCCTCCAAATTTCGTAATTAACAGTGTATTATGCTTTTCCAAGATTTCACCAAGTTTGGTCGAAATCAGACATCTCATAGAAAGTCAGGTCCAAAAAAGTAGTCTTAGAAAAACTTTTTGTTTTCAATGGAAGCTGCAAGGGTATACAAAACTTCGGCCGAGCCGAAGTTAACTTTCCCCCTATTTTTTTTTTATTCTTAAGCTATTTAGTTTGATTGTTTTTGTGTACGCATGTGATTTGCAATTATGATTTTTGTTAGAGTTTTATGATTGTGAATTCTTATCGATAGATAACATACGGAACATAACCATAAACCAAACAAGTAAGGGAGCTGCAGTCGAGTGCCCCGACTACAAAATACCCAGTACCCTTGATTTCGTGTGTTTTTTCTTTACATACACACTCACTCACACATACACACACTCCAACATATACACAAACGCATGGCATGCGGCCGCGCGCGATAACTGACAATGCAAGACCCCCTCTCTCCCACATGCAAAGTTGATTCGGTGTTTATTGTTTATTATAGATATTGGACCTTACTTGATATATGTAAAGTTTGGAAGGTCTATCTTAAAAAATTGTGGCTCTGACTGTTTTTTGCGCTTAAAGGGGGGAGGGGGAGGAATTTTCCAAATCTGAAACAAACTCGTTTTGAATCGGGTATATACCTATCTACATGCAAGAATTTGTGGCTCTAACTCTTATCAATTTGGCCAGCTGTTCCGGTCATCACAATTCGATAGATTTACTCGATTTGAATTCACATTGCTTGGAGCCGGTGAATTCAAAAGAAAATACGTTTTTTTACATTAAGGAGTCAAAAATAATGGCTTAAAGTTATTTTTTGTACCATTGTTTAGTGTATTTAGATACTTTTTGCAGTCTTACTTTCCTTTAAATATTATTTTTAATAAACAAATTAATTATTTTTATAAATAGCTTCTATTTTGCTATGTCCCAGCCAAATCGAATTCACATTTTTTGTTCAAGCTGTTCTGGTTTTCACATTTTTATGAAACGTTGGCAATGAAATTGAATAGGGCTGTCAAGATAGCTGCATAATTCTGTAAAACAGTTCACCACTTCTTTAAAACCTACATTTGAGGTTTAATCTTTAAATAAGAACTAACTGTTTTTTTTTTAAGTCTAAAACGCAAAACTTAATCAAAAGATTGGTTAAAAGATATAAAAAAAAATTAAATTAGAATGAACCAATCGATTTGTTACCGTTGGCAACCCTGGTTTTTATTATTCAACACAGTCAGCTGTTTGATACACAGCGTTAAAGTTGATTCGCAAAAATGTAAGTATATTTTATTATAAAATGTTATTTGCTTTTATTAATGATAGTTTTTAGCGCAAACACAAGAGTGCCGAGCAAGAGAGTTCTCTTGCAAAAAATGTCGAAAAGTCCTGATTTGGCAAAGGGGTTCGTGAAAGGCGACAGGGTGGCTGCTGATGCCAAATGGTTTTCGGTTCAAAAAAGGGATTCTCCTTCGTTGGCTTGATTATTTTTATGTGAGTGCCGTCTACACTCCAATTACGCCTGGTATCTGAATTTGGAATAAAAATAGTTTCTGGATTCTGTGATTTGTTTGTGTCATTTGAACTCTGATTTTCAGCGAAATAGTGTGTTCGAGTTGGCAAATCACTTCTGGAGTATTTGGAAAAACGTACTTCTACCAATGTTAACGTCATGATCTTTGGCGACTCTAGTTGATTGACCCAGTGGCCAAAACCCCAGCACAGCAGCTAATTGAGTAGTCTTCGGGATTAAGGGTGACTTGACTCGGGGAATCCTATTCAGAAGCATTGAAAAGGTCTGCTTATCATCTCTATAGGATTGAATGAATCTAAAATTATGTGAAATATGGTGCTAATTAGGTTCATAATGCGCTCTTACTGATGTTCAGAAAGATCCATGGGCATGTAGATGCTCGCAGTTGCCGGTTTTTCCGAACACAATTTTTGCCTCCGGACATGTTCATAGATGCCATTAAAAATACAAACGTCATTTGAAACAGCAATATTATAATTCAATCAACTTCTTCGACTTTGCCGAGTGTTTTCTGTTTTGTTGTTTTGCTCCACCAGCTGATTGAGGTGAAAAAGTAGTCAAAGGAAACATTGTGGAAATGAAACGTTCGAATTGCAAATCGAATGCAAATCGTTCGAATACCAGAACAGCTAAAACCAAATCGTTCGATTTGGATTTCATTTGAAATCGAAGAATATGTGAAAAACCGGAACAGGCCTGATAGTCTCTGAGAAACACGCGTTCATACGGACAGACGGACGGACAGACGGACAGGGCTAAGTCGACTCGGCTGTTGATGCTGATCAAGAATATATATACTTTATAGAGTCGCAAATGTTTCCCTTCTACCTGCTACATACTTTTGCACAACTTCATGATCCCCCTTTGCCATTTTCAATGGGAACAGGGTATAAAAATCCAATTTATGTAAAAATATTATAAAATGAGTGTGGAAAAGTCTTTGTTCTAGGTGAATGAACAAGCCGGGACGTAGTTTCGCAAGTACATATATCTCATGCAAGGCTTTGATGGTCGCTAAGTACGGGGAGTGCTTGAAAAGGCGCATCTACAAAAATATTCAGTGCATAAATAAAGCATTGACAAATTCAGGGATCATTTTATTTTGATGTACTCTCAATTCATTGGCCATTAAATACTTCATTTAAATTAACATTTGTAATTTCTTTCTCACGTGGCCCAAGAGCAATCAATTGTTGATGTAACTCTGTATACAAAGCAACGTTTTGTAATTTCCCTGTAGTTCAGCTGCACCGGTGTGGCATTAACGAATTCCCTAACTCTTCGTAGTGAGCACTTGCTACCAGACCAACTACCAGCCAAGTATTTGCCTAACGAATTTTGTATGGGAATGTCCAGAAAACGTATCGATCGGTACGTTAGTGTGCTGATGAGTGCACACCATAGTTCAAGTACTTGACTAGCGCTGTGATACATTACCTGTCCTTAACGACGCAACTGACGGTCGATGATGCTTCAGGTTGTTAGGCCTGGTGGTGCCTTAACACCAGCTGAACTACAGGGTTGGCTGTTGGAAAAATACGACTCCATCTTTTAGTAGATGACCGTTTCAACAACAACAAAAAAGTCAAGGGAGATCACAGGAGTTATTATCCATACACTGGATTATATTCAGCTGCTTGCAGCCAAAAATTTAAAGAGGGAAAAAAACGAAAAAATTGGACTCAAAATGAGCACATACGGTCACAAAAACTGATCATGACTGGATTTTCTCACTTTGAGAACAATTTCTCACTTCAAGAACTTTTTTTTGAGAACGGAAAATCTTGATGTGCGTTGATATGTTCCGTTTTTGAGAACATTTGAAAATCAAAAAAAAAATTGAGGTCCAGGTCCAAAAGAAGAAATAAAAATTTTTGTCGGACTAACAGGGAGTAGAGCCCAAGACCTTTGGCGTGCTCACCGATGATGGCGGTCGTCGCGACACGTCGTAGACGGCTATTGCCATGCGTCTGAAGTCGAACGTCTGAATGCCTACATATACTTTTCGGTGGTGGGGTGGTTGAGGTAAGCTGAATTGTGCTCATTTCAAGAACATTCGGGACATTTGTGCTCAAATATTTGAGAGAACATTCTGTTCATATTTTGAGATGAAGAAATCTTACTTTTTGACCACGTTTTTCCCCTCTGTGCAGATACAAAACTCAGCTGAGAGATCAGGTCGTGTAAAGTTGGCTTTAAAAAGGAAATGTTGGATGGTTTTCATTATGTTAATTAAGAGAACATGTGACAAAAGTTGTGTTCACAAAAAATATGCTAAGTTTTTTTTGTTTTCCGCATTTTGAACCCAAACATAAGATAAACGATGCTATTTTATTATCCGATCCTTATCTCTTGTGTTTTGGGTAAAGATTTTGCTAAGCTCACCGCTAAGACTATTTTGATAAGCAAAATTAGTTTTGGAAACGTAAACTACATTATTTTACTGGAAAGGTGGCATCAAATAAATAGCGAAGCATGTTCTTCGTTAGCTTACACGCAATCGCCGAAGTTCAAGCAGAAAAAAAAAGATTTTAAATAAAATTGTACGCACGATATATCAATGAATACTTCTAAATCTCTACATTATTAGACATGTTACAATAAAAATATTTGCAAGATGAAAAACAACACCGTTGCCAAGAAAAATGTCATTTACTTTTCATTCCACTGACTCTTAGGCAAATTTTGTGAAACCGAGTAACTTGATCGTTTTTCGGAAACGGGAACAGCTACGAATTCCGATTCCGCATGATCTGATCGAAATCGAAAACGGGAACAGGCCTGAACATGTTTAATTTGATTTAATACTGAAATTATTTTTTTTATACTTTTTCGCAAACAAGAAAACAACAAAAACAAAAAAAGGATTAAGGTTGTGCTAACTATAATATGTATGTTCATAAGTTTAATAAAGGGTGGTTGTGTTCTGGGCTCCCACACCGTTGGTGGTGGCTCTGTCCGTGGTCGCCGCCAACCGTCGTGTCGCTGGCGGCATCTACAAGCCTCACTAGCGCCACATGGGAAATCCGACATCAACGAACGTGCCAAGGGTTGGCAAATTTTGCTGTATGATTGGAGCGAAAATATTTTTAAATTTTTCATTTTAATTTTGGGTAACACGACTTTAATTTAATTTATAATATTAGCATGAATCATAAAACTAATGCTACAATTAACAGATTTCCGCTTTAACATCAAATTAAATTTAAACTAAAATAAGGGAAATTAATTTGCGTGTGATGCAACCCTGTTTTTTGAGATGGACAATTGTTTTGAACCCAATTGGACCAATTCTCTTTCCCACTAAGAAAATGAAATCTCTCGAAGATCTGGGACACCGACGAATTTTTAGAGCGATTTGCAAAACAACCGAAGACAAAATCTCTAGAGATTTCCAGGAAAACTGTTATTAATTATTTGCGAGAGACGCATCACTGTTTTTGTAGTTGGACCATAATCTTACACACACACCTTCTAACCGAACCGAAACCGCTGGCCAATTGGCTTCAAAAACCATGTTATAAACCGAACCAGCGGACTCTGTGAACCACTGAACCGAAACAGTTCTAATATCGATCGGCTTGCAGCCCTGGTTTAAACGGTTAATTTCTTGCTTTAAGATAGTTAAAGAAATTTCTTTTAGTCAAAGTGGTTGTTAGCCGTCTTAAGATCGAGGATTAACACAGGGGAAGAGCCATTTTGTTGCAGCCACTTTCATGAAAATTCTGGTCCAGTTTTGTCCACTGATTACAAAACTGGTCTCGGTTTGGCTCCATCAGCTTTTGTTTTAAAGATGTGGCGGAAAATGTGCTTTGCAAGGTTTTTGCTTTGAAAAAACTATGAAGGTTTCACCGAGAAAAAATTTCGGGGTTATGAATCTTATGCGACAGAATACATATCAATGCAGCCCAAAAAAATCAAGCGACCAGCATCAGCAAGCCTGAAGGTGCTTAAATTGGCCTTTGAAGACAGTTATTCCTTAGATAAAGGCAAAATAATGGCGGTATTCGAACTTTTTTTCAACCGCTTTAACATTCGTCCCAAAGACTCTTCTATTTTCAAAAATTTTGGTTCATTTATATCAGCTTGCTGGACAAAGCTGTAGGCGGTTAGTCCCAAAAAAATTTAATAAAATTTATGGCAAGTCTCATGAACAAATTAGGGTATTTTTTTTTTTCAAAATCGAAATTCCTTGCCAGACTTTCAAAAGTGCCAGCCTGACCCATGTATCATAGATTTTTAAATTTCAATTTTGCCCTTATCGACAGCAAGTTAAAGTCAGTCCAGCCCGACTTTGATATACTCGTTACTCAGGACAATTAGTGTTTAATAGCCTTCCTTTAGTTAACAGAGCATTAACATTAATAAGAACATTTCAACATTATGTAAGCAAACAGAGCATATGGCGCCAAAAAGTAGGCAACATTTTGTATAACTTTTATAACTTTTCCATTTATTATCCGATCTTTATGAAACTTTGAGAGATTGTAGATATTGGGCACTATTGTATGTGCCCAATACAGCAAAATATAAGCTTGATATCTTCAAAATTGTAGGAGCTATTCAACATTTTTTTTTATAGTGGGGCGGGAGGGGGCGCGTCCAAAATTTGAAATAAACTTGATCTGCGTAGAGACAATAGGAGTCTACAGACAAAATTTGGTGGCTCTTGCTCTTCTAGTCTCCGAGATCTAGGTGTTCATACAGACAGACGGAAATGGCTATATCGACTCGGCTGTTGGGGTTGGAGATGCTTCCTTCTACCTGTTGCAAACACTTGCACGACTTTAGTATACACTTTTTTCTCTACGAGTAACGGGTATAAAAAGTGCACCCAAATGGACACAGCAGGTTAAGTTAACTCGGACAGACTGTTTCCAACGCATTCCTGCGTTCTCTTCTGTGAGTTTTACCGCCGCTGTTTGAGTAACCTTAACCTGCTGTGTCCATATGTTTAAGTCCTTGTTGATTTCTGTTGATTATTGTATTATAATCAATTCTCGAACTTGAGACGGCTAACAAACAATTTGAATAAAAGGTTTTAATCAGGGATTAATACCAGAACCGTTAACCGAAATAAACCGTTTAAAATAACGTACCGGAGCCGATACATAATTTTTTTTGAGAACCGAATACCGTTTACCGTTATTATTGGAACCGATAGAACCGAAACAAACCCGAAATGTTGGTACCGGTACTTTTTTCCGGTTTTTTTTACCTTTGCAGAGTCCGTCGTGATTTTGGTCAGATGTTTGTAACGCGACGAAGAATCCTTTACACGATGTCAAACTTTCTTGTCAGAAGACATCTTCAACATTTCTTCAATTTTGCTGACGCCGATAACGACATTCTTTCTATCGGAAAGTGTGGGACTCAGCTCGCGAAGTAGTACGCATATTAACTTCAAGCCGATAATCTAGTTTTGGGTGATTTTTATTCCATTTGGATACACTGCAAATTGGAAATATCTAAAAATAAGTCCTCTCTAGCGAAATCGCTAGTGTGAGAAATCCTTTTTTTAGAACAATGCTTTCCTAATTGTCCTATTTTTTGACCCAATGTATAACGTAATGCTAAGTCCTGAGCAAAAAAATCCTCTATTACTCTTTTAACAAATATTTTTGCTCGAATTTCGTCGGTTGCTGATGAATCAGTGCAAATGTTGAATGTTTTAATACTGAAAGCGCCGACGAAGTTACAAGAAAATAAATTTGGGGATAAAAACACACCACTTTTGTCTACGAAATAAGCTACTGGATTCGATTTACATTTGTCTTGCACATAAACATATTCGAGACCATGAAAGCATTCTAAAGAGGAGATCAGGGTCCACCACAAAGTTTCAAGAATTGTATGGGATTTCAAAAGTTGCAACTTCTGTAAAATAATACGAAATGTGAAAATCGATTATAATTTTACTTTAAGTGTCAAACGACTGAAACTTTAATGTGGAATATTGTTTCTTCATATTACAAAGGAATAGAATGATTTGAACTTATCTCAGAATTTCCTTTTTACTATATTTAACAAATTTTTATTTATACCGTTAACCCAAAAAAAAAACTGGTTACCGTATCGAAACAAAGCCAAAGTAAATTAAAAACAAATAGAACCATTTACCGAAATCGGGTCGTTCGGTATTAATCCCTGGTTTAAATAGGTTTTAATTAATAAAAAATTTAAGCTCTTGCTTTATATGCACTTATATACCTAAGTAGGTTGTTAATTGACGTCGTAGTTTTGTTGTTGTGTCCCCAGGAGATATGGCTTTGGAAAACTGTTTAGAACTAGAAACATTTTAAGAATTTGCTATTTTATCCATTTTTAGTATTCGAGTACCTCAGTCCCGATCGCCGCACCTTCGGTCTCAACATTGTACTGGCCATTTTCTATTGCTTTGGTCTGATGGCTTCACCCTGGATTGCCATTTGGATAGGCAATTGGCGAAAGTATCTCTGGTTAGTCTCATTGCCCGCTTTGGGTGTCTTATCCTATCCTCTGTTCATCTGTGAGAGCGCTCAATGGTTACTCACGAAGAAGAAATACGACCAGGCAGTGATTTGTCTCAAGCGAGTGGCGAAATTCAATGGGCGCCAGGTGGAGGATACCGCTTTCGATGAGTTTGTGAAATACTATCGCAGCAAGCAGAAGGAGGAAGAGAAACAAAGCCAGCAAGAGGATACATTTTTGGGCATGTTTCGTACACCTCGTCTACGACGTTTTACGCTGACACTGCTGATCAAGTCGTAAGTTGTGCATTTTAATACAATTTCACATAAGAAATCCATTATGTTTTCACTTGCAGAGTCATCATCACCCTCTCTTGCGATGTGATCAATCGCAATATGGAGGGTCTGGGCACTTCCCCCTTCAAGCTGTTTTCTTTGACCTCCATTGTGTATTTACCCGCCGGAGTAACCATACTCCTGCTGCAGAACAAAATCGGACGCAAGGGCATGGCCTGTGGTGCTCTTTTTGTGGGAGGAATCATTACCACAGTAACGGGCTACCTAATCAGCCTCTTAGATGCTCAGGAAAATGCTTTAGTTTTGGCCATAATGGTGGGATTGGGTCGTTATGCCATTACCGTATCCTATGATGCAGAAATCCAATATGCTGCAGAGATCATACCGACAAGTGTTAGAGGCAGAGCTGTCTCCAATGTGCACGTAATTGGTTTGGCCTCCAGTGCATTGGCCTTCTATGTGATTTATCTGGCGCAGTTCTATAAGCCATTGCCATCCATTTTCATAGGAGTTTTGATGTTTGTGGGAGCCGCCTTGTGTTTGACACTGCCGGAAACTTTACACAAGTGAGTAAAGATCTTGCCAGGAGTATTGAGTATTACGTTAAATTGGTTTTTTTTTAATTTCCAGAAAACTACCTGAAAATCTGGCAGATGGTGAACGCTTTGCTTTGAACGAGAGCTGCTTATATTTTCCATGTTTCACAAAAAATAAAATTGATAATGAATTGTGATTAATTCAGCTGGCAAATTCCGCTTTTCCTATACCCAGCTATATTCTTAAATCCAGGCACAACACACACATTTCACTGGCAATATAAAAACCGAAATAGGCATGTAATTATTATTATCATCCAGTTTTGGCCACCCACTTAAAAGCCGCCGATGGAAAATGCCATGATAATGGCTGAACAAAACAAAAAATACAAATCGCATCGCATGCGAGTAAATCAGCGATCACAAAACCTATATATACGCTTACCTACATACACTTCTCTCGATATTAAAATTTCATTTCATTTGGAAAGTGCAACGTTCAGCGATGCGAATTCCCCCTTTAGATCAAATTTAACTTTCGTGCCGGGCGGTTGACATGACTCGAGTGTTTGTTTTATTTCACCCGGACGGTCAGTGACTTTGGTTGAGCTCTGTCAATTACCGTGTAGAAATCTGTTTCTTATCGCGCTCCGCATTTTTTTTTTGTGCTGAGAGCAAACATTTTAGTACTTAGCTGCAGAAATCTGCCACGCTTCGGTTGGATTTTCGCACGAGCTTCTGGCTAGTCCATAATTGCCTTTCGTATGCGTAACAAGTACTACACATGGAATAGATTCCGAGAAACAGTAACAAAAATTTACAAATTGTAAGCAAAAAAGTTCATACAAAAAAGTGAAAGCAACAAAAATTAACTAATTAATAATAATTGTTATCAAGTTTAAATATTCTGAATGGAAAATCGCATACTGATTTATAATCCAAAACAAAGTGTATGAGAAATTGAAACTTATGCATCGACGCCTTATTGCTTGATCTAATTACTTAAATAAGAGAGAAAGTCGGTCAACTATTACATACTCTGTACCTGTGAAGTGCTGCCCATCGCCGTTGCGACCGGTGCTGCCCATAATTGTTTATTTTCCTTATAACTCGACAACCGTTCATCCGATCTTTACCATTTCTTTGGCGGATCGATAAATAATCCTGATTACTAAATATATCCAGAAGGAACGAACCTTCTATCTAAAAAACTGTGGGAGTTAAGACTTTTTTACAATTTGCGGGGGCGGAAGGGGGCGTGACAAGAATTGAAAATTAACGTAATCTGCCTTCAAGTTTAAAAAGCATATGTCCCATACATGTGAAACCTTTATCTCTTACCATCTCTGAGATCTGTTTGTTCATACGGACAGACCGACAGACAGACAGACCGACGGACAGACGGACATGGCTAGATCGACTCGGCTGTTGATGCTGATCAAGAATATAAGGGTCTGTTCCGGTTTTCGACTCGATTTTCGTGTAAACGTTAATTTTTTGCGCTTAAAGTTGTATTAATTTGTATGTAAGTAACAAGACAATCTGTGGTTACTAGATCTCGTCGTAGTTTTCTCTCGAATTGAATTCACTTGGAATTGAGCAATCGGTTTCAATTGCTCAAACGAATTCGAATTTTTTATACCAGATCTAGTAACCGTAGGCATATTGTTTACCTCCTATACAACGATATTCGAATTGTATGCAAAATGCTAACGTTTACACGAAAATCGAGTCGAAAACCAAAACTGGGCCCATATATTAGAGCGGGTCAATTTGTATGGACCAAAAAAAATCGACCGGGAGTAGAGCAAAAACGCAATTAAATTTTTTCTTAAAGAGATTCGAAAGTCAAATTTAATTTTTGAGTATGGATACTTCGGCGATGTCAATTGGTTCTTCGAACTTAAGGGGGGAACACACTTTGCGATGAGCAAAAGTAGATGGTTTTTAAAAAAATTCCAGAAAAAAAAGTATAAGAGATTTTTTAATTTTGTTTTTTTTTATTAAATAGTTAATGAATGAAAGGAAAATACAAAAATTTTTTTTTTGCAATATGAGGGCCGTTCAGAAAGTTATCGGCCTCCGAAAAATGATGAATAAAAAAAAAGGTGCCCATATGGTGACCATGGTTGCAGCACTTGGGATGATCTGAAAAAAAAGAAAAATGCGGTTATGTTTAGAACTAATGTGGCTATCGTTCGGCCCTCCGAAAAAAAATTGCAAATTTTTTTGACAAAATGGCGGACATTTGAAAACGACAAATTTTTTTTCCTTTTTTGTCGTGTAGTGTAGAAAAAGTACACTTAAAATATAGGTATCCAAAAGTTGGGGGCCGAACGATAGCGACGACAATTCTGCGTCGTATAAGCCCTTCCGGAGCAAAATCGGTCCACTGGTTTCCTCTGAATCATGGCCACCAGTTTGAAAAACGTGGTTTCGAGATAAACGCGTTTAAAGTTTGCAGTTGCTAGGCAAATCGGGTCACTTTGGGTCATTAAAAGGGCTATATCTTCTAAACTATTTCGAATTTTTGAAAATCCTTTTAGGGGGATATTTTTGAATATCCAAGCTACAAAAATATGAAATAAGTCGAAATTTTTTTTCCGCAAAGTGTTTTCCCCCCTTAAGGGGCACACCTAGTGTAATGGCCTAAAAAAAGGTGATTTTTGGGAATTTTTATTAAAAAAAATACTTTATCAATTATTTCAAAATTTCAAGAATATATTTATACATGTTTCAAGAATATACAGTGAAATTTTTGAAGAAAAAAATTAAATATTTTTTAAGTTATAGTCGATCTCCAACGGCGCGAAAAAAAAACGTCCTTCACTGCTGCAGTGATTCCGGCCTTCTCCGTGGATGAAATCTAAAAAAAAAATTCTCCTTAAACTAGATAATATTGTCTAGTACAATGACCTACGATAAAAAAAAAATCAAAAATTGACAATATGGCGGCGTAGTCGAATTTTACCCAAAATTTTGGTCGTTTTTGGCCTGCCAAAATTCGATTTTTTGATCAGATCAAAAATCGATAGGTCATTGTACGGAGAACTATATATAGAACATGTAAAAAAAAATTCGATAGTGATCGGATCATTTGTTTTTGAGTAATCACTGCAGCAAATTCGGAAAATGCTGTTTCGAGAAAAACGCGTTTAAAGATAGCTAATGAGACTCTCTAGCTGCCGAGCGGCTGCTCTTTAAATTGCTATAACTCAAAAACTATTTGAGATATCGATTTAAAATTTTAATATGTTAATTTTAAAGGTGTAATCTACCGAAATATGAAAAAAAAGAAATCGATTTTTTTGAAATTTCACACTAGGTGTGCCTCTTAAAGAGATTCGAAAGTCAAATTTAATTTTTGAGTATGGATTCTTCGGCGATGTCAATTGGTTCTTCGAACTTAAACGTTGATTTATTTTCAAGTATTAATACCGAATCTAGCGATTAGCGATTACCGTAATCTTACCCAAGGCCGGTCGGAAAAGAAAAACATATCGGTTTTATGTGATGTCAGTATAGATTGACGGCGGCGTAGCGAAGCGCAACCGGATATATCTAAAAATATAAAACTATTCAACCTGACTGACTGGTGACCGTCGCTCAGGACAAACCATAGAACATAGAAAGCTGAATTTTTTACAGTTGTATTATCTTATGCTGAAAGTAAGTACTAAGATTAGCTCCAAATTCTTTTTCAAAGTTACTCATAAAAAAGTATGATCAGCGTGACTTTCAACTTTTGGAAAATCTACCCCCAAAGTCAGAAAATGGTCGGAGAACTGTTGTATGCAGCTTTTTTGATTATCATCGGATCAAGCTCAAATATATTTTCAGAGATCTATATGAAAATTTAACTATGACTGCATACTAATTTTTCGGAAAATTCAGCCCCCTTGGTGGGAATTGGGTGGTAAAGGTTGAATGGGTTGAATTTTAGTTTTTGTTTGGAGCTACCAAACTCATTTTTAAAGTTACTCATAAAAAATATGATCAACGTGACTTTCAACTTTTGGAAAGTCTACCCCAAGAGTCGGGAAATGGGCGGAAAACTGTTGTATGCAAATTTTTTGTTTATCATCCGATCGGGCTCAAATTCATTCTCAAAGATCTATATGAAAATTCAACAATGACTGCATACCAGTCTTCTGGAAAATCTACCCCTCTTGGCGGAAATTGGTGGGTAAAGGTTGAGTGGGTTGAAGATATTGGACCTTATAAAGGTGGCCATGACCTGACTGGAAGATTATAAAAAGTATTCAGTTGAACGCGGGCTGCCGTTTTTCATTGTACTTGGTTGTGTGCGGGACCTGGACCTGGAGGTGGCCCGGGAGGTGGACCTGTAGGTGGACATGGAGGTGGAAAATGGTCCAAGAACCGCAATATTTGCAAAATTCTTAATCTCGGTAAAACTTTGGGGATTGGCTAAACGCTTGCCAGGGAATATTTCTAAGTAGAAGAAAGGGGTGGAAAATGGTGGACAAACCGCGATATTTGGAAAATTTTTGGCTTTAGTGAAACTTAGTGGAATGGTGGACGCTTGCCCGGGAAGGTTTCTAAGTTAAAGAAATGGGCGGAAAATGGTGCTCTAATCGCGAAATTTGAAAAATTATAGCGTTCATCCGATTGCAATGCAACTTTGAGGAATGGTTGGAGAATTGGTGAAAAATATCACAAAATGTGTGTTCAAGGCCAATCCTTATTTTTGGACGATCTTTATCAAATTTTGTTTGTAAGCTTTTATTTTTAAAACTCCACCTCCAAGATCGGAAATGTCAGGTGAGATTTTTTTTAACCGCGGGCGTGGCATAAGAGTTAATCTCTGCTTTGAGCCGATGTACAATGTAAGATACGGTCAAATAGTTTCCAATTTGCAAAATTCTATTTGCAAAAATCTATTTTGCATCCGATTGACTTGAAATTCGGTTTGTACTGTAGGACTGTAAGGCCAGATTTCTCAATGTGCGGTTAGTCAACTTGACAGGCAGTTTAACCGAATTTGCGTATCTTATGCTGTATGTGGCGCAACCAGAGGAGCAGTTAACCGCGAGTTCAGTGCCGATGGAATTATCGATATATTTTATTTTATTATTTTATTATTTGCAGCCACAAGGTGTTTATAAATAAACGAATTTTTCAACTTCACGCAATGAAAATGGAATTTGAAGAGGCAGAGCAACGCATAAAAAATGCAAGAGAGTACAGGAAGAGGCCTAATTACTTAACTGATCTGTATGATGCCACATTTGTTCAATAATTCAGGTTGACCAAATCTACTTGTAAAATAATTTATGCTAGGATCACGAATCCCACGAATAAATGCTTCAATGTTGTCTTCCAATGCGTCAATTGAAGCGGGCTTGTCTGTATAGACTTGAGCTTTAACATAGCCCTACAATCTAGGCGGCCAATTGACCGGTCCCGAACGTGAAATAAAATGTTCACCGAACTCGCCTCTCAATAAGTCCATTGTTGCGCGTGCTGTGTGGCATGTGGCACCGTCTTGCTGAAACCACATGTCATGCAAGTCAAGCTCTCGCATTTGCTCACTGCATTTTGGGCAAAAAAAATTGGATATCATCTCACGGTAGCGTTCACCATTCTCAGTTACGTTACGATTCGCATCATCTTTAAAGTACGGTCCAATGATGCCACCTGCACAGAGGGAAAAAACCGTGAACATTGGACTCAAAATGAGCACATTCGGTCGCAAAAACTAATCATGACCGGATTTTCTCACTTTAAGAACAATTTCTCACCTCAAGAACTTTTTTTTGAGAACGCAAAATCTAGATGTGAGTTGATATGTTCCGTTTTTGAGAACATTTTAAAATTAAAAAAAAAAAATAAGGTCCACCGTACACAGGTCCGTCCAGTGTCCAGATCCAGGTCCACTCACTGTCCCAAGTTCACTGTCCATGTCCAGGTCCACTGTCCAGATCCACCGCGTCCATGCCGGCCCAGGTCCAGGTCCGCAGAGACATCGCTTGTACAACACCCCACCCGCCTTGGTTATTTATTATTTATTAAATAAATAAAAGTTTTTGTCGGACCTCACTGGGAGTAGAGCCCAAGACCTTTAGTGCGCGCAACGACGGCGGCCGTCGCGACGCGTCGTAGACGGTTAGGCTATTGCCATGCGTCTGAAGACGCACGTTTGAATGCCTACATATACTTTTCGGTGGGGTGGTTGAGGTGAGCTGAATTGTGCTCATTTCAAGAACATTCAGAACATTTGTGCTCAAATATTTGAGAGAACATTCTGTTCACATTTTGTGATGAAGAAATCTTATTTTCTGAACACGTTTTTTCCCTCTGTGTGCCCATAAACCGCACCAAATTGTGACTTTTTCTGGATGCATTGGTAGCTGTTGCAATGCTTCTGGCTGATATTCACTCCAAAATCAAAAATTCTGCTTATTTACGTACCCATTGAGCCAAAAATGAGCTTCGTAGCTGAACTCAATTTTTCAGTAAAAAATGTATCTTTGGCCAACTTTCAAAGAGCCCATTCACCAAAAATTCTACGTTGCGATAGGTCGTTCGGCTTCAATTCTTGCACCAGCTGTATTTTGAAAGGCATCCTTCCGCAAAATTTTTCACGTTGTTGATTAACAGAGGCCCAATTGCTGCGAACGGCGACGAATCGATAATTGATGGTCATCATTAACACTGGCCGATACAGCTGCGATATTTTCTTCAGTTCGTCCAACAATGTAAACTTGGTGCGAAATTTAGTCACAATAGCCCGAATAGCCGCTTCAGTGGGTCGATTAAACTGACCATAAAATGGAAGAAGCGCGCGATGAACTTTCTTAACAGAGCACGCATTTTGATAACAAAATTCAATAATTTGCAAGCGTTGTTCGTTTGTAAGATGATTCATGGTTAAATTATAGACCAAACTGAAGATGTTTGACAGTGAAACAAAACACGAAAAAAGATAATAGCTAAAAAATCACCCTTTGCTTTAGTTAATTCTGTTTTTTGTACATCATGTGTGCGTCTTTATTATGTTTACTTAAAGTTTTAGAAGTGTTCCCCCAAGATCCCCCGATTCATTTCTTTTTCAGTGTATTTGTGTATGTCTTAAGATAATACAAAATTAAAATTAGCTGCAGAAATTTGCAGATGTGTGCATAATCAACAATATACTAACGCCGTCTCGTTTTTCTTCAAGGTCAAATTTGCCTTGCGAAGCAGCTACTTTGCCTGTCTTTGTGTTCGTCTTTCTTGTTTTGGGTTCTTATTAAGTTGAAATTATAATTTCGATTGAGCTTTCTTTTTGTCGATTTCATTTTGGTAGTCGACTCTTATCAGTGTGTATTTACACGCTTATATATTTTCGTTTTTTTTTTTTAAATATTTTTAGAATGTCTCATATAGACTAGACCTGAAGAGTTGGCGAATTAATACCCCAGAAGGAAAAAAATGCCCTTATGTAAAGAAAATCCAAAATGCAGAGAGACTTTCGCATAAAAATGGGACTTTTAGTGGACAAACCCAGAAGTGGAGGAAGTGGCACCTCAAATGATGGCAATACGGCCAGTGCATTCTTCAACAACCCGGACTTGGCAGCTGAAATAACAGGTCTTGATGAAAATATTGAAGTCCGGTGTTCAACATTGCTGCAGTGTTTGGCATCAGGTTACAATATCAATGATATGACTGGCAATATAACAGGCCTTGAGAAAAACGTGATTATTAGATGCTCAACAATTTTGCTAGCCATGTCTTCAGGCTACAAAATCAATCCCGCAAAATTCGGAGACTATGCTTTAGAAACTGCAAAGCTTCTGATTAGTAATTATCCTTGGTACTACCTTCCTCCTTCGGTTCATAAAGTATTATTACATGGTCCTGATATCATAAGAAAATCCTTAGTGTCAATTGGAGAGCTATCAGAAGAAGCTGCAGAAGCTAAAAACAAAGACATAAAACTGTTTAGGCTGAAGCATACACGAAAAATGTCAAGAGTCCTGACAAATATTGATTTATTGAACAGATTGCTTTTAACCTCAGATCCCATCATCACAGGTCAAAGAAAACTTCTATGTAAGCCAAAGTCGAAGCTTTTAAAATCAGCATTTGTTTACTGGAATGTATATACAAATTTTTTTTCTTTCTTACATATGTATATTTGTGAAATTTTTTTTTTTTATATTTGTTAAATTTTTACCTTATAATTAAAGCGTATACATACATGAACTTTGAAAAAATCGTTCATAATTTTGTGTTTGTTGTTGTTTAATTATTGTTACGTTTTTTCCGTTTGTCCTTTAAAACAAAATAATTTTTTCAACAAAAACTCGATTTTAGACTGATTGTTCCTATGGCAGCTATATGATATAGTATCCCGATTTTCACTAAGCTCGCCCTGGTTAAATAAAGTAGTTTTTAATGAAGAATTATAAGGTTGCGTTGCAATATAATGGAAAACAAAACAGTTTTCCATACAAACACTTGACTTCAGACCGATCGTTCATATGACAGCTATATGATATGGTGGTCCGATCCGGCTGATTTGTACACATCATCTTACCATAAATTTATAAAAATTTTGTGTTAAGTTTCAAATCTCTACCTCAACTAGAAGTATTTTTGGCCGCCCTCCCCATACAACAGAAACCACTGTGCGGCTGGTAGCATAGTACCAACCACCCCATCCCACTCCTTGTGTGGCTGCCGAATGGTTAGCAATATTTGTATGAGCGTCAGGGTGTACTGTGCCGAACAGGTCACCAGACAGCATGCTTTCGGGAACACCTAGCACAGAAAAAACTACCGAGATGCTAGACTTAAGTCATGGCACAAGCCTGTCGAGCTTGTTTCATTTCAAATGTGCTAACATTAATCTCTTTCGAGATCACATGTTCATAAATCAGGAACGAGAGCGGAAAAGTATAAGTATCATCTTAGTCATGGCAATCCCCACGGCAATCGGGTCTACGTCCCTGAACAGACGCAGTACCAAACTGCCTAAGGATTCCCAGACCCGGCACACGGGAATCCAAGTATGCCCTTATTATATGCCCAAGTATTACCGTTGCCACCGGTGAATCAAATCAACGACATGCTGAATATTTCCTTGAAAACTAGTGATACAGTTGGTTGTAACTTATTTGAGGCTTATACTAATGTGTGATCAAAAAAAAATAAACAAGAAAATAAATCAAACAAAAATCATGAGTAAAGACAACCTTCCTCATGGGCTGCCGCTTGGCTAATAAATTTTGTTCACCATTCAACTGGTATCCCAAAATTTAGCAGCCTACTTTTCTGACTTTTTCTCATATATAGTAATTACCCCATGGCCTACTTTGTTAGTTACTACAAAAACTTTAACCAGGAATAGCTTTAGTAATCTTTGGAACACTTTTAGTCAACGATTTGTATTAAGAACTTAGCTTTGTCAATGTCTAACTAACTCGCGGTTCGTTAAAGGCAGTGTGGAAAGCATTCAATTTTAAATGCTGTTTAAGGGGATATTGCTGCTTGGAAGGTTGCTTTTGGACCTTTTTTAAAAAAAATCTTATCTGAAAACGGATATAGTTATTTAAATTCTGTTTTTATACTCTGTACCAAAGGTACATAGAGTATAATAAGTTTGTGCAAAAGTATGTAACAGCCAGAAGGAAGCATCTCCGACCCCATAAAGTATATATATTCTTGATCAGCATCAACAGCCGAGTCGATATAGCCATGTCCGTCTGTCCGTCTATCTGTCCGTATGAACGCACAGATCTCAAAGATGGTAAGAAATAGAGGTTTGACATGTATGGGACTTATGCTTCTTATACTTCCAGGCAGATCAAGATTATTTTCGATTTTTGCCACGCCCCCGCAAATTGGAAAAAACGTAATATCTCCAACAGTTTTATAGATAGAAGGTTAGTTTCTTCTGGACATATTTAGTTATCAAGATTATTTATCGATCCGCCAAAGGAATGGTAAAGATCGGATGAACGGTAGTAAAGATATCAGCAAACGAAAATTCAATATATCAGGGCTACTCCTGCAGCAGCAAAACACATACATATGTATGTAGATAAATGTATATATGTGTATATGAGCAACGACTACACAGCAAAGTGATAGCCAACAATATTTTAGGACAAATTTTTATTTAACGATTCATATTGGATCGTTGTGGGTGTGATGACCCCGCCCCTTCAAAAATTCCACCTTTTAAATGAATTAAACCTGCAAATATATTGTCTGAGTAATTCCAACAACGAACTCCTATACAAAACCTAAAAGCTATGGCTAGCTCATTAGATCCAATTGGATTCTTGCAGCTAACTGGGACGCTCTCATTTTCTCCCTTACCTTTCCCACATACACAATATTGAGAGAGAGAAATTAGAGATGGTCGCGGGACAAATATATCGCCCGATATCCATCTGACTTCTAAGACGAGGATTGTTTAAATTGCAAATAATATAAAAATAGTCTAGTTCTTTAATTCTAACATAATATCAAGCAAACACAATGATGTTAAGTCATTCTGGTCACTCTGGAGTCCCGCGTAGTTTTCGATGTACGCCCATCTCTAGCTCTGGCAAATGCAAAGGTTTTTTTTTGTCTGCGGCGCGTGCCAATCCTCTCTCTCTCCCTCTCTCTCCTAAATATACTCTGTACCAAAGGTACATAGAGTATAATAAGTTTGTGCAAAAGTAAGTAACAGCACCTTAATGCGAGCGGCGACCCCAACTGGTACAGAGTTTAATATAGTCGGGCTTGACCGACTTTCTTCCTTGTTGAATATCTGAGCTATGAAAATATGCAAGAAAAAAGTCAATATTTTTCGTCGCATCTTGTAATATTTCCTTAAAGTTCCTCTAAAAAGCGCATAGATTTAGAGACTCATTCGTGAGCGATAGTCGTCGCCGACTTTAAAGGGGTCATAAATTCTCGAAAACGCATGGTTCTTTATAGTAAACGGGACTATAGCAGACTTTTATAGTGCAAATTTCGATATTTAAAACAGTGGTTTGTTCTTGATTTTCTTAGTGATTCTGTAACAGCATCGGGTTTCAATAAAAACTCTACTTCGTAATTTGAGGCATTAGAACAGAATACAAGTTTATCTCATTCGGGGGTGTCCTGGAAATCTCTAGAGATTTTGGCTTCGGTTGGTTTGCAAATCGCTCGAAAAATCCGTCGGTGTCCCAGAACTTGGAGAGATTTCATTTTCTTATTAGAAAGTCTAGTCAGAAGGTGTGTGTATAAGATTATGGTCCAACTACAAAAACAGGGCTGCGTCGCTCGCAAATAATTGATAACGGATTTGGTTCATAGCTGTATTGATGGTTTCAGACATGCCAGCCCTGTTTGTGTCTTTGCTATGTTCGCTAAGTTTGCGTATGTAAGCGAAATCGCATTGGTTGGTTTGTGTATTGGCTTTGGTTGGTTTCTCCAAATCTCTTAACAAAATACTAGAGGTTTCAAACCAACCGAAAGAGATTTCTAGGACACCGTGAATTGGTTTCGGGTTGGAATTTGGTTGGAAGAGATTTCTGGGACACCGCCAATTGTTTCGTTCCCCACTAAGTTTAGACTTCTTAGTCTCTAGAAACGCCCCGCTCCTTCTCTTTTGCTTACCATAAAAATGCTGTACAATCATTTCCTTTGTTCAAATCCCTGCACATAAATGTAAACAAACACAGCTTGTATATGAATTCACCACATCCTAAAGATATCTTGAATGTATAAATCAGTTTGTTGCCTACCAACTTAAAAGCCTCACGCGTTCCTTATTATCAAGCAAAATAAAATAAGCTGTCACTTTGCCTAAAACCTCTTTTGGTATCAATGTGTCGAAAAGGTTTGTTTGTATTTTTTAATGAGCTCAGGCCTAGCAGATAGTGTTCAGTTGAGATCAGACCGAAACCTCACAGCCACTGATTTCTGCACCCCAAAGTGATAAAAAAAAATTTTTATCTGGTTTTTTTAGGCCCACAAAAGTCAATTAAAATCTAGACAAGAGCTTTGTTCGCTTTTTCGTTTAAAGTTGCTAATTGTTCATAAATCCACCAACAAAAACATAGTTAAATCCCTGTCACGTTGCTTATCTGTAAATGCTACTCTAATGAAAATTTACAAAGTCTGCTGACTGCTAATGACCTCCGCGACCTATTTGAAGCAGTCTTTGCTACATACAAGTTTTTGCATTAAGGCTTAAGGATTCTTAAAAGCTACATAATTTCTAACCTTTTATCTAGGTAGAAAACCACACTGTTATGAACATTTTTGGAGAATCTCTGAAAGTGGTTGCTGACTTGAGTTGACTTGTGAGAGCCGTGCCACGTCCCCTCCGTTCTCATAAATCGGAATTGTAATAGGTGCTCTTAAAACGGCTGGTCAATTACGGTGAGAAAACTGATTTTCCCACGTGCTTGACTAATCGACTGTGCGTACTTACAAATTGATGAGCCCGGCTGTTTGGTGATTTTCATTTAAAAACTTAATGACCTACACTCAGAAAAAGCACCTGTCAGAGCTCGAGTAGGATCTGGAATCAATTTATTTCTCTTTGTACTTAAAATTTCGAGTACGTTTTCTTATTGATGCACTTAAGCTAGGTATGGTACTGGCGTTAGTTCATTACCAAAGTAAATATCTTAAAATATCTCAATATGGGATTAAGCGAACTGATTTAATTTAGCCAGCTCAAGGTCGAGGATTGTTTATAATTCAAAAATCAATGGAAAGTCACAAAAGATTACTTATTACTTTGCCTCCCGGCAAAGGCTTTAAATGTTGTCACACCATCAAGCCATTTGCAAATTCCTATTTAAACAACGTCTTCTAGAATAAGAACTTTGGGATTGCAAGTATGCGAAATTCTTTATTGTTTTTAAGCAGAAAGGTATAGTGCGGCTTTAAACCACTTTGACTAATTTTTATACCCTTGCAGAGGGTATTATAAAATTGTCTGGAAGATTGTAACGCATATAACGAAGCATTTCCGACCACATAAAGTATATATATTCTTGATCAGCATGTCGACCTGTGTAGGTGTGCCCGCCCCCCCCCCCCCCCGGCCCGCCCCCCGATCGGTCGGTTTGTTCGGTATATACAATAAAAAAAAAAAAAAAAAAAAAAAAAAAAAAAAAAATAAAAAAAAAAAAAAAACCCTAGAAAAAAAAAAAAAAAAAAAAAAAAAAAAAAAAAAAAAAAAAAATTAAAATAAAAAAAAAAAAATTTTAAAAAAATAAAAAATACAATATATATAAAAAAAAAAAAAATAAAAAAAAAAAAAAAAAAATTAAAAAATTTTAAAAAAAAAAATATAAAATTTAAAAAAAAGTAATTTAATAAAAAAAAAAAAAAAGTTGAAAAAGATAATAGCCCCGAACGGGGCCAGGGCCAACAACGGGTCCAATCCAAATCCACCACCGGTCCAAAGTCCACGGAGAGACCACCGGTTCAGGTCCCCACCACTAACCGTTCCAGATCCACCAACGGTTCCAGATCCTCCACCGGTTGGTCCAGATCCTCCTCCGGGTGGGTGGTCCAGATCCACCACGGGGAGGTGCAGATCCACTACCGGGTGGGTCCAGATCCACTACCGGTCCAGATCCATTTACCATGTCCAGATCCACCGCCGGGTGGTCCAGATCCCTCTCCACCGGATGGGTGGTCCAGATCCACCACCGGGAGGTCCACCCAGCCAACCAAACGCTCGCAAACGATATCCCAAGGGAGTGAATTGCGTGAGTTAACCCGGCAAAACTCTCGCATACGGGTCGGGAAATGATAGTAAAATGATTCATGTGTCGTTCAGTTTGTGGCAGTGAAAGTATCATTTACGATAGTCGCAAGCAATACGGTTAGCGTAGCTTTAAGCGGTATCTTTTGCGAGACTTTTTTGATAGTACTTGCGAGTAATTTAAAATATTTGTTTTTATTTGAAAATAAAAAAATTACTTATGAAGGAAGAAGGAGGAGCCATACACCTGGTGTCGCCACCCGGCCCGCCGACTCACCTTGTCTGGGAGACTCGAACTCAGGACCGCGGCAGTCTACACAAATGACTGACATCTTAACGCTCACCGATACAATCGGGTCGCGCGTGACAGTGGCGAAATGACAGTGAACAACGAAATCAACACGTCCGGGTGGTCGAATGGCAAATCATTTGCCTTGCAACGGCGAGGTCATGGGTTCGAATCCCACTCAAGGCATTAAATGAAAACCTATTTTTTTTTTTTTTTTATTTTGTTGTTTTATTTTTGAGTTTTTTAACATTGTCTATATTTTTTCAATATTTTTACAATGCGTTTTGGTCCCAAACTCGATATTTTTCGTAATTCGCAAAATGCTCACATGTTGGCTCGCTTATGAGCTCGCTTGCGAGTGCTCTGCGACAATAAAAAAATCTCATTCCTTGCTTACATGCGAGCTCGTTTGTGAGCATTCTGCGATAGTCTCGCAAAATGCTCGCATGCTGGTTGGCTGGGCAGATCCACTACCGGGTTCAGATCCACCACCAGGTGAGGTGGTCCAGATCCACCACCAGGGTGGGTCCAGGTCCAGTTCCACCACCGCCCGGTCCGGGCCCAGTCCCCCCCCCCCGCCAGCCCCCCCCCAGTTTGGTTTTTCCGAACACCCCATGGTTTGGAAGGTTAATTTTTATTAAATAAATAAAAATTTTCAGGGACTGACTGGGATTAAAAACCAAGACGATTGTCGCGCGCAAAGTTAAGCTATTTCACAGCGTTTAAGTGGCACGTCTGAATGAGCTACTTATATTTTTTACTGGAGTTCTGAAATCTAACACCTTTTTTTCTAAAAGCAATGGCTACTATCGCCATATTTTTAAGAAAATTAGTTCCAAAATTTTTCTGTTTTTTTAAGAAATTACAGTAGTCTCTTTAAGGGCTACTATTTTCTAAAATTAAAGGTTAATTTTGCCCTATTTTTAAGAAAAGATTTTAGAAAATGCGTCTAATTATCAGAAAAATCTGGCCTTTTCTTGTTTTTAGAAAAGTTTTTTTCTAAAAAAATTTTTTTATGCCATATTTTCTCTTATTTTCAGAAAACTTTTTCTGTTTATTAGAAAATTTTTCTAAATACCAGGGCAAATTTTAAAATAGGGCGATTTTCTAAAATTCATGTTTTTTTTTTGTGTGTTTTTTCTCCCCCCCCCGGGGTTTTAAAAATTACCCCCCCAAACCTTGGAAAAATTTTTTGGTTTAAATATACAACACATTTGTGGGAATGGGTATAGCAAATAGCTGTCATAGGAACGATCGGTCGAAAAACTAGTTCTAGCGAGAAAATTTTTTTTTTTTGTTGTCAATGGAAACGTCCTTATCATTGGCATATCCTTATTTTATATACTTTTACACAATTCTACAAAGTTTTGTCATATCGGATGTGTAACGGGTTACGTATAACCATTTCCTAGGCTGGATGGATTCATGGCTGAGAGCGTACGCTTTTGGTCCGGCTCTGCTCGTCGGCAAGTAGTGGTGGTGGTCTTTGCTCTTGCCCATGGGTGCCTATGAATTCTTTTCCTTTTAAAACGAATGTGTGCAGGACAAGCTTATTAGACGAATAGAGTTAAAAGAACAAACTAGATGCAAAGGAAAAGAAAAAGTTAAAATACGTCAGCGGCGTTTTCCGCCGTAAGGAAAACTGGCCTCGATCCTCAGCTGGCTGCTCAAACATTACTATGCAAAATTAAAAAAAAAAAAAAAGTTAAAAACGAACAGAATTTAGAATATGAGAGAGATTTTACAAAAAATTCTAGGATTTCTCAAATTTTATGATTCTTAGTGGTTACAAAATCCATCGTAAAAACTAAAAGAATAAATATTTTTTGAGATTCTTTTCCAAAAAAAAATTAAAATTTCTTTTCTTACTTTTTCGGAGTTGCACTCGAGTGGGAGTCTCGGCTCTCATCTCTTCTCCTTCTCACACACTTCAGATTTCTCTCTACTTTTTTAGTGGATAAAAAAAATGTAAACTATAAAAATGAAACTGCCATGCGGACAGATTGAAAAAAAACCAATTTACACCATGGATTTACGGGGCAATTAAAATTTTGACATCCAGGAATAAAAACTATTCACCCTAAATTCAAACCTTGTCTTCAATTGTTAGGGCTCGCCAACTGTAAAGGGGTCTTGCGTTTCACACGCGTTCAACAAAAATTTGTTAAATTTAGACTTATAAATGGCGATTATAGGAAAAACTAAGCACTTGGTTCTAATCGCTGCAACTCAACTGCACTGGTTGAAGGTTCAAAAGTGAAAGACAGACGCCAAGATCTGCGGCGCTGGAGAAAACTATTTACAGAGAAAGGTGAAATTGGCCATCTTGAGTGCAAATGACTATTTGAACCTTAGATAATTTCTTCTCACCCAGTCTCTCCTAAGAGTTCAACTACTGAATGGTAGAGAGAGCCGAATTGGTCAGATGCTGAGCCGGGTGGCTCAGCGGTTAGTGTGCGCGACCGCTGTGCAAGAGGTCGTGGGTTCGATCCCGCTTCGAAACATCTAATGAAAAGTTTTTTCTTTAAATAAACTTTACACCCGGTCACCCCTCTCTGCTGTTGGCGACAGCTTTGTAGTAATTAGCCATGAAAAGCTTCTCAAACTGCCGTTCGGACTCGGCGTTAAACTGTAGGTCCCTTTCTCTTGTGAATTAGAAGCGCACAAGCCAAGAGATTTAGAGAAGCTCGGCTTTGGCTCTTTGGGTCTGTGTCAAGCCATTTTTACATTTTAGTAAATAAAATGTTTTGACCGCTGCAGCAAGCGCGTTACAGATGACTGTAGCGTATAGATGCAGTACGAATGCTCGACAGAACTGAACTTTTCTTTCCCTAATTTTTATACCCTGTTCCCATTAAAAATACGAAAAGGGGGATCATGAAGTTGTGCAAAAGTATGTAACAGGTAGAAGGATGCATTTGCGACCCTATAAAGTATATATATTCTTGATCAACATTAACAGCCGAGTCGATTTAGCCATGTCCGTCTGACCGTCCGTCCGTCTGTCCGTCCGACTGTCCGTCCGTCTGTCTGTCCGTCCGTCTGTCCGTCCGTCTGTCCGTCCGACTGTCCGTATGAACGCGTCGATCTCAGAGACTAAAAGAGATAGAGCCACAAATTTTTGCATGTAGGTAGGTGTATACCAGATTGTATTGTGTAAGTGTGAGTGTGTGTGTATGTAAAGGAAAACACACGAAATCAAGGGAACAGGGTATTTTGTAGTCGGGGCACTCGACTACAGCTCCCTTACTTGTTTAAAATGTTTAGGAAATCTAGACTTTTATGATGAGGAATGTTAGGATCTATTTGCTATTTAGAGATAAATAAGTGTACAAACTTAAGTAAGCTCTAACTTTATCTGTTTACTTTAACACTCCATAGATATGTATTATGGCATTATCAAGTGAAAATGTCCGTCTCTAGGGTCAAAAAATATTGGAAAAGTGTTCGAACTAATTGGTTTTCGAATGACCCATTATAAAAGATGACATCCCATTCTATAATGGTGAAAGGAGTAGAGGTTTGTCATGTATAGGTCAAAAACTTCTTATACTTGCAGGCAGATCAAGTTCACGCCCTCCCTCCCCCACAATTTGGAAAAAACGTCATATCTCCCACACTTTTATAGATAGAAGGTTGGAATCTACTGGATATATTTAGTAATCAGGATTATTTATCGATCCGCCAAAGATCGGATGAAATATCGGAGGAACGACAGTCGAGTTATAAGGAAAACGAACAATTATGGGTAGCACCGGTCACAACGGTGATGGGCAGCACTTCACAGATACAGAGTATATTATAGTCGGGCCTGAGCGACTTTCTTACTTGTTTTTTTTTTTTTTTTCACAACTTTCCAAATGGGAAATGTGTCAAACACACAACAATTTACAAAAATTATTTCAACTCGCAGCTAATTGGCTTTTGTAATTTAAACGAAAATCAACGAGACAAAAGCAATTAGGCAAATCAAACGCAATGCAAAGCTCACACTCAAGCTGTGGATTTGTTCCGTCTTTTCAGGTTCGTGGAATTTGTGAATGCAAGTGGTGCGAGCGAGGAAGAACACCATGTTGGAGGTGGACAAAATCCTAGAGAAATGCGGCGATTGTAGTCGCCTGCAAGTGTTGATGCTAATGCTGTTCTGCTTGATTAATTTACTATCTGCTATACATTATTATTCCCAGACGATAATTAGTTTTGTGCCAAAATATTGGTGAGTAGAAATACACAGCTGGCTCAAGAGACGCATACTTGATATCACGCATACGTCTAGGTGTGCAGATGGCTTGTCCCAGGGAAGTACACCGGACGGTGAATCTAGCTGTTTACCCTTGGTTTATACTAACGAGACCTGTCAACACTATGACTATGAGTTATATATGGGATATGAGAGTCTGACCAGCGATATGAACTGGATTTGTGAGGATAATTGGAAATTAACCATGGGACAATCGATGTTCTTTGTGGGCTCTGTGGTGGGCACTCTGATATTGGGTTATCTGGCAGATATAGTGGGTAGATTGCCCATTTTGATAGTGGCCAATATGATAGCTATGATAGGTAATCTGCTGACCATGTGGAGCATCAATCTGACGTTGTTTTGTGTGTTTCGCTTCATCTCGGGTGTGGCCACAGACAGCAATTTTGTGATGATGTACATTTTGGGTAAGCTAATGATAGTTTCCTTATGACCATCTCTCTATAATCATCCCTCTTCTAGTAATGGAATACATGCGACCTTCATTGCGAACCATTGGCCTAAGTATTTGCATAGGCTTCTTCTATTGTCTAGGTTCGGTCATAGCACCCTGGATTGCCGTACTTACGCGCAGTTGGCGTGGATTCCTTTTGGCCACCTCATTGCCCTTTTTGTTGGTGCCCTTTTTCTATTTCATTGTGCCCGAAAGTGTGCAGTGGCTGGTGTCCAAGAAGAAATACGACAAGGCGGTGGCCTGTCTGAAACGTGTGGCCAGAATCAATGGCCGCCATGTGGAGGAGTCCGCTTATCTAGAATTCATTGAAGAGTGCAAATATAGTCAAAAACACACCAAGAGCACACCCAATATCTTGGATCTCTTCAAGACACCGCGGCTGCGTCGGAACACCTTAATACTGCTCTTTAAATCGTGAGTAGCCCAAGATCCATCATATGTAGATCATTAACCTGTGTATTTCTGTTAGCATGGTCATCACCCTATGCTATGATGCCGTCTCTCGCAATGTTGAGGGCCTTGGCATTTCGCCATTTGTCATGTTCTCGCTGAGTGCCACCGCCATACTACCGGCCTGCCTCTTGATCATTGCCCTGCAAGACCGCATTGGTAGGAAGGCACTGGCATCCATTTCGTTGCTGTTGAGTGGCATTTTCATTGCGGTATCGGGTGGCATACTGTTTGCCACTGCCACGGCTAACACACAAGACGGTGAGTTCGTGTCGTGTGAGACTTTGACTAATGGTTATGAGTGAATTAGGATGGGGGAGCATTTTGACAGAAATACTGTGAGTTTCGCAAAGAATTATTTAATAGAATCTTTTGCTTGTTTGGTGAGCGGTTGAAGGGCTGTGGTTCATATAAAGCTTACGACTTACAACACTTAAAAATAAATCAATACATTCGGGCCTAAATCAATCCCAAACGGTAATGAAAACATGTTAAATGAAGATTATTTGTATCCATTATTTTTATATTTTTTAAAATTGTCCCGTGGTAATCTCATATAGGGGCCGGATGTGGCTCAGGTCGTTGGTTTTTCTTTGAATAAACTTACACACCCGGTCACCCTGACTGCTGTTGGCGCCAGCTTTGGAGTAATTAGCCATGAAGAAGCTTCTCAAACTTTGCCGTTCGAATTCAACGTTGAACTGTAGGTCCCTTTCTCTTTCGGCGTTAAACTGTAGGTCCATTTCTCTCTTTAAGAGGAGCTCGGTTTTTATGAAACTGTCTAAAAATATCAAAATTCTCAGTTTTTCAAACTCGTCGAAATGTTAGTTTAAATATATAACGTAATTATGAACTAAATTTATAATAATAACAAATTATCACATGGCAATCGTAAAAATAATAGAATTTTTTTGCAATCATTAATATTCAAAAGCACTCATACGTAAATTAGTTTACTTTTTATATAATTTTCGTAGCTGTAACTTGTTACTTTCAAAACATCAACAAATTAAAACTGTAATGTGTTTTTTACCTACTTTACAGCCACAAATCTACTAGTCACCCTCTCTGTAATTGGTCGATTTGGTGTCACAGTGGCGTATAATTCAGGTGCCCAATACGCCACAGAGTTGATACCAACCTGTGTACGAGGTCAGGGCGTGGCAGCTGTACATGTGGCCGGTTATGCCTTTACCTTCTTCAGTGCCTTCATCTTGTATACTCGCAGTATTTTCTCACCCATGCCAGAAATCATTTTGGGTGTGCTCTCCCTCCTAGGAGCCGGACTGTGCTTGCTATTGCCAGAGACATTAAATCGCGCATTGCCCACATCGCTGGAAGATGGCGAGAGCTTTGGCAAGAACGATCGTTGGTTTACCTTTAGTTGTATGGAAAAACGTAGTCAATCGGTGACAACATTGACCTCTCACAGCATGGCCAAGTCACAGTCAAATTCGGTTGATTCAACTGTTTACTTTTAAGAAAATACAATTCATACCTCAGCATTGCGGTGGGATGTTGTAGTAGATTCCTTAAGCAAATTAGTTTTAAAGATTTTTAATTTTAGGAACTTTAAGTTCTTTAAACGTTTGTTATAAGCATAGTACAATTTATACTTAACTTATCAAATTCATTGAGCGTATTCACTAGCTCTGTCTTAAGTCTTATACCCTAAGTTTATGACCCATAATGTGTGCATCTAAAAAAGTATTAAAAACATTGTCAATCGTTTCGTTCTTGTATGTTGAAGTCTTCGACTTAAGAAATAAAGCCAATTTTAACTATGATCAAGTATTTCGATTTATTATTTCAGCTCGAAAACTCTATGTTAAAAATTATTAATATAAAAACTAATCACTCAAGTACAAACAAGAAAGAAAGTCAGTCAAGCCCGACTATAACATACTCTGTACCTGTGAAGTGCTGTCCATCACCGTTGCGACCGGTGCTGCCCATAATTGTTTGTTTTCATTATAACTTCGGCGGATCGATTATTAATCCTAATTACTAAATGTGTCCAGAAGAAACGAACCTTCTATCTATAAAACTGTGGGAGATATGACGTTTTTTCCAATTTGCGGGGGCGGGAGAGGGAGTGGCAAAAATTAAATATAAACTTGATTTGCCTGCAAGTATAAGAAGCATAAGTCCCATACATGTCAAACCTCTATCTCTTACCATCTCTGAGATCTGTGCGTTCATACGGACAGACAGACGGACATGGCTTTTGCACAAACTTATTATACTCTATGTACCTTTGGTACAGAGTATAAAAAGTCTTAAATATGCATAGTTTTTGGTCCAAAAATAATTGTATCTGAATCGGTTTGAAACCCTGGAAAACCTGATTAACATATATTCCAATTTTGAACAGTAAGCCAACATTTGGTTAACTAACTTGACATAGTTTGGTCGATTTTATACTACCCACAAATCTATAAACGTCGTTTCTTTCTTACCTTGATCTTTTGTTAAAGTTTTGGAAAAATGTAAAAATTAAAACAATTTTCAATGCATTTCTTTATTTTATTGAAGGGATTTTGTTGCGCTGTGATAGTGCCTGACCCTACCACAGGCATTAAATCCATAGATTGGATGTATTTCCGATTCGATGTAATACCGATTCGATCTCAAGATCACATTACAGTCTCCAATTGTGCTCGGTGTATTTAAATTTGATTAGTGAATTTGCCATCTAATTGTATGTTTCCTTACAAAGTACCATTCCTGTCATCCCATCAAATTTCCCAAACAATACTGACCATTTTCGCACTAATTTTTTAGTCAATTGATTCGCTATAAAACAATAAATAATTGCAACACAATTTCGTTTGCTCTTAATACTCATTCCAACATTAATATGCTAGAAAGGAAGACGAACATATCAATAGGATTAACATAACAAATTTTTTAAGAAAATCAATTATAGCTTACACTCCGAAATACATTTTATTAGCAGCACTTGCCTCGCATAAAAATTTCTTGTCCATTGGATTTCAGTTAGACCAGCAAATGTAAGTCTGCTTAAAACAAAAACAAACATCTAAAAGAGCTGTAGTCGAGTGCCCCAACTACAAAATACCCTGTTCCCTTGATTTCGTGTTTTCCTTTACATACACACACACACACTCACACACACACACTCCTTGAGCGCATCATTCAAACACGCCTTGAAGCCTCAGTTGAACCATGGATGTCCCCCAGGCAATACGGTTTTAGGAAGAGACGTTCTACTATTCACGCAGTTCGTGAGCTGCACAACATTGCTAGTGCAGCCATTGAAGGACAGCGCTGGATGTTTGTTAGCAAAGAGTATTGTGGAATCATATCTTGCGGGCTCTTAGTGCAATAGATGTGCCTCCATACCTCATTGCTATCGTAGATTACTATCTGAGCGGCAGAATACTCACATACGAGTCTGATCACGGGGAGCAGCAATACAACATCACCGGAGGAGTTCCACAGGGTTCAGTCCTAGGACCAATGTTGTGGAATATTATGTATGACGGTATACTGCGCCTTTTGCTGCCACCAGGCGCCACAGCAATTGGGTTGTAGCAATTGGTAGTAGCAAAGCATCTAACGGAAGTGGAACGGACCAGCAACGTGGCTATTGAGGAAATCAAGCGATGGCTCGAAAGGATGGACCTTACACTAGCCATCCACAAAACGGAGTCAGTGCTAATAAGTAGCAGGAAAATAGTAGAGCACCTTAAATATCTAGGAGTCATGATAGACCACAGACTCAATTTTAGAGACCACCTGATTTACGCAAGCCTGAAAGCAAGCAATACGGCAGCAGCATTAGCCAGAGTTATGGCAAACACTTGTAACATACAACGAAGGTTGCTGTTAGCCGATCTGATGAAAGGGTAGGCATCCAATGCGGAGCACGCGCTGGTTCCGGCTCTGTCTCGTCGGCGATGGGGGGGTTATAAAAGGGTACCGCGATGCTACTTGCTCGATTTAGTTATGATTATTAATTATTAATATTAACGTGCTGTTTTGCGGGTTGATTCGCCTATCGATCAGCCAGAACTATAAGGACGGTAGAACACAAATACACCACAAAAGAAAACAAAAGAAAGAAGTAAAAGATTGTAGGAAAAGCTGCACCTATTTATCTTGATAGTGGCTGTTGGCTATCCCTAGGTGTTATTTGGGAGCCGTATATCCCCACCCTACCATGATCGTCTGAGAGCATGTCCATTTTTAGAGACGATCCCATATGCACACTATTCGTTCATCTTAGTCCTGGTCCGTTTCTCATAACTCCCGGAATGGTAAACAAGTTAGTTACACTACATTATAATAACTTTATTCATAAGGGTAAAGTTCTTCATCGAATTTGTGCATAATTCTAAACAGGATATAAATTATTGTATAAACAAAAGAAATTTCATTTATTTCTGGCTCTATTTCTATTAAGTTTTGTTTACTAACTGAAAATTTTACCAATACTAACTAAGTAATTCATTTTATTTCAATTAGTAGAAATATTAATAATCTAATTTCATTAATTTTTCTTCAGTTCAATGTTGAGTTTAATTTCCTAACATTTAAAAATTATTTATATTTCATTTTTATATCTGGTTCATGATGCAAACAAAAAAAAAATTAAACGAAAAGTTGCTGAAAAATAAGGGTTAATAATATGGCCAATAGATTGGATAATAATAAAGGAAAGCAAAAATTTATATATGAAAATTAAAATATAAAACAAAACTTAGGTAATCATGGGGTTCATCATTAAGACTGATTCAGCGATTTCGTTTGGCAATGGCTTGGTCGTCTTAACTTTTATTAATAAGCGGTGGACATGATATTTTGTGCCACGACTGTAATCCATACAGCTGATGCAGAGGCAGCAGCTAGGCAAACGAATTTCAATTCCAACAACAACATAACTGGGCTACAACAAGCCTTATCATTGAAGTTTACAGTAAGTCTCTCTCGGGTTCTTCATGCATTCAGCCGCTGCCGATATCGTTTGCCAAAACAAAAGTAAAACAAAGGCAATAAAACAACAACCCAACTTAAAAGTTGTTGTAGGCAAGCTCACTAGTAGGTGGCTGCTGGCATCCGATCATATTTCGGCTTCGATGAGAGACACTTTTCGAACCATTTGTAAACCACTAGAACTGCATTTAAATAGTTTTAATAAAAATTTTCCAGCTTACCAATTTTCCGGTCCAGCGACGAAAGTACTTTCGGCGGTGTCCGTTTGTCTGGATGCTAAAGTATGATGTATTTGGGGAATCGAAATTGGCTTTAAAATTACGTGCACTTTGTTGACATTGGTCTTCGTTGTTCTTTGGTTCACTTCTCACAACCTTTCAGTTCTCACACCAATTTGCCGAACGACATCACTGATTTTAAATTTTCGTTTGCTTCAACCTTTCGTTTACGGATTTCACTTATTTTTGGCAACTTTTCGATTTCGGCTGCATCAAACCAAAAAAAATCATTTAGCCAAAAAAAATCAAAAAACAAAGAAAGTAAAAAAAAATAATTAACTGAATATTTGGAGCTGCATTGGGGTTCAGCTGTGTTGATGCCTCTTGCGGCAGTTCATATCATTGACTGGGGCCACTAGACACTTTTCTTTTTCTGGAATTTTCCGTAGATTTAGGTTATGGGAAGCACATGATGTAACAATTTCCGCACATTTTTAGTTTTGGAGGTCGATCCTCTATCACTTAACAAATGTAGAACACTGCTGGGTCGGCTGGAGTTGTACTTGATGTCTTGGATTAGCGATGCTCTCCCAAACTTGCGTTCCAGTAAAAGCTCTTCTCTGATAGAGAGTAAGGCTTAAAGCGAACTGGACTGTAAGACTGTGAAGGTATGGGTATGGATATGGGTATGGGTGCCAATCTGTATTAAAATATAAAAAAAAACCTGCGTAATTCTAATACATAGGAGAGAATCCTAGGTGAGCCTTTGGCATTCCCCCCGGCGAAGTAATACCGAACGGTGGTTCCGCCGGGAATAGGGATGGGGGTGGATTGTTTAGTGGGTGCGGTAACTCAAGTCACACACTTTGGTTAATATATCCTAGCGCCAAACCGGCTTTAAAGCTTTCAACCACCCCTACACAAAAAAAAAAACAAAACAAACTCCAACATACACACAAACGAATGCGCACATGCGGCCGCGCGCGAAAACTGACAATGCAAGACACCCCTCTCTCCCACAAGCAAAATTGATTCGTATATAACTTCGGTGTTTTTAGTCCGATCTTATTGATCTTTTCCGAATAGATAGATATTGGGTCTTACATGATATATATTAAGTCTCGAGGGTCTAACTTAAAAATTGTGGCTCTGACAGTTTTTTGCGCTTAAAGGGGGGAGGGGGAGGAATTTTCCAAATCTGAAACAAACTCGTATTGAATCGGGTACACACCTACCTACGTGCAAAAATTTGTGGCTCTAGCTCTTATAGTCTTTGAGAAACACGCGTTCATACGGACAGACGGACGGACAGAAGGACGGACAGACGGACAGGGCTAAATCGACTCAGCTGTTGATGCTGATCAAGAATATATATACTTTATAGGGTCGCAAATGTTTCCTTCTACCTGTTACATACTTTTGCACAACTTCATGATCCCCCTTTTCCCATTTTTAATGGGAACAGGGTATAAATATGCGTATAAGCTTTTTACCCGTTGATCGTCTCTTCACAGAGTGAGCGCACTGAGAGCCACTCTCTCTTTTTACAAATCTCAAAGCACATAGTGAGTGTTGGCCTGTTGCTGTTGTTTAAAACAAAAACAATGCGTTGGTCTTCTCACCTTTCAATGTAAAGTGTGTGTGTGTTGGTACAACTTTTAATTCAATCTAAAACAATAAATAATTGCAATTAAATTTTTTTTTTTTGCAATGGCGGAGTCAAAAAAATCATACGAACATATGGTATATGTTTTGGGTAAATTTAATTTGTTTTACTATGCTAAAAAGGGGGCCGTTCATTCGAATGAAAATTTTTTAGCGTATTAATATATAGATTTGGCGTCTGTCTGTCCGTCTGTCTGTTTCTATGCTATCTCCTCCGTCAGTTTTAAAGCTATGCTCACCAAACTTTGCACGAAGTCGTTTGGTCTAAATACGCTGCACATTTGTTGGAGCTGGCCGTATCGGGTGACTATAGCATATAGCTGCCATAGGAACGATCGGTCGAAAAACTAGTTGGTTGAAATCTGACATCTATATAGTATAGCTGTCATAGAAAAGTTGAGTCTGAAAAGTAGTCTTAGTTAGAAAAACTTTTTGTTTTCAATTAAAATGTCCTTAAAAAATCGGATGACTATAGAATATTGCTGTCATAGGAACGATCGGTCGGAAAACTAGTTGTTGTGAGAAAAACATTTTTGTTTTTAATGGAAAAGTCCCTTACGTTGGCATATATTCATTTTATATACTTTTACTCAATTATACAGAGTTTTGTCGAAATCGGACGACTATAGCATATTGCTGCAGTATGAATGATCGGTCAAAAAAGAAGATGTAGTGAGAAAAGCTTTTTAGTTTTAATAGGGATCGCCTCCAAATTTTGTAATAACCAGTTTTTTATGCTTTTCCATGATGGCGCTAAGTTTGGTCGAAATCGGACATCTATATAGTATAGCTCCCATAGGAAAGTTTGGTTCGAAAAGTAGTCTTATTTAGAAAACAAACTGTAAGGGTATACAAAACTTCGGCCGAGCCGCTACTAAAAAATTTTATTATGTTAGGAGATATTAATTTTCTTCCGCTATATAAGCCATTTCGCCCACTGTGCAGCGCTCGGAGCTGATTTCTCCCGAACAATCTTGTTACACTAGTTATGTTAATAAACTATAAATATTAGTATCAGATTAAGTACGACCATAATCCCAACTAATGTTTTGGATTCAATATCTGACAACGCTCCTAAGATGTATGTCACAAATTTTCTTTGTAAGAACTGCAAACCTTTTTCATTGGATGTCCCGAGGCGGCATCGAGCCGCCACTGCACAGCAAATCTCTGAAATTTGCATAGAGATCGGGTAAGAAATGACAGAGCTATAAAGGTTACAAAAACGTTGCATACTTTTTTGCGCTGCATGCGCTTTTTGCTTACTTCATGTTGAAATGGTCCCATTAATGTTAATGCTCTGGTAATTAACATAAGGAAAGGCATTTTTCGGTTAAGGTAGTGAGCAGAGCAGACCGAAAATATGGGTTGAGAGTTAATTACGTGCTGTGTTATCAAGCTTAAATCTTAAGAACTTTTAGGACTCTTTTTAATTTATGGAAACTATTAAAGCTTATACAAAAGCGTATTTAAATTGTTTTTCCAAGAAATGATTTATTTTTCCAATATATATTCACATCTGTGGCATATATTATTAGCATTAAAAAAAGGAATCATAAAAAATAGTTTACATGTAGTTTTTCCAGTTCTGTTTGGTTACAATTAATAAGATATAGTATGTATATAGAAATGTAATTTAACGGTAAAGTTTTAATTACTATGTATTCTTTACATGAGTAATTCCATATCAGACCATTCAGTTACAGAAAGAACTAACTTCAAGTTAAGTTCATCATCAGGTTATTAGAATTCAAAATCCACATTCGAATTCACTAAATTTCAGACTTATAATCCGCCTTTTGAGTCAAACTTTCGCGTCGTTTGTCAAAGCAAGGAAAATAGAAGCAACTTTCGTTCATGGCAAAGCGTTCACCTTCGGCCAAAGTTTCGGGTAGTTTCCTACAATAATAAATGGGTTTAATAAGACCGACATTGTCAAATATGAATTCAACTTACTTGTTTACAGTTTCGGGCAAGGTCAAACATAATCCGGCTCCAAGGAACATCAGACAACTGATAAAAATGGATGGTAGGGGCTTATAGAACTGAGCCAGATAGATGACATAGAAGGCCAATGAGCTGGAAGCCAGTCCCACCACATGCACATTGGACACAGCTCTCCCCCGGACGCTAGTTGGAATTATCTCGGCGGCATATTGAATCTCGGCATCATAGGATACAGTGGTGCCAAATCGACCCAAGCCCACCATAATTGCCAACAATATGGCATTTTCCTTGGGATCAAGGAATGCAATCAAGAAACCAGTTACTGTGGTAATAATGGCACCCACAAATAGAGCTCCACACGCCATGCCCTTGCGACCAATTCGATTCTGCAGCAGAAGTATGAGGAACCCGGCAGGCAAGTATACAATAGAGGTGAAGGAGAAGAGCTTGAAAGGGGAGCTGCCCAGACCCTCCATATTTCGATTGATCACGTCATAGGAAAGGGTAATGATGACCCTGTAGGAGCGAAATAACAAATGTATAGCTAAAATGTTTTTCAGGAGTTTCCGAAATACTCACGATTTAAGTAACAATGTCAGAGTAAAGCGACGTAAACGTGGTGTTCGGAACATGCCCATGAATGTATCCACTTGTTTGGTTAATTTCTCTTCCTCGATCTGCTTCTCCCGATAGTGCTTGACAAACTCATCGAAATCAGAATCCTCCACCTGGCGTCCATTGAACTTGGCCACTCGCTTGAGACAGGCCACTGCCTGATCGTACTTTTTTTTGGTCAGCAGCCACTGGGCGCTCTCACAGATGAACAAGGGATAGGTCAAGATACCCAAAGCGGGCAACGAAGCCAACCAGAGATACTGACGCCAGTTGCCTATCCAAATGGCAATCCAGGGTGAAGTCACCAGACCAAATCCATAGAAGACGGCAAGTATGATGTTTAGACCAAAGGTGCGACGCTTGGGACTGAGGTACTCGAATACTAAAAAGAAGCCAAGGAAATAGCGTTAATATGAAACTTATATTCTAAAAATAGGGGAAAATTAACTTCGGCTCGGCCGAAGTTTTGTATACCCTTGCAGCTTCCATTGAAAACAAAAAAGTTTTTCTAAGACTACTTTTTGGACATTACTTTTCTATGGGATCTATACTATAAAGATGTCTGATTTCGATTAAACTTGGTGAAATCATGGAAAAGCATAATACACTGTTAATTGCGAAATTTGGAGGCGATCCCATTTAAAACAAAAAGTTTTTCTCACTAGAACTTCTTTTTCGACCGATCATTTATACTGCAGCTATATGCTATAGTCATCCGATTTTGATAAAACTTTGTAAAAATGTGTCCAAAGTATATACAATAAGTGTATGCCAATAAAAAGGACGTTTTCATTAAAAACAAAAAATTTTTCCTCACTAGAACTAGTTTTTCGACCGATCGTTCCTTTGGGAGTTATATGCTATAGTCATCCGATTTCGACCAAACTTCGAAGAATTGTGTAATAGTATATACATTAAGTGTATGCCAATGATAAGAGTTTTATTACAAACAAAAAAGATTCGCGTCGTCGGGGGGGGCAGGTGATAAAGGAACTAGTTTTTCGACCGATCGTTCCTATGGGAGCTATATGCTATAGTATCCGATTTCGACCAAACTTAGTGAAATCATGGGAAGGGATAGTAAACAAGAAATACGTACTTTGAGGCGTCCATTAAAAACAAAAAGTTTTTTTAGACTAGTTTTTCAACCGTCGTTCCATGGAGCTATATGCTATGTCATCGATCCGGCCGGTTCCGACAAAGCACGTATTTGTACCAAAAAACCGGAAAGTTTGGTGAGGAAGCTTTAAAACGCGGAGGAGAAGCATAGAAACAGCGGACAGGGCTAAACAACCACTCGGATCAAGAATATATACTATGTGGTCGGAGATGCTTCCTCGAGCGTTACAAACACCGCAATAAACCCTCGAAGGGTATAAAAATAGGGAAAGTAACTGGCCGACCAAAGTTTTGTATACCCTTGCAGCTTTCATTAAAAAGGCGTAAAAAAATTTTCTCACGAACTCGACGATCAATACTAGCAATCATCGATTTGATAAAACTTGTGAAATGTGTTAAAGATATAAAATAAGAATATGACAATAAAAAGGACGTTTTCATTAAAACAAAAAAGTTTTCTCACTAGAACTAGTTTTTCGACCGATCGTTCCTATTGCAGCTATATGCTATAGTCATCCGATTTCGACCAAACTTTGTAGAATTGTGTAAAAGTATATAAAATAAGTGTATGCCAATAAAAAGGACGTTTTCATTAAAAACAAAAAAGTTTTTCTCACTTGAACTAGTTTTTCGACCGATCGTTCGTATGGCAGCTATACTAAGTATCCGATTTCGACCAAACTTTGTAGAATTGTGTAAAAGTATATAAAATAAGTGTACGCCAATGATAAGGACGTTTTCATTACAAACAAAAAAGTTTTTCTCACTAGAACTAGTTTTTCGACCGATCGTTCCTATGGCAGCTATATGCTATAGTCATCCGATCCGGCCGGTTCCGACAAATGTGCAGCCTATTTGTACCAAAAGACTTCGTGCAAAGTTTGGTGAGGATAGCTTTAAAACTGACGGAGGAGATAGCATAGAAACAGACAGACGGACAGGGCTAAATCAACTCAGCTCGTCAAGCTGATCAAGAATATATATACTTTATGTGGTCGGAGATGCTTCCTTCCATGCGTTACAAACATCCGGACAATTTTATAATACCCTCTGCAAGGGTATAAAAATTCTAATTAGAGTTTAGGACATAGAAGTGCACACAAAGATCAGGCAGACAAAGATCAATACACAAGAGAAGCTTACGATTGATTTAGATTTATGGTTTTTATTCCAGTGCTACAAGTTACATCCTATATTTCGTGTTTCAGCCAATTGACGATATAATTTCTTTTAAACATTTTGTTTGGTAAGATACGAATTCGTAATCTATAACCGCTTCCCATCATAAAACGTTAAATTTCTGAAAATCGTTTCGGTGTTAGTCCTTGCTTAAAACTAACAGATATTTAGCATTTCGGTGTAACTATTACTAACCATAGTTTTTAGTTAATTAACTAACATTACTAAAAATTTAACTATTTTTAACATGCTTTTATTATATTAATTGGTTTCCCTGTAAGTGAGCTGTTAAGGTATTTTTAAATAGCGATTCACTTGATATAATTTTTAGACAATTGGGCAATTCAATCCATAGTCGAATTGCAGGTATAAAGAAGTGTCGCTCTGAGCAAGATAGGTTAAATCGTAAGAAAATTGTAACTTGGAGTACAGATAGTTTGGTTCTGCAGCTACTATTACTTTGTGTAGGAAAATAATGTTCTGAAACAATCCATTCATTTATGCGGCTTAAATCTCACTGACGAGTCCTGCAGGGATGCAGACGAAACAGTCTGTCTGAGTATCCTTAATCTGCTGTGTCCATATGTTCAAATATTTGTTGTTGTTTCAGAAGAATATTGAATTATAATCAATGCTCTACCTTAAGACGGCTAACAACCACTTTTATTTATGCTAAGGTTTAAGATCGTTAAAAAGAATCATTTGTGTAGAGCAGACCCGGCTAGCCCTTGGCCACATAGACGCTAGCCGAAGTTTTGACTTTTTGAATCGGTGAGCACAGAAAAGCAAATAAATCGTCTGCATTTTCTAGTGCTCACCAACACAAGCACATTTTTCTGTGCTCTCTGGTTCTGGTTTAGTCTTGAGTAGTTTCGAGAGTTGATGCAGAGAGCGCGAAAGAATACATGCGAAATTCGTTAAGCAATAAACTCGATTGTTACTCGAGCAGAGCGAACGTCTTGATCATTTCGAACCAATGTAAGGACTTGCCAAATTCAGTTTAGAAATTCAGTTTGCACCACGGATTTTACTTTACTTACCCAAAATGTACATCAAATAGTACATAGTATCGGTGGATAAGCCCGATACAAATCTGAAGAAGGCAAACCAGGGCAGGGTATGCACAAATGAGGTCATAAAATCTCCAGTAGCTCCACATATAGTGGTCATTAGCATGGCCGGCAATCGCCCAATGTGATCCGATAGAAAACCAAATGTAATGGTGCCCACCACCGAACCCATAAAGAAGAACGATTGTCCCACGGCCGGTTGATGCGACTTATCGCATACCCATTGCAGTTCAGTTGTAAGACTTTCATAGCCACTTTCACGCTCGAATATCCAGTCTTGACAGGTCTCCTCCAGACTAGCAATGCCGGTGCCGTTAACCACTCCCGAAAGAGGCGTGCAGGAGGAATGGGATACATTGGAGTAAATAGAGCGTAGCTCCTGGGCACTCAAACCCATTAGGTCGTCATGAGAGCACCTAAAGAATGTGTATTTTGCTTTTAAAATCATTTTGTATTGCTTTCCCCTCATCCCACTTACCAATGCTCTGGAGTAAAGGTTATTAGAGTTTGTGAGAAGTAATGCAAAGAGCTCAGTATATTCGTATACCCATATAATATCAACATGACAAATTGGAATCGTCCAAAGTTCCCACATTTCTCCAAGATGCGATCGAAATCCATTTTTGTGAAACTTGTTTGAGCGTTGATAAACTTGATTTAATTACTAAATAATTTTTCTTTTTTTTGGCAGAACAGACGAAACGAGTCAACTACATTCTGTACGTACGCTCAGTATTTTGACGCTTGGCTTGGTACAGTAGCTGCCTTAAATAGTATAAAGATATAGACACTCGCGTTTCTGATTAGGATGTGTAATTAGTAACAGAGATGGAGAAGTGTTGTTGTTGTTTTGTGTTTGTTTTTTTTTTTTTTTGGATGGTGTGATGATAATAACGTTGATCCATGGGTAAACATTGAGTTAATTGCAGGCAAACGTTAAAGTTTTGACAACAAATAGATCTCCCAACTAATGTTTGACAAACTACTTTTACATATACAAGAGTTTTCCGAGTTTTTTTGGATCAAACAATAAATTTTTCAAGCGATTATGTGATCTTAGCCAATTTATAAGTGGTTTTAGTTGGAAAATGCGTCTTTTGGACTCTTATCAGTCATTTAACTTGGTCACTTGGCTTTGTTTTTGTTCTGGGTACATCAAAATGTTTGAATCTTTTTGGCTTTTGTATTTACTTAGTCTTAGATTTATCATAGATTTAGTCAGGCCCGTATGTGCTGTAAGTCACGCCTGGATAAAGTCAACATTTCAGACGACTTAACAGATTGCCGGCGCTCGGCTGACAGGTTTATTAATATATAGTATAGATATAGATTATATATAGTATAGATTACAACCTCTAACGAAATAGAAAAACCGCTGCTAAAGCCACTTAAATTGCATTCAAATATGGCTGCCTCTTAGGCAGTCGTGAATGTTCCGGAAATATGACGTACTCGTAATCCTCAAATTGTACTATAAATCTTGGGGTTTATATTATATACGATGAAGACTAGACTCTTTCGTAAGTTTTGTGTGACTTAAGGGATTTGCGATAAATGAGCCCGATATAAATTAATAATGACTAAAGCGTCGTGATATTTTAGTGCAACTAGTTATTTCTCTAAGCCCCTCTTAATTACGAGAATTAAGTTCCTTGGGGTTGGTAGTTATATAAAAGGGTTCTTGCTTCTTCCGGGTCAAGGGCCTCATCAACTCTTCAAGCTTGGCTAAGCGAGCCGTTAATTGGCAGCCGAAGTTTGGATATAACTGAAAACTAGTCAAAAGTGTCCGTTAGCCGGCTTAAGGTCAAGGACTGATTATAATTCAATAGTCAACAGAAATCAACAAGGATTACAGTGGTGGTTTAAACAGAACTGTTTCGAAGGCCACCCAACAACATCTCATCAGTTAGATTCAATGCTGTCACATGTGATGTTGCCGGGGTGGCCTTCGAAATAGTTCTGTCAAAGCAGCCACTGCTGCCATTCATATGTAATCTTGTTATAATCAATCCTTGAGCCAGCTTACAGCCACTTTGACTAAAACTTAAACACGTCGCTAAAACCCATATATATAACTGAAAGATTCTAAGTGTGAAACCACTACCCATTCCCGCTGTGGCGCCACGTTATTGTGTAAGGTACTACCCGTCTTCACAGTGGCCCCTAACGAATTACTTATCATTACCAATCAATAGGGACAGTAATTCTTAATGTGATTCGTGGTGGCGATGCTATATCCTCCGCTCCACCAAGCAAAACTGTTTGCTGCTGCATAAAGTTAATATTTATAAGGCCTCATTTAATGCATATTAAGTCCCGAGTTTCTAGCTTCTTAAATTAAGAATCTTAATATAAATAAAGGTTTTAAGTTACTATTCATATTTTTTTTATAATTTCATTAAGCAATCTGGCTATTTTCCAAAGTATTTTACTCAGACTGAACAGAATGGCAAATAACTGGCATATAAAAATCTGACAGACTGACAGTGTGTCTAAACCAGCGATGCCCAGCCTTATATTCTTTGGCTACGTTTAGTTTTTGTAATTGCACCGAAGATATGAACCCTCTAGTACAGCCGACCAATGCTGTATTAACGTTCCGTCGACGATTTTGTGACTGTCGTCGACCCACCTTTATACCCCTCACAATGTGTTCGACTGACGTACTTTGCAAGGTGATGTCTGCTCAATACGTTAACGGCTCTCCAGGCACGCTAGGTCGTCGCAATGCCATGCAGGAACCGACATGAGCGACGCACGATAGACGAAATGCCATGCAGAGAAGCGACACAAGCCTCAATCTTTGTCGTCACGGCGCATCACCGTACAAAGAGCAACGCTGGGTTGACGAAAATACTGTGACTGACCCCAGCCGTGCTAGAGGGAAGTCAATGGTCATATACATGCAGGGCGCGAGGCATACAAAACGACACATGCAACCGATTTCGTGTGTGTGCGTCGCTTAGAAGAAAAACCGTTTTTTTTTCTCTAATTTGCGCGTGCCTTACCACCAACACCATAATAACACCATAATAAGGAAGCAACACACAAGAGGGTATCCAGTAGTAGCTATTGTATCCGATTTGGGTTCTGGAAACCAAAGACTATTGTCAGAGCTTGGTGTATCAGAATGTAAGTTTCTCACAAGCATTAAAATAAAAATAAACCTGGTTTAACCATCCAACGGACGAACATTTAAAAATTTTCGTTTTTTCGGATTCACCACATTGAATTAAGTTGGTCCGAAACCATTATTCGGGATTAACATTAAATGGAAAAAAGCTGACCAAAACTACAGTCCAACAGACACTTAATCATTGCGCTAAGTCCGATGTGTCTATACTGTTCAAAATAAGCGAGAACCACTTAAATGTTCGCTCGCTCGACAAACAAAAGGTAAAATTGGCTGCACAGTTATTTTCCAACACTACCGCCAGCTCCATCAGACGCTGCTATTCGTTGGGGTATGATGTGGAGAATGCGTGCGAAACTTCGGACTTATTTAAGTTACTAAATGATTGGTTTGACGTGTTAAATACAAAAATGTCAACGGCAAATTGCATCGAATCATGGAATGGAAAGCAACTGAAATTCCAAAGAGATGTTTTGGAAAAAATAACGAAATTAATGAGTACACAAATACTTGGCAAATCCAAAAAGCTACCCTTTCAAAAAGGGATTATCGTAAATAATGCATCCCTGGATGGATTGTACATCTATTTAAAAGAAAAATACAAAATGGATTATATACTAACTAGCCGTCTTAACCAAGATATACTGGAAATTTTTTTTGGCGCTATGCGATCGAGGGGTGGACAGTTTGACCATCCAACTCCACTACAGTTTAAGTATAGGTTAAGAAAATATATGTCAAATTTAGAAGAATGAATTAAAAAATTATTCATTTTATTCATTATAATTGTTAAATGTTTAGCTATATGTTTCAGCAAAGTGTAAAACGAGAATGTAGGTAGTTATGTGCTGTCTTTTGTGTTTTGTCATTTATGTGTTTCTTTTAATTTTATCATTTACTAATAATCCTTATACTTTATCCAGCCAAGAATACAGAATTGTTGAGAAACACTGGAAATGTGGAAGAAGATAACTCTGATAGCTGGCTTAATTTAGACTTTAGCTCTAAAAATATTGAAAATACGGAAAATAAGCCTGAAGATGACGAGCAGAGCATAGCGAACAACATACCTGCAGGCATTGAAATGGATGAGTTGACGGAGGATGACATAGAGTATGTCGCCGGCTATGTTATTAAAAAGCTAAGGTTGAGTGACTGCTTTAAACAAAGTTCGACATTCACCTATGTAGATGAGGTGTCTCACGGCGGCCTTATTAAACCGTCGGAACACTTCAAAAATAAGCTCAAAGAGCTAGAGAACATTTTTTCTCAATACACACAAGAAAATTTTAAAATAACAAACAACTTTAAAGAAAAATTAGTAATCGCAGCCCAAAATGTACAGCTGGATAAATTTGTGATTTCTTTCTATTTTAAAATAAGAATATATTTTAAAGTTAAGTACTTAAACAAAAAAATTTGTGTTAAGAACCAAAAGCAACGTTTAATTGATAATTCAAAATTATTAAAAATTAAACTTTAAAAAAATGTCTCTTTTTATTATAAATGGCATTTTCAAACCCTACGGACATGCTAAGGGTTAATCAACAATCACATTGCCGCCTCACTCACACTCAATACGACACTCAGTATACTATGTTCCTTTCACTCGCACTTATTGCAAGCATACAATAAGTGGATGTCTCTTGCCGACCGGACCACCTTATGTTATTCCATCATAGTCTGGTCTAAGCCTACCCTGGCGCTTTCAGCCAGCGGTGTGCATGATATTTGAGTTTGGGAGCAGTCCAACACCAACAACAGAAGAAACAACTCTTATTAGCGAGGATCGAGTCGAGAAACGAGACACACACACTTCATCCATGGTATAATTATACTAGGTAGGGACAAGATTTTTTCTAAAGCATTTGTCAAGAGCCTCGAGCCAGCGGGCAATGGAACATTTGGGTCTGTGTGTGTGTGTGTAAAAAAAGGTTTTCAGAAAAACAAACTTAAACAAACAAACAATTAAGGGTAAATATTTATGAAACCATTTTAATATTATTAATTTTGAAGCGAGAATTGAACATCCGATGCTCTCAAAAGTACAAAAAGTATGTACAATAATTTCTTGTAAGGCAGCAACACAAAACGTACAGTTAAGTTATGTATTCATTTTTCTCATCCATAAAAACGACAACAACAACAACGATCAGTTACTAAACCACCCCCAAATAAAAAAAATCAACAAAAACCGTCCACGACAATGCTTCGTTGAAAGGTACGCAAGAAACTGCGTACTTCTGCGTACTTTTGGGAGGGCGCACACTCGCATGTCCATACCTTTCTCGTTATACCATGACTTTATCTATCTTGTTATGTTGCGACAACTGCCAGTGCGTCTCGACGCCACGAAGCGAGACAATTTCTATTGCGTCTGAGTGACGCTGCTTTGAACAATGCTAGTTGAGTGATTCCCAATTTGACCAATAACTGGCGCAAGTTAATACTAATGATAAAGATGACAGATTATGGGCTACGATACCACAACCCTGTGGCTACGCCACGTTGACTATTTAATAGTGGTATTCCTGAAAGTGATTTAGATTTGATTTAGATATCGTCGATCAGCTGTTCCCAGCTGCTCCATACAAATTGTGCAGTGTGCTCTGAGTACGTCGGAAATTGATGGTCATACTAATGGATTTCAAATAATCAACTTTGAGGCTGATTTAGATTTGGTATAAATTTGATTTCGTTTTGGTGTGACCGCTCTGCGTTGGCCGTTGGCGCGCTTGGTGTTCGTTTGAATTATGCAGTGTTGAAATCATGGAGAATGTTGCAAGTTTTTGCATATCAAGTTTTAATAATTAAATAATTATTTATTCAATGCATTTTATGTGGCTTCCTCACTGAAGCACATTTTCAAAAAAGCTATCGTCATCACTGAAAATGTAGATTGCTGTCCTTATTGTGTTGCTTTTGTATTTGCATTTTGAGAATATATGTTCTTTGTTTACAATAAACCAAGCCTCTTCCCACCAATTGCAATTACATTGGGAGTCTTTAACTTGTGCAATTCATTGAGTTATTATTGATTACTTCTGCTATTTGGCGCGCCCTAATGTAGTGTTGGAAAATTCGTCAGTTGGCGAAAATGTTCATTTTGCAAAATGCAAAATGCAGTTGTAGTGCAGTTGTAGGGCATTAGAATGCATACGAATCTCTTTGAAGTGAAGAAAGGCCAGTGGCCTAAGATGGACGGAGTCAAAAGTGTTCCCGTTTTTAGAGCTTTTTCTTGACTGTGTCAAAGATATTCTGCTCTCCTAGAATGTTGTACGCTAAAAATACTTGTTCTACATAATCTGTTAATAATCTTTTCACACTTCTTAAGCATGTTTTGCTTTCGCGCCAATGGTCAACCAGCTTTATGGTCACACTACCAGCTGTTCACGAAATCTAAATCAGGGTCGTTTCGTCAACTGATTAAGATTTGCTTAAACGAATCTTAGTCGCTTTCAGGAATACCACTAATGTAAAAGACAGATTTGATTTAAACTCCTGTTCCACTGGCACATTCTAGAGACCATTCTTTGGATGAGCTATATGAACTCATTCTTTCTGTGTATTTTCTCATAAGAGATAAATGACCATTCGGCAGATCATCCGTGACGGATGATCAAGCCAAAGGCTACAAGATCTGACTTTGCACGGAAAAAGCTAAGTTTTCTATCGTTATGCTATCGAATTCAAAAAGTAACCAATAGAAACAGCTGTTGGTCAGTGGTGTTGCCATGGGTGGAGAGGGTTTTAGTTTACAGGGAGAGGGGGTTTAGCAGAGTGCGAGAACTTTATGGACTCCTTCATTAAAAACTGACTACACCCATGAGTTGGGCATGGCCAAGGAATGTTCAATTACCATCATATTTTTTATGAATGCATTCCGAATACTACGGCAACATGAAGGGCCAACCATAAGAGCATTTAGCTTGACATGTGGTAGTGTTCGCCTTTAGCTTGACACACAATTGCAAGCAAAGCAATCCAACTAGATGATCTTTGTTCAGGTTAGTGTGACCGTAAAGCTCATCCGTCAGTGGAACATGGAACATTCACTTTTTGATATTGACCTCTAGAATGTGCCAGTGGAACAAGGGTATGTGATTTGATTTAAACGTTTGTTGGGCATCTGGACGATAGACTGATCTGTGGTTGAGTCTTTTGATTGACTTTATACTAATGCTAGAGATCGATTGTTGTTAGTGATGTGTGAACTAGTGTGATCTAAAAAGTTAAAAGGAGCTACCATTCAGAACAAATAGAAGTTTCATACTAGAACATGTTCCTATGGCTTTTGGGATCAAACTTTTTAAAAATTTGGTAAAATAATTAAAAATAAAGAAATGCCAAATTAGATGAAGTTTCCACTGAGTTTTTTTTTGCTATGACTATTTTTCAAACCTTGAAAAGATGAATGAACAGAAGAATATAGTTACTCGGTGAAGCTTCCGTCTATGACAATTTTATTATACCCAATGCAAGCGTCTACAAATTGTGGCTCTTACATAATTTTTGTGTTGAAAAGTTAATCAAACTTGATATGTGTGCTGACAATAGCAGTCTACATATAAAATTTGGTTTCTCTAAGTCTTTGAGAAGTTTTTCACTGGATATGCAACCAGATTCAATAAAACTGTGAAAGAAGATATCATGAAACAGACAGAACGACCCTCTGAAGGAGTATAACAAAATGTTTTTTTAGGTCAATACCAAACGAGAGCGTAAGTTAAAGTCTTCCGTGCCCGACTGCGATAAACCCGTTACTCAGTGAAGAAATTTTTAATAGCCTTCCTTTATGTTAATTAATGATAAAATATTAATGTTAACATATTAACATTATGTTAGCAGACAGCGCTGTTCGGAAAGATCAAGAAGTATGCTACTCTCTTTAAGTAACAGAAATATTTGATTTTTGCATAACTCCGCTATTTATTATCCAATCTTTATAAAACCGACGGAGAGGGCTACATCAACTCATCTATTGATACTGATAAATATGCAGAAGGCCTGTAATATATATTTGCACGATTTTGGTATACCCCTTTTATTCCACGAGTAACGGGTATAAAAAGAGAGCAGGTCGTATATATAGCTGTCGGCTCCTGGTTAGCAGTTGTCATTTCATGACGAAAATGCTGTAACAGCTTTAAGTTTTAGGAAAGTTTTGAGAGATTATACCAGCGCTATCTTTATGGAAGACAAGTAATCACGAGCGAACTAAAATTTTCGTTTTCATTATATATGTACACTGGGCTGCGAGGTGCAGTTTATAGAAGGGTGATTCTAAGGGATTTTTATACTCTGTATCAAAGGAACACAGAGTGTATTGAGTTTATGCAAATGTATGTAACAGACAGAAGAATGCATCTCCGAGCTTCTAAAGGGTTTTCCATTAGGCACATAACAATGTTATCTATTAATAAAACACAGAAATTTTTAAGATATTAAGTACAAATTTATTGTGAAATTCGATTGACAGTTCCCAATTTCGTTGGATGTTGCCTTTGAGCTCGTCAGGCATAGACCACTTGATAAAGCCCCATAAAAAGAATTTCAATGGCGATAGATCACATGAAGTAGGCAGACGGACCATTTCTCGAGTTAGCACGCACGTGTTTGCCTTTCAGTAAATCGATTGTGACGCGGGCTGTGTTGCTAGTGGCACCGTCTTGTTGAAACTACATATCGTTGATGTAAAATACATCCACTTCTGGCCAGTGTCATTTGAGCAATTCTTGAGAACGACGTGGAATCGACTGATTGGAGCCATTTTAAATCGAAGTATTCACGGCTCTTTTCTTCGGTTCAAACGGTACGACGTCTTTTTGGCACAGGTACGTCCAATAGTAGCAAGTACAATAATGTACTCTGTACCTGTGAAGTGCTGTCCATCACCGTTGCGACCGGTGCTGCCCATAATTGTTGGTTTTTCCTCTTTCTCGACTTTCGTTCATCCGATCTTTACTATTCCTTTTGCGGATCGATAAAAAATCCTGCTTACTAAATATGTCCACGAACGTACCTTCTATCTATCAAACTGACAGAAACATAACGTTTTTTCACTTTTCGGGGGTGTGGCAAAAATTGAAAAAAAACTTGATCAGGAAGCATATTTCCCATACATTTAAAACCTCTTTCACTTACCATCTCTGAGATCTGTTTGTTTATACGGATATAGCTGTCATAGGAATGATCGATCGAAAAACTAGTTTTAGTGAGAAAAACGTTTTTGGTTTTCAATGGAAACGCCTCCAAACTTCATATTTCTTAGTTTGCAATGCTTTCCCATGATTCCACTAAGTTTGGTCAAAATCGGACATCTATATAGTATAGCTGTCATAGGAAATAATAGTCTGAAAAGTAGTCTTAGCTATAAAAACTTTTTTGTTTTCAATGGAAATGATCTCAAAATTGGCATGTATTTGTTTTATATGCTCCCACAAGGTTTGGTCAAAATCGGATGACTATAGCATATAGCTGCCATAGGAACGATCGGTCAAAAAACTACCCAGAGAAAAAAAGATCCAAAAAAGATCCATTTGGAATGGATATTTCTAAAATATCCTTTTAATCATCTTTAATATCCTTTCAATCATCCAACGGACCTGAAAATCGTCAAAAGGATATGAAAAATGGTCAGCCTTGGACGATTTGCAGCTCCGTTGGATGATTAAAAGGATATTAAAGAAATATTCATTCCAAATGGATAAGAAAATCATCAAATGGATATTTTTTGATATCCTTTTTTTTCTCTGTAGTTTTTGCGAGAAAAACTTTTTGTTTTTAATGAAAATGTCCCTTACTTGGAATATATATATTTTAAATACTTTTACACAAATCTACAAAGTTTTGTCAAAATCGGATGACTATAGCATATAGCTGCAGTATGAATGATCGGTCGAAAAAGAAGTTCTAATGAGAAAAACTTTTTTGTTTTAATTGGGATCGCCTCCAAATTTTGTTATGAACAGTTTGTTATGTTTTTCCATGATTGCACTAAGTTTGGTCGAAATCGGACATCTATATAGTATTGCTCTCATAGAAAAGTAAGGTCCGAAAAGTAGTCTTATTTAGAAAAATAGGGGAAAGTTAACTTCGGCTCGGTCGAAGTTTTGTATACCCTTGCAGCTTCCATTGAAAACAAAAAAGTTTTTCTAACAAAGACTACTTTTTGGACCTTACTTCTTTATGGGATCTATACTATATAGATGTCTGATTTTGACCAAACTTGGTGAAATCTTGGAAAAGCATAATACACTGTTAATTACGAAATTTGGAGGCGATCCCATTTAAAAACTAAAAAGTTTTTCTCACTAGAACTTCTTTTTCGACCGATCATTCATACTGCAGCTATATGCTATAGTTATCCGATTTTGATAAAACTTTGTAGAAATATGTTAATGTATATAAAATAAGAATATGCCAATAAAAAGGACGTTTTCATTAAAAACAAAAAAGTTTTTCTCACTAGAACTAGTTTTTCGACCGATCGTTCGGATCGTTTGGAGGTGTTTCCATTAAAAACAAAAAAGTTTTTCTCTTTGAGACTAGTTTTTCAACCGATCGTTCCAATGGTAGCTATATGCTATAGTTATCCAATCCGGCCGGTTCCGTATTTGTACCAAAAGACTTCATAGAAACAGACGGACAGACGGACGGACAGACGGACAGGGCTAAATCAACTCAGCTCGTCGTGCTGATCAAGAATATATATACTTTATGTGGTCGGAGATGCTTCCTTCTATGCGTTACAAGCATCCTTACAATTTTATAATACCCTCTGCAAGGGTATAAAAATGCACTGGTGTGGATTATGGGCCGGTGGCATCATTGGACCGTAATTTTTAAAGATAACGAAGGCAGGAACGTTTCCATGAATAAAAAGCACTACCGTGCGATGATTGCAAACTTCTAAAGGGTGATTTTTTAGCTATTATCTTTTTTGGCAACACTGGTTTAAACAGCTCACTCACGTTTCGTGTTTTGTTTCACTGTCAAACCTCTTCAGTTTGGTCTATAATTTAACCATGAATCGTCTTACAAACGAACAACGCTTGCAAATTATTGAATTTTATTATCAAAATGCGTGATCTGTTAAGAAAGTTCATCGCGCGCTTCTTACATTTTTTTATGGTCAGTTTAATCGACCCACTGAAGCGGCTATTCGGGCTATTGTGACTAAATTTCGCACCAAATTTACATTGTTGGACATTAAACCACCAACACGCTTACGCCTTTCAAAATACAGCTGGTGCAAGAATTGAAGCCGAACGACCTACCGCAACGTAGAATGTTTGGTGAATGGGCGCTTGGAAAGTTGGCCGAAGATCCACTTTTTTACCGAAAAATTGTGTTCAGCGACGAAGCTCATTTTTGGCTCAATAGGTACGTAAATAAGCAGAATTGTTGATTTTGGAGTGAATATCAGCCAGAAGCATTGCAAGAGCTACCAATGCATCCAGAAAAAGTCACAGTTTGGTGCGGTTTATGGGCTGGTGGCATCATTGGACCGTTCTTCTTTAAAGATGATGCGAATCGTAACGTAACTGTGAATGGTGAGCGCTACCGTGAGATGATATCCAACTTTTTTTGCCCAAAATGGAAGAGCTGGGCTTGTCTGACATGTGGTTTCAACAAAACGGTGCCACAGGCCTATTGAGAGGCGAGTTCGGTGGACAGTTTATTTTGGGGCCGGTCAATTGGTCGCCTATATCGTGATCGCCTTTAGAAAATTTTTGGTGGGGCTATGTTAGGGCTCATGTCTATAGCGACAACCCCGAAACAGTTGACGCACTGGAAGCCAAGAATTTGTTCGGCCGATATGTTACAGAGAGTATGCCAAAATTGGATCTAGCGTATGAGCCATTTGAGGCGCAGCCGCGGTCAACATTTACATGAAATCATCTTTAAACATTAAATTATATAGATCGTTCTATCGACTCAAATAAGGATTTCATTCATTTTTCTGAATTTTATGTATTTGTTTTTAATCAAATCCGAGAGCTGCTATAAAAGCACCCTTTAGTATATAACAGGTCAAAGTAGGCCTTTTTCGCCATTTTGATAACCAATTACCAAATTCGCTACTTGAAGAAACGCTTTCTAAAGCAGATTTGTTTTAATCACACGACTATCATCAAATTTAAGCAGCCTTGTGTTGTTAAGGCGACATGTGTAAATATGTTTATTATAATTATGTGAATGGTTTTGCTAAACAGAATTCTCTGACTCTACTCATGCAAATATTTGTGGTCCAAAAAAGTCTTCTCTAGTTCGTTTGCCGCTTTAATAAGTTTTGTTTATGATCCCCCCCCTTTAACTTTCAGCTAATCTTGTTAAGTACCAAGTAAACATTTATTTTATTTATTTAATAATTTATATATACAAAATTTTATTCTCTCTCAACAAGCATTTTTTTTTTGCTGCTACTTTGTGTTTTTAATGGCAGCTTCCACTTGTAGCTCAGTCTGTACTTCGGGTTTTCTCGCAAAGCAGGGAAAGTAGAACCATTTCTCACCCAGGCCAAAGGACTCACCATCCGTCAGGGTTTGAGGAAGTTTTCTGTAATCAAAAATGTAAAATTAAATCGATTTCAACATACTCAAATTAAAGCAGACTTACTTGTTTAGTGTCTCGGGCAAGGTAAGACATAGGGCTGCTCCAATGAACAGCAGGAAACTTATAAACAGCGAGGGCATGGGCTTAAAGAAGGTACCCAAATATATGATATACGAACTAAAGAAGCCAAAGGCATAGCCCACCACATGAATGTTGGACAAGCCACGACCCCTAACACTGGTGGGTATAATCTCGGCGGCATATTGCGCCTCAGCATCGTAGGCCACCACAACACCATAACGGCCCAAGCCTACCATAAGGGCGAGAACTAGACTGTGCTCAGCAGGATCTAGGGTGGCCACCAGATAACCCGTAACGGCGGTAATAATGGCACCAACGAATAGCGACGCACAAGCCATGCCCTTGCGTCCTATAAAGTTCTGCAAGAGTATAATGGACAAGCCAGCAGGCAGATACACGGAGCCTGTGTAGGAGAAGAGTTGGAAGGGTGAGGTGCCCACACCCTCCATATTACGACTGAGTATGTCAAAGGCTACGGTAATGATAGCTCTGAAAATTAACCAAAAATCTGCATAAGAAGTTAGACGCGGTGGGGGTAAGGACACACTTACGATTTGATGAACAATATAATGGTAAACTTTCTCAGTCTGGGCGTTCTAAACATGCCCAGAAATGTGTCCGACGAACTGCTCTGCTCTCTCTCCACTTTCATTTTCTCTCGATAATGTTTGATGAACTCATCAAACACGGAATCGTCCACTTGTCTGCCATTGATCTTGGCTATGCTTTTGAGGCACTGGGCAGCCTTTTCGTATCTCTGCTTGGTCAACAGCCACTCGGCACTTTCGAAGAGCACAAATGGATAGCAAAGCAGTCCCAAGGCAGGCAGAGAGGCAGCCCAGAGATAATGACGCCAACTGCCCACCCAGATGGCCAGCCAAGGAGACATCATCAGACCCACAGAGTAAAAGACAGCCAAAACAATATTCAAGCCAAAAGTACGACGTTTGGGACTCAGATACTCAAAGACTGCAATTAGATACAAAATATTTTAGCTGTAGATAAACTCAAATTGAGAAAAACTCACCCAAAATATACATCAGCATATACTGTGTGTCGGTGGACAGACCCGATATGAAACGTGTAGCCGAAAACAAAGGCAGCGAATTCACAAATGAGGTGAGGAAATCACCCAGAGCTCCCGTCAGTGTAGTCAAAATACAGGCAGGCAAGCGTCCTATTCGATCTGCCAAATAACCAAAGAATATGGTCCCCAAAACGGAACCCACAAAGAAACAGGATTGTCCCACGGCCAGTTTGTAGGCATCATCACAGACCCATTTAAGCTGTAGATATAATAATTTGGTAAACGATTGTTAGATGCTGCTGACAAGCGTAGCCTACTTTTGGGCTTAGCTACCTCAGTCGTGATACTCTCATAGCCACCCTCGCGCTCAAAGTGCCAATTATCACATTTGGATTCATGTTGTGAGACCTCATCGAAGTCCCATTGTATATAGCTGCATTTTAGTGAGTACACATTTTCCGTGTAGTTTAAAACATCCGCTGGAGGAACGCATCTACAAAAGCAGCAGACATTAATATGACTAACATCCATCATCCATCACCATAACTCACCTATGTTCCGGTGTGAACCCTATAATCGTCTGCGAGAAGTAATGCAGCGATGACAATATGTTCGTATAGCCATACAGGACCAACAAGATCAATTGGTAGCGCCCAAAGCTACCACATTTCTCTAAAACACTTTCGAAATCCATTTTGGTTTCACTCAGATCGAGCGTCTACATCGCTTGCTGGCCTACGACTGCCTGCCAAAAAATGCCTATATGCAGCTTGATATAAACTCAACTGTTCGTATAATGCCATAGATATATTTGATTGTAGCTGCAATATCTTGAATTTCTTGGCAAATAGAAACAAAGCCTGACGTCGTCGACTGGCTACTACTTATTTGCCTTATGTAGAATTTTCGGTTTTATCACTTGGCGTCTAAGTCTACGTTGGTCTAGGGGGCATCTGAATGATGTTGGTGTATGGGTAAGCTATTAAGAATCCAGCATGCTTTTCGCTTTATGATCCTATATAAAAGTAGTTACGCGTGCGACAAATATGAAACACGGTAAATGCTATTTGAGAAAGGGTCGACTTTGTAATTCTTATAACTCACTTTGTTGGGTCAGGCTGCTATGGCTAAGAGAAATTGGGCGCTTTAACCCACTTGTGCCAAAGAAATACCATTTGTGATAAACTACGAGCCAGTGACGTAGATAGCTTTTTGAAATGGGGAGGAATGAAGTCTAAAATTTAGAAAACATTTTTTCGGATCTTTAAAATATTTTTTATTGCTTCATTTATTTATTTCTTTTACAAAATGAAGTCAAGTTTTCTAGATTTCTTGCTCAGTTCATTTACAAATGCGACCCCTGTAATACCGATTTCATGACGAATAGCTAAAGCAGCCAAGCCATTTAATGGGTCATTCTTCGTGAGCAAAAATTTTTGTTTTAATTTTGTATTTTTAATTTTTTTATAGCTTGAATATTTGAGAATATTGCCATAAAAAGAAATTCGAAATACTTTAGAAGATATAAGGGCCTGTTCCGAATTCCGAAAACGAGTGGAACTGCCGCAAATCGAGTTGATTGCTGTTCCGAATTCCGCAAATCGACAAGAATTGTCGTTTTAAAAAAGTGCGCTGTAGAGTCAGCGGAATTAAAAGTAGTTCCTATTTAAAGCATTAAAATAATTCCCTAAAACTATTAACTACAAATTCGAAATTAGTTGAAAATTTTTAAGACCGGTTAACATGATTCCTTAAACCTTTTAAAGTTGAAGTATAATTTATTAGAACTTTTTTATAAAAATCTATAAAATATTGCTTAAAAATTAAAACCGAACGGCCTCGACCAAACCGAGCTGTTCTGAATTCCACTTTAATTTTTAGTCGATTTCGACCTTCAATTGACGGCTGCTAGGGTTGCTGCATATGAATTTATGTAATCGGACAGCACTGCTTATACCCTTTCAAAGGGTATTATAAAATTGTGCGGATGTTTGTAACGCATTCAAGGAAGCCTCTCCGACCACATAAAGTATATATATTCTTGATCAGCACGACGAGCTGAATTGATTTAGCCAAACTTAGTTTACTATGCTTTTTAATGATTCCACCAAATTTGGTAGAAATGGGACATCTATATAGTATAGCTGTCATAGATAAGTATAGTCTGAAAAGTAGTCTTAGAAAAACTATTTTGTTTTCCATGGAAAACCAAAAAAGTTTTTCTGACTAGAACTAGTTTTTGACCGATCGTTCTTATGGCAGCTATATGCTATAGTCATCCGATTTCGACCAAACTTAGTGAAACCATGGGAAAGGATAGTAAACTAATACGTACTTTGGAGGCGCTTCCATTAAAACCAAAAAAGTTTTTCACACTAAAACTAGTTTTTCGACCGATCTTTCCTATGACAGCTTTATGCTATAGTCATCCGATCCGGCCGGTTCCGACAAATGTGCAGCGTATTTGTACCAAAAGACTTGGTGCAAAGTTTGGTGAGAATAGCTTTAAAACTGAAGGAGGAGATAGTATAGAAACAGACAGACGGACGGACAGACGGACAAGTCTAAGTGAACTCAACTCGTTATGCTGATCAAGAATATATATACTTTATGGGGTCGGAGATGCTTCCTTCAATGCGTTACAAACATTCGCACAATTTTATAATACCCTCTGAAAGGATATAAAATCAAACTGCAAGGGTATACAAAACTTCGGCCGAGCCGAAGTTAACTTTCCTCTATTTTTATTTTTGTAGGATTTTTGTAGCGCATTGAAGGATCTCCGACCCCATTAAGTATATATATTCTTGATCAGCATGACGAGCTGAGTTGATTTAACCTTGTCCGTCTGTTTCTATGCATATAGCTGTCGTATGAACGACCGGTCAAAAAACTAGTTTTAATGAGAAAAGCTTTGTTGTTTTTTGTTCCACCAAATTTGGTCGAAATTGGACATCTATATAGTATAGCTTTCATAGAAAAGTAGAGTTTGAAAAGTAGTGTTAGTTAGAAAAACTTTTTAGTTATCAAAGAAAATATCCTCAAATCTAGCATGTATTTGTTTTATATGCTCCCACACAGCTCTATAAATTTTGGTCAAAATTGAATCACTATAGCATGACTATAGCTGCCATAAGAACGATCGGTCGAAAAACTAGTTCTTGTGAGAAAAACTTTTTTGTTTTCAATAGAAATGTCCCATACGTTGGCATATATTTATTTAATATACATTTACACAATTCTACAAAGTCTTGTCAAAATCGGATGACTATAGCATATAGAAGTCCTAGTGTGAAAAACTTTTTTGTTTGAAATGGAATCGCCTTCAAAAAATTTACATGTTAGTTTGTTATGCTTTTCCAAGATTCCACTAAATTTGGTCGAAATCGGACATCTATATAGTAAAGCTCCCATAGAAAAGTAAGGTCCACAAAGTAGTCTTATTTAGAAACGCAAATTGCAAGGGTATACAAAACTTCGGCCGAAGTTAACTTTCCCCTATTTTTATTTATTTAAGCCTAAAACGGAGAACGCAAGAAAGCGCTCGTAAACAAAAATCTTCATATAAAATGACACTCTAAGACCGCTCTCAAAATTTTTTTTAATGAAATTTATTCCTTAGTCCAAAATATACAATCAAACTCTAGCTGTTTCTTTCCTGGTTTCGACTATTAATTTTCCATTTGTTGGTGCAGTTTCAAGAAAAATCTACTTTGAATTGCTGCAAAAAAGTGTGACTTTTGGCCAAAAGTTCGGCCGGCTGGCCCAGTGAGCAGAGTATAAAAGATTATAGTATAACAGATTAATTCGTTTTATTTGCAATAAAACTATCAATATTAGTCGTACAAAAATGTTAAACCCCGTTTTAGAGAGGTAAGATTGCATCAAATACTTTAATTTCAAAAAATGTAGCTTTTCAAAATTTTAAGAGTTGCTTTAACTAGTTGTATGGCTGAGTAATGAAAACAATGCTCTTTTCCAACTTTGGAAATGAAACATTCGAATTGCAAATCGTTTGAATACCAGAACAGCTAAAACAAAATCGTTCGATTTTGTTTTCATTTAAATTCGAAGAACTGTGAGAAAACCGGAACAGTCCTGATAACTTTTTAAAACTAAACGCGCGTTTTTGTGTTGAATCAATTCCGTTTCGGAAAAGTTGCAGTGGATGTGTAATTGAGAACATGTCTGATTAAATGTGTTTTAGAACACTAGTACGGAGCCAATGTTTTTAATTTCAGCCCGTATCCGTCACCGATATCATAACCAAATAAATTTTAATGTGACTAAACATATCCGAAGCAATTAAACCAGTGCCGTGTCAGTTTTAAAAATAAATTTTGAAATTACTGCTTAATCCGAATTCTGAAAACTTAAACGGTAGAAAAGAGCTATTTGAAATATCCAGTTCCTTTTACACAAGTGCCAAGTTTGGTGTTGAATTCAGGTCTGCAAATCTCCTAAAAATCGGAGCGGGATCCTATGAAGCATATATATTCTTAATTAAAATCATCAGCCAAATCATGCGTTGCTACGACCCCTCTAGTAAAATAAACACAAATTGAATAGGAAAAGCTAATTTACGTAGTATTTATACCCTGGAATAATATGGTTTCCCCAGTTAAAGCTAAAGGCTACAACACCCACCAAGGTTGCCGGTCTACAGTTTATGGACATCCATGGAACACATCCAGCTTACCCTTCTACAATTGACTTCTATCAAATATCAAATAACTCACCATAAAATTTGGCAAATATTCCTTTCGTTACCTACTTAGCCGTCTTTTAACCCCTCTTCATAACAATTAAAGCTCATATGAAAATTTGGCAAACGCAGTTGCCGTCTATCAAATCTAAATAACATTTTAGGCTCAAATAAAAAATTGACAAATTTAGCAAAATTCTAGACTGTTTAAGGGGGAGCCTGCTTTAGAAGCTTCAAAAAATCGATTTTTCCGAGGACTTTTTTGGGAAGGAAAGAAATATTCGATTGAAACGAAACGTTCAGGTCTTATTGTTATATATTTCAACAGTCTTCTCAAATTTTTTCATTAAAATATACGTCAAATTATGCCTGATAAAAGAATTTCGCCGAGGCGCCTCGAGTGTGCATGTGTCGTGCGGCGGGAAAGATGCAGGTCGCAATTTCCATCTGAAACAAAGAACCCACAAAATTTTCTATTTTCAATAGTATAGCTTCTAGTTAAACCAAGAAAATTGAAAAAAAAGTGAGAAATTCAAAAAAATTTCGCAAATTAAAAAAAAAATCTTTTTTTTTTTTTTTAATTTACTTCAGATTGTTTAAAAAGTGGGTTAATCATAGCTTTCTTAAGGTTTTTTTAGGTTCAACTAGAAGAGAATTTAATCCCGAATACAATCAATTTTGGCTCGTTTCGATAGAACGTTTAATTTTTTCTCTATCTTTCCCGCCAATTAGGAAAAATCGTAAAAATGAAAAACCGAGAAATCGCACGTCAAAACGATCCGGCCGCTCGTATACCTGCTCGACGCTTGCTCACTATTTCTCCTGTAACTTTATAAATATTTTGAATTTGCTTCTGAAATTTTAGGGACACATTCTTGGAAAGTTTGGGTAGACATTTATGCAAAAAAAAGCCTCTAAAGCAGGCTCCCCCCTTAATCTACATCTTACATTTAGCAACGCCTGCACTGTAATCTAAACATGAAGCGCTTTCATAAATACTCATCTGCTAGCTTTGCAAATTTCGCGGTTTTTTCTTACCTTTGCTTCAGAGTATAAAAAGCCTTAAACCAAACCTTTATCCCTTCCTTTACCTTTGTATCTTTGTAAGATCTTTCAGCATCAACAAGATCTGTTAGAAGAACAATACCTACCGGAGTGGAGGTTCAGCCCGTTTTGTACATTTTTCGAGATTGAGATCGAGTTTCTTTTCGCTCGGCCACCTCTAATATGTTTGTGTTAATCCATCCGACTCTAAGCATTGCTCCGAATTTGATGGAATCTGTCCAGACTGATACCATCGATCTAAAAAAGAATCATTCCTTTCATTAAAAGCCAAGAAGCGGAGCATTAAATTGCAGTGTTACTTACTGGCCACCGCAATTTCAGAACGTCCCAGTTTCACTCCCAGAAAAGGAAAACCACATTCATTTAAAAAACGAAACAGTTTAGTTGAATTTAACAATAAATTCGTACAATGTTTAAGAACAAGTTTTTAAGTACACTTTGCGAAAAAATGTTTACAAGAAATAAATTACAAATTTTACTGGATGAAGCAATGAAGAGTAGCAAATGTTAAATGAAATGGTTAAATTGGTCTTTTCCAATTTACTTAGTCGTCATCCACAATCTCAGTGATTTTGGCACTTTCAGCGAAGACATCAGGTATTTCTGCATTATCAGATCTTTCAATGATTCGATGTCTTTCCGCTGCGGCCAGACATTGAACGGCCACCTCCCTGGCCTTGGCCCTTGACTCATCCGGTAGCTGACCCAGCCCACTCAGCAGTTCCATAATATCCGTTTCAAAAAGTTTTTTGGCTATTTCCGTGCTCGCATTGATCATGTTGAGAATGATCACAATGCCACGATGCTGAACCGATGGGCTTGGATTGGCTATGAGTGTATGAAGTACATCCAACCAGCTGGCACAGGCCAAAATCTTCTCGCAACACTTGACAGAGACGGAGGTTAACATGGCGAGTGCTCCAGCACAAGCCATGGCCGTCTCCTCATCTTCATCCTCGCAGAGCAGAGCCAAAAATTTTACGCGATCGTTGTCGCCCTCGAACATTTTCACCACATCCTCGGACATGACCAAATTGCACAAGCACTGAGCCGCAGCACGAGTGAGATAGAGATGATCTTCCATCAGATAGAATTCCACTCTGGATACGCCCTGTTCCTTGATAATACGCTGACGTACATTCTCATTCATACTGGCCAAATTGGTAAGGGCCATAAGGGCTTCGAAGTTCTCCAAAGCTGTGCAGTCCTGATGCAACAGATTCAACAAAGGACGAATCACGTCCAACGATCTTTGACCACTAAAGGCCACCTCGGGGTTGATGGTAATTCCTATTCTAGCCAACGCCTGGCAAGCATGTCTCTTGCCCTTATCGGTGCCCTCCAGAGCCAGGCGCAGCAAGGCCTTCACTCCACCATCTTGGACCACTTTACCACGCAATTCTTTGAGACCGCACACGGCGTTCAACACCCTGGCTATCAACTCCTGCGAATTGTGACTCTCCGTCTTGGCCAGGGAACACAGAGCCGTGGTGATACCCTCATTGGCCAAAATTGTGATTCTCTTGTTCATAAAATCCTCATCATCCAGCTCATGCTCTTCGGGTATGTGATGTTTGGCAAACTTGGCCAGCTCCACCATCTCGGGCAACAGTTCCTGTTTCTCGTAGGCATTGCAGAGATTCACAAATGTGGTTACCACACCGTACAAGCAGGACTGATCACCCGCACGAGCCAAGTCCATTAGAGCATGTATGCTAGCCGTATCCTCAATCAGTTTCTCCTTACACTCTGCATCCAGGGTAAGATAGGCCAAACCATCGGCCGCCCAACGTCTGATATCCTTATCCTTTCCCGGCTTGATCAAGAATCGACGACAGGCCTCGGCCAGCTTCAGGGCAGCACCATCGCCAAAGGGTCTAATGGCCGCATCCTGACCACCATAGCTGCCCAGCTTGCATAGCCCGACCAGGGCACGTACCCGTATGCCATCATTTTTGGAGTGATAGAGCTGCTTCAAAATGTCCACTCCCTGTTCACACAAGGCCTTGGCCTTGTCTTTCTTCGACGAGGCCGCAATCAGACACTCGCAGGCCACACGTTGCTGCAGCATGTCATCGGTGGTAGCCATGGCCAAGATCATTTGGAGAATGCCTAGAAATGAGAAAGTAATTCAAATGAATGGGGAATCTTTATAGGCAAGTCTATGGTCAAAACTTAAAGTCCCTAAAATGTTCGATTGCCAAACCCTATTCCCGACATTGGGATTTGGTTCTAAAGCGCATTTTTCATATGTCCTTGTTCCACTGGCACATTCTAAATGTCACTCTTTGGATCATCTAAATGACATTAGTCTTTCTGTGTATTTCCTCATAAAGGCTAAATGTCCATTCGGGCAATCATACGTGACGGATCATTAGTTACTGTTACATCAAAGATTTTCGATCGATATGTTTTCGAATTTCTAAGTGTCAGCAATAGAAATAGTTGCTGTGTCTATGGCAGTGTTCCTCAGCCATGCCCCGGGGGGCTGAACACATTCGGAAATTCACACCGAATGCTTGCCGAAGAAATGCATCAGTGAGTGTAAGAGAGAGACAGAGAGACTCTCTTCTTGGGGAACACTGGGAAGGGAGACAGTTTCAGCACAGTGGAAAAAGTTTAGAGCTCCACTTAAGGAAAACTGACTATACCAAAGAGTTGCATATGGCCCAGAAAAGCACCAAATTTTCTGTCTTTCTTATAGAATGTTAAAATGCCATCATATTTTTCATGAATTCATACCGAATTCTTCCATCCGAGGTCCTGATATTTGATATTATAAGCCAGCAAAATTATCCAATCGTCTATTCTCTGTTTACGTCAGTAATTGATGAAATCTTTTGCATTTCAAGAATCAACGTTAAATGTTTGCAAATTGAACAAGAGGGTTTTATCTCACAAAATTTTACTAATATCTTTTACATTTCAAGAACAACGTTAATGTTTGCAAATGGAAAGGGGTTATCTCAAACAGTAAATTACTAATGCCCAAGAGAAACCTTTTTTTGTGACTTGGTCACACCTTTAGAAATGGTTTCCAAGTCATAAGTTCGTTTTTTCGTACTACTTTAAATGGCAACTATAAAACCTTTGCACGTGTGATCTAGTTCCTATGTTTGTTGTCGTAAAGTTGGAGTAATAAAAGATTTTGTGAAAGCGGCAGATATACATCAAATAGCTCTTGCGAGTTGAGTTGTGTGCTCTTTGTTTTTGATTTATAAGTGTTTTATATGTTACTGTCCATGTGATTATCCAATGTGTGTTTGTTATAGTATATATATGCTCTGGGTTAGCACAAATAAATAAAGACTTTGCAAACATGCGAACTGATCTGTTTATAAACGAAAGGTTAACGAATTCCAAAACTGCTGGAATCATCGGCAGTCTACAAAGCGTGTATGACCTTGACTTAGTTGTTGATAACGAAAGCGAGCATATATTGAGTCTCCTGACATGGACATGGACTACAAGCATGGTTTCTTACAATGCCGTTTCCAGCACAAAGGACTTGTAAAGCAAATGTTATGGAGGCAAAGCAATTTGTTCGACGTGACTTATCTATTAGAGAAGCGTAGGAAGACCATTTAGAAAGTTGAGAAATATCAATCCCTGATGATCATTATTCTTAACCTTGAAAATGCTAGCCGACTTGAAGGCTCGCTCAAGTGTGACTTGAACACTTAAAATACCAAATTGATGGGTGATTTGACTTTTGTTTTTCCCACACAACAGAATAACAACTTAAGCTAAGTTCACACAGGCAAATAATTTGGACAAATTTCGGTGAAACTTTTGGCTAAATAAGCCTAAATAGATCACTTTTTGGCCATATTTCAGCAAATTATTTTTAAATGGAACCATAGCTTTAGTTTTGAGTCATACAACACCTGCCATCATGGCTATTTAGCAAAATTTTGGTAGAAGTTTTGGCAAATTATTTGCCTGTGCGAACTTAGCTTAAGAAGTCTTTTCATTTCGACGCAGGAGCATTTTTTTAAATCCTTCACTTAACCTAACTAAACCTAACTTTAAAGGTACCACTTTCTAAGTGGAAAATGCCTATACAACAAAAAGTTCTGAGTATAATTGTGCTAAACAATGTTAGTCTTTTTAATGAAAGTGCAGCATCGGACCTGGTCATACTTAAACAATTCAAGGCCCCTGCGAACACCATTGTATATGACAGTTATATTAATAACTGGTAAGTTGAAAGACGCTACCATTGAAAACAAAAAAGTTTTTCTCACTAGAACTAGATTCGTGACCGATCATTAATTTCGCAGTTATAAGCCGAGTTTGTCAAAACTTTTGGATTTGTATTTATTAACCTTCTTCCTAACGCTGAAGTAAACGGAGTTACTTAAATTACTAGCATTAGTCACAATGGCAGAATATTGGGTATTTTAACAGATGTTGTTGGGATATGGTCAGTAGGCTTCATATTAAAAACAAGGAAGAAAGTCGGTCAAGCCCGACTATATTATACTCTGTACCAGTTGGGGTCGCCGCTCGCATTTGCTCCCGATTATATTATATAAAATCACGAGGAGGCCATTGCAATAGCAATGGGGTCGATATATGAATAAAGACCTACGAGTCGACTTGAGTTGCTTAAATACTTATCATTTAAGGTGCTGTTACATACTTTTGCACAAACCTTTTATACTCTATGTATCTTTGGTACAGAGTATAATTAGGAGAGAGGGAGAGAGAGAGGATTGGCACGCGCCGCAGACAAAAAAAAACCTTTGCATTTGCCAGAGCTAGAGATGGGCGTACATCGAAAACTACGCGGGACTCCGAAGTGACCAGAATGACTTAACATCATTGTGATTGCTTGATATTATGTTAGAATTAAGGAACTAGACTTTTTTATATTATTTGCAATTTAAACAATCCTCGTCTTAGTAGTCAGATGGGTATCGGGCGATATATTTGTCCCCCGACCATCTCTAATTTTTCTCTCTCAATATTGTGTATGTGGGAAAGGGAAGGGGGAAAATGAGAGCGTCCCAGTTAGCTGCAAGAATCCAATTGGATCTAATGAGCTAGCCATAGCGGTTAGGTTTTGTATGGGATTTCGTTGTTGGAATTACTCAGACAATATATATGCAGGTTTAATTCATTTAAAAGGTGGAATTTTGTGCGGGGCGGGTTCATCACCAAACACCAATATGAATCGTTAAATAAAAATTTGTCCTAAAATATTGTTGGCTATCACTTTGCTGTGTAGTCGTTGCTCATATACACATATATACATTTATCTACATACATATGTATGTGTTTTGCTGCTGCAGGAGCAGCCCAGATATATTGAATTTTCGTTTGCTCATATCTTTACTACCGTTCATCCGATCTTTACCATTACTTTGGCAAATCGAACAAAAATTTTTATTAGAAAATAAGTCTAGGTTCAAACCTTCTATCTATAAAACTGTGGGAGATATGACGTTTTTCTCAAATTGCGGGGGCGCGAGTGGGCGTGGCCAAAATTGAAAATAAACTTTATCTGCCTGCAGATAGAAGAAGCATATGTCCCATACATGTCAAACCTCTATCTCTTACCATCTCTGAGATCTGTGCGTTCATACGGACAGACAGACGGACATGGCTATATCGACTCGGCTGTTGATGCTGATCAAGAATATATATACTTTATGGGGTCGGAGATGCTTTGTCTGGCTGTTACATACTTTTGCACAAACTTATTATGCTCTACTATATGTACCTTTGGTACAGAGTATAAAAATAGGGGAAAGTTAACGTCGGCTCGGCCGAAGTTCTGTATACCTTTGCAGCTTCCATTGAAAACAAAAAATGTTTTCTAAGACTACTTTTTGGACCTTACTTTCCTATGGGATCTATACTATATAGATGTCTGATTTCGACCAATCTTGGTGAAATCATGGAAAAGCATAATACACTGTTAATTACGAAATTTGGAGGCGATCCCATTTAAAACAAAAAAGTTTTTCGCACTAGAACTTCATTTTCGACCTGCAGCTATATGCTATAGTCATTCGATTTTGATAAAACTTTGTAAAAATGTGTTAAAGTATATAAAATAAGTGTATGCCAATAATAAGGACGTTTTCATTAAAAACAAAAAAGGTTTTCTCACTAGAACTAGTTTTTCGACCGATCATTCCTATGGCAGCTATATGCTATAGTCATCCGATTTCGACCAAACTTAGAGAAATCATGGGAAAGGATAGTAAACTAAGAAATACGCACTTTGGAGGCGTATCCATTAAAAAAAAAAAAGTTTTTTTCACTAAGACTAGTTTTTCGACCGATCGTTCCTATGAAAGCTATATGCTGTAGTCATCCGATCCGGCCGGTTTCGACAAATGTGCAGCGTATATGTACCAATAGACTTCGTGCAAATATAGCATAGAAACAGACAGACGGACGGACGGACAGGCGGACAAGGCTAAATGAACTCAGCTCGTCATGCTGATCAAGAATATATATACTTTATGTGGTCGGAGATGCTACCTTCAATGCGTTACAAACATCCGCACAATTTTATAATACCCTCTGCAAGGGTATAAAAATAAAACATGATCGGTGATAGGTATTTGAGACGCTTGAAGGAGCAGGAAAAAGAAAAGGTAAGGCGCAAGGTGCAACGTTTAGAAAATGATGTAGGTGATGTTGCCTTAAAGGAAGAAGCTGGGGAAAATTTAGGTACAGACTTCGACTTGGAAAAAAACTTGGAATTGGACATAGACGCAGACCTTCACCCAACTGACAATTTAGTGACCAAATAACTTTAAATGACAAACTTAGTGGGAGGTACCACAAATATAAGCCAATATAAGCGAGAAGCTACTGAACAAAAAGTCCTTGAAGGACATAAAAACTATTATACTGCGCTTATAGGTATTATATATATTAATATTTTAATTTTATATTTAAGTATTTATTATATGTACACCATTTTCACAGCATCAATTTCTTGTGGAGGAAAGGAAACCGCTAAGCGTATCATTAAGTTTAACTGTGTAAACAAAAACAAATAAATCCAAAAAAATTATAAAATTTAGTAAACAAATTAATTTCCCAATATTTTACTCAGGGATGCAAACCGGTTCTGAACCGAACCGGTTTTGAACCGAACCGAACAGCTTTTTCCAGCTGGTGAACCGAACCCCAAACCGAACTGGCTTCCTATCAGAAATGCTGAACCGAACCGAAAGCCACAAAGAAAAACGGTTGGGTTCGGTTCAGTTCTCTGATGAGTTTTAAAACGTGAATCGCTTTCGTCTAGCCAATGATACCTACTTATTAACTTCGCTTTCCTAAGATAATTTTAGTTCGACCCTCTACCAAAGGGACCATTGATAGACCGAATTGATCCTTAGGAGAGATAAAGCATTTAAGGATGATTTGACACAAATTTTACAACAATTGCGAGCCGATCTCTTAATATACCTGTCACCAGTCTGCATTCTTTTCTTGAAAGTTGATAATCATTTAATCTAAGCCAGAAGAATTTTTCTCATACCAATAGGGAGTTTAAGATGCATAGCACGTATTCTCTTCTGGGCGACATTCTCCGTTTTCGAAGTGCATTCCTAGAACTTATAGACGAGGCCTACAAATTCGTCTTCAAAAGTTTTGAACATTCTTATAGGAATCTTAAAGATACTCAGATGGTCTATAGGAATTCAATTTCCAAAGTGTACGAAAAGTCATAACATTCGAACTTTTCTATTACGAACTTCTGTACAATGAAGTTTCCTTTATAGCGAATTAACTTCCAGAACACTGCAATCTCGTTCAATGTTCAAATTATTCTCTATTACGAATTTTCTATATAACGAACTTTATTTTTGTCCACTTAAGATTCGCTATATAGAAGTTCGACTGTTTTTCATAATATGCCTTTATGAACCACTGAACCGAACCGAACCGAATCCGCGGTTCAGTTAGCTCCAAAAACCATGTAACCGAACCAGTACTTATTGTCGAGTGGTTTGCATCCCTGATTTTACTGCATATCACTGCAACAAGTAACAAGTAATTGCTGCCGTAGCTAGCTACGATACTAACAACATGTAGTTACTGCCGTAGTTAGCTACCCCACTGACTACTTTTCGGTAGCAATTCACTACCGCAGAATCGCTAGATCTTCGCTAGGACATGCCCATACAAAAGTAATCAGTACAGTCCATTGCCGGTTATCCACCGTGAGTCAGTCAGGGGTTACCGAATCGCTAGCAATTCGCTAGTGCTGAGCTAGCTACGGTTACTAGAGGGTACTTACAGACCCATTGGTCACATATATTTAAAAATATTTGTTATAGGGCGTTTGGTTAATAAGTTATTTAAGTTAAATTATACCCTTGCAAAGGGTATTATAAAATTGTGCGGATGTTTGTAACGCATTGAAGGAAGCATCTCCGACCACATAAAGTATATATATTCTTGATCAGCATGACGAGCTGAGTTGATTTAGCCCTGTCCGTCTGTCCGTCTGTCTGTTTCTTTGCTATCTCTTACGTCAGTTTTAAAGCTATCCTCACCAAACTTTGCACGAAGTCTTCTGGTAAATGGAAAGTAATTTTTTCTTTCAAAAGTAAAAATAATTATTATTCGTAACTTGCAGTCCCTGATATATTCTAAAAAAAAAAAAAAAACGTCCAAAATAAGTACCCAAATGAGAAAAATTAGGCTTGGGCGAGTTTGCTTTTGGAAATCTCGAAACAGCTAATGCATTATTGTAAGATTGGCTAACATCGGTAAAGTTTGATTGATTCTCAATGAAAATTTGATATAAAATATGGTTTTTGAGTACTTTTAATTTTTTGGTCTCGGTGGACCTTTCTGTGGAAATGCCCATATGCAAAATATGTCGAATAGAAAAATTAACTTGGGTCCAATCTAATCATTTTTTTTATTAGACGAATTTCAATGTAATCAGTACCAATTTTGGTCAACCGGTTTAAAATATGATTTTGCATAAAATCCGTGGTCTACTGATAAGCATTTAAAATTTTCAGATAGCCTTGCAATATTTCCTTGGTAGGTTACCACGCAGGAATCGATACGATAGCCACGATATAAAATATTAGCACTGATCAATACTTAAACAAGATCCGATTCGATGATCCGAGTCAGAACCATTTAGACTGCTTTGAAATACCAGACAATACAAATGAACTGAACGAACTAATTTGGTTTTGATATATCTCTTAAAGAAATATCGACTAAATCGACAGAAGAAATATCATCTGGGGATATTGCATATCTCCTAACAAAAACATCGATATACGGATATATCACTACTATATTAACAACCGTAAATCTCTACGAAAATCTCTAGAGATTTCTAGGACGTCCACCCCGTTGTTTTATTTTTAAACTTTTCGACGTCTGACCTATGCTTAAGAAACTACTGAGCTTACCTTCGCGGGCCACAATTTGATTGCCCACATCGAGGGGACCATTCAGCAACGAGGTAATGGCCACTGTCACTCGCACCTTGGACTCCATGTCGGGTGACAACAGTTTATCCTTGATGAACTCATCAATTTGATCGGTGAACTTTTGCTTGGCCGCGTCGTAGTACATATTCTCATAGATTCTGGCCAGACACACCGAAGCTATTGTCACCGAGGAAGAAGTGATATCCATGGCACTTTCATATTTATAATCCTCCAGCTCAGAGCACACCTCCAAGAGGCGGCACAGGCCACGAATCTCCACCAGACGCTCAGCCCACTCCAGGGCGGTATAGTGAACATTTCGTGTGAGCAGTTCGATGACCGCATCGCGAGCTGCCCCCGAAATGGTGCGATCTGTGATGCTGTACACCAGACAAGTGAGCAGGGTGTCAATCTCACGATTGTTTTTCGAGCACAACTCTTTGTCCGGTTTCGCGTCGTGCTTATTCTTCAGTCCGGACAGGGCGTTGAGGATGGTCTGCAGGCAGTATTGGGCGGTGGCCACACAGTCTTCGTGTTTCTGGTCCAGCACACGCATAAACCAGGGCACTCCCAGCTCCTGGAGTACACCCTTGGTACGCTCCACGCTTTGGTCACAGAGAGCGGCCACCACACGCACCATATTCACATAGATCTCCTGATCCTTCTCCAGTTTGGTCAAAATGGCCACTTTGGTCACACAGTTCTCTTTGTACAGAAGTTCGGCGCCGGTGGCTTCCCTGGCCAGGACCACCAGATTGTTGGCCGCCGAGCGGCGTTTCTCAATGGGCGAGGCTATGTCAAAGGCCAGCTCCATCATTTGCTTGACTTTGGTGGAAGTTTTGGCATTGCGGGCCAGACGCTCCTCCACTATGACATGCAGTCGCTGCAGCATGGGCTGCACGCTCTTATTGCTGGGATCCGCCTTGAGCAAGGCGGTGGCATCTTTGTAGGCCTCCTCGTACTTCTCCAGGGATTCATAGGCCTGGGCTCGCCGGAACAAAGATTTGGGATCATGGGGCGAGAGACGCAGTGCCTCTGAGCAATCCTCTATGGCCTTGCCAAACTCTTCCAATTTTAAGTAGGCAGCAGCGCGATTTTTTAAGAAAACTGGCAGCTCTTTGTGCTGTTGCTGGTGACCCAGTTTAATCGCCTGGCTATAAAACTTTACGGCCTCCTCCCACTGCGATGACTTAAAAGCCTCATTGCCCTTATCCTTGGCGTCAATGGGCGAAGCCTCGTCGTTGCCGCTTGAATTTGTCATGGTTAAACACTGCGGGCAGAAGGGAAACTAATAGATGAAAGACTTCGAGGAATTCGAAGCGAAATGGAAATGTGACTCACGTTGCCAGAAACTTCTCGATCTCAATCACTTACACACACACCCACAAAGACACTCGGTGAAAATTTAGCGGTAAACAGTAGCACGCTGTGGAAAATCTTTCAGCCGACTGAAGCAGATGTTCTATATATAAACATATAAAATCGGAGGAAAACCAAAATAGTTGCTACAGTTTGACATGCACTGGTCCATGCCGACAAACAGCTGTTTCGACAACAAGCTATCGATAGTTGCGCTGCTTGTCCTATCGAATTTTAAAATTCTCCAGTAAATTGTTGGGACTTTTAATTGAAATATACAGTACTAGCAAATATCCCGGCTTGCTTCGCTGCGCCGCCGTCAGTTAAGCTATTTTAACCAATAAGAGTATCAGTTTTTCTTTTCCGACTTGGGGGTGGATTTCACAAATCGGAAAATATTTGACCGTATCTTACATACATCGGCTGAAAGCAGAGATTAACTCTTATGCCCCTTCCGCGGTTAAAAATAAAGTCTCTCCTGACATTTCCGATCTTGGTGGTGAACTTTTCAAATTTAAAGCTTACAAACACAATTTGATAAAGATCGGCCAACAAATAACATTTTCTACCAATTCTCCAACCATTCTTCAAAGTTGCATTGCATCCGGATGAACGCTATAACTTTTCAAATTTCGCAGATTGTGCAGCATTTTCCGCCCATTTCTTCTGCTTAAAAACCTTCCGGGCAAGCGTCTAGCCAATCCCCAAAGTTTCACCGAGATTAAGAATTTTGCAAATATTGCGGTTTTTGGACCATTTTCCACCTCCAAGTCCACCAACAGGTCCACCTCCATGGACACCTCCATGGCCACCTCCATGGCCACCTCCATGGCCACCTCCATAGCCACCACCATGGACACCTTCATGGCCACCTCCATGGCCACCTCCATGGACACCTCCATGGACACCTCCATAGCCACCACCATGGCAGTACAATGAAAAACGGCAGCCCGAGTTACTGTTATTTCGTTATTTCTTATACTATCCTTACAAACCAAGTTTAAAGCCAATCGTATGAAAATAGGTTTTTGTCTGCTGAAAAAACAGAAAACTTCAGAAAAAAACATTACAAATTATATCACTTACTTTCCTTACAAACCGAATTTCAAGTCAATCGGATGAAAAAAAAGATTTTGCTTATCGAACTTCCCGGGAATTTTCCTTGCGCGCAGATTTTTCGAAATCGGGAAAATACGTGTCCAATTATTTATCATACTTTGCTTACAAACCGAAATTCAAGTCAATCGGACGGCAAATAAAATTCTCACCATACAGACTTTTCCGACGCTTTTCCGGGGAATTTTCCAATTTCCCATCATCGAAAAATTACATTTCAATTCATTTCACTTACTATCCTTACAAACAGAATTTCAAATCAATCAGATAGATTTAATAGATTTTGGCATATCGAATTTCCCGGTTATTTTCCTTGAGGGCAGATTTTCCGAAATCGGGAGAAAACGTGTCCAATTATTTCGTATGCTTCGCTGTAAGCGACCCAGTTTCAAGTCAATAGGATGAAAAAAAAATTTTTCCAATGCAAACTTTTCCGACGCTTCTTCTGGAATTTTCCGACCCTACGGTCGAATTTTCCAACATCGGAAAATCGCATTTCAATTTATTTTACTTACTGTTCTTACAAACCGAATTTCAAGTCCATCGGATGAAAATAAGATTTTTGCATATCGAATTTTCCGAGAATTTTCCTTGTGGGCGGATTTTCCGAAATCGGGAAATCTCGTGTCCATTTATTTTGCATACTATGCTTACAAACCGAATTTCAAGTCAATCGGATGAAAAAATAAATTTTCCCCATACAAACTTTTCCGGGAATTTCCGACCCTACGGTCAAAATTTCCAGCATCGGAAAATTACATTTCAATTTTATTCACTTACTGTCCTTACAAACCGAATTCCTAGTCAATCGGATGAATAATAAAAATGTAACCTTACAAACTTTTCCGACGATTTTCCGACCCTACGGTCGAATTTTCCAGCATCGGAAAATCACATTTCAATTTTGTTTACTTACTGTCCTTACAAACTGAATTTCAAGTCAATCGGATGAAAAATAGATTTTTGCATATCGAATTTCCCGAGAATTTTCCTTGTGGGCGGATTTTCCGAAATCGGGAAAACACGTGTCCAATTATTTTGCATACTATGCTTACAAACCGAATTTCAAGTCAATCGGATGAAAAATAAAATTTTCCCCATACAAATTTTCCGACGCTTTTCCGGCTTTTCCGGGTGGAATTTTCCAAAACCCCGTCTTAGCACGCACTTTCACCACATAAGGAAACTCCTGTCCAAATTTCAGCCCTCTAGCTCTTACCGTTTAGGCTGTGCGACGGTCACCAGTCAGTCAGGTTAAACAGTTTTATATATATAGATAATTTGGATAATTGCACCTGTAATTAATTGCACATTCAAGATAGTTACCCAAAATTCTACTTACTGTCATTTGTATAAAGAACATTTTGGTACTTAATTTGTTAACTTAATTGCATGGCACATACAGTCATCGGCACAAGTATTTTGAAAAAAAAATCTTTTACATAAACCATTATATAGTTTCAACAAAAAATCAAACAATTTTGAAATTTGAATCGAATTCTTGGTTAATATTAAGCTTTCAATAAAACATAAAAAGTCCACAATCAGCTGCTTGCGTTTGGGCGAATTGCGCAAATTTTCGGTGGCATAAGTATTTTGTCAAAGATTTCACAATAAATGTCTTCTCAACATAGGACATCAAATATTAAATCAATGATTGTTTCTAGACAAGTTTTTTTTTACGCTGAACCCGAATCTGGCTTTAGAAACTCCATATCTCTAATAGATTATCTGTAAACTAGACATAAAAATGTACAAAATTTCTTCTTCTTCTTTGGCCATCACAACCGTTTTACGGTCTCGGCCGCTGCCACTAATGCCCGCCACTCGCCTCTGTCCCGAGCGACATTCCACCAGAAGGACACTCCCAGGTTCGCAATAACAACAAAATTTCTAATTTGGCCATATTTCCAAGGATAACATATGCAACAAAAAGGATATTTTAACAAGTTTGATTTGATTGTGGTTTAGTTCTTACTTTTATCTCTTAAATGTGACTTAAACCCTAATCATTTCATAAGATATAATTTCGTAATCTATCTGCAAAGTATGACTGGCGCTCATGTAAAATACAAAAAAATCTCTATTTTAATACAAGTCGGCCATTCTTATACAAATAAATACCAATTTCTTATTATTAACAGGTCTGCAAGCCTCGAAAATATCCCGCGAAACATTTTGGGTTCGGGTTCACAGAGCGGGTTCAGAAGGTCCCTCAACCGAGGTTCAGGCTCAAACCGGGGTTCAGTAATAGTATTTTTGCGCTAATTTAGAAAACATTTTTGAAAATTAAAAGAAAGTTAAACATTTTATACATAGAAGTCTACAGTCTTGATGTTTTTAATAGAACAGTTGAGCTGAGTTTAAGTAAAACATTAATATGTCTTCTCGTAATTTTGCACCAATACTGTCTCTTTGACTGGAAGAAAACTACTTAAGACTGATACATGTGTTTGTAGTTATCAATGATATCATAGTCAACATATGATAGTTTTTCCCAAAAAGACTGAGTGCTCAAAACAATGTGCCTTGAAAAAGGCAATGACGAGTCCCATCCATCCGAACGAAATGCAATGCTCGACGCTTTCAACGAGTCTGAGAAGACTTCTTATGTCTCTCTTCCCTTTCTGTCCTTTGCCTCTTGCAGAACTGAACTCAACAAGATATTTCCGCATATATTTGTGCGAGGAATAGTTTTGCATGTATCAGACAGGCACACTCACAGCACTAGGTCATAGCCGAGTTTCTCCTTCGTTTTCTTGTGGTTGTTGTTGCCTCAAAATTATTTTCTTCATTTGTATTGGTGACAAGGCGGCCTTAGGGTGCCCGTTCGCACTCCTGTTGTTTAGTGTCGGAGATGCTTCCTACTGGCTGGTACATACATAGCCCGCAAAAATTATTACCCCTCTCTCTATCTATGTATTTGTACCTTTGGTACAGAGTATGAAAAAAGCAATGCAATTAGTCAGGAAGAGGAGACAGGCAGGATATGCGAGAAAAAATTTTTCCAAAGCCACAGGAATATGGCACTTCGTCAGAGTGTGTTGCTCCGGTTCCCGTTCGGGTTCGGCAAGGAAAAATTTGTTTGCTCCGGCTCGGTTCCGACTTCCCAAAAATCCCAAAGTATCCGACTCCGGAGCGGTTCGACTCAAAACCGGTTTGCAGCCCTGATTATTAATGATATTTTAATGATTGAATAACTTTATACAAGGTATTATTCACTGAGATTCACGGCAAATTTTATTTTAATAATATATGTTAGCATCATTGGAGCCATAGAAACCGAGATGATACCGATTTTGTTGACCCTTGTCCTTGAATTTCTTGCGACTCCGCAACGAGATATTTTGAGACTTTTGAGATAACCTTTAGAATACCAAAATTAAGGTGTATGCCTCAGAAAAGATTTATATGTGATAAAATATTTTTGCACTGAATTCGGTTTCAGCTAAAGGTACTATATTTCTGAGAACCCAGTTGATTTGCCGATCTCTTGTTATGTGTATTCAATAAGGTGGCCTCTTTTCTGACGCAAATTATAGCCCAAAATCATTCGATTGTATGTAAATCTAAAAAAATATAAAGTTTCCCAAAGAGCCCGAAAGTTGGAAAAAAGCATTTTTCTTATTACTCGACCATACAACTAGTTGAAACAGCTCTAAAAATCTAAATAATCTACACTTTTGTAAATTTCGTACGTACTCTATGCAATTACCTTTCCAAAATGGGGCTTAACATTTCTGTACAACTTATATTAATGGTTTTATTGCAAATAAAAGGAATCAATCTCTTTTTATACTCTGTACCAAAGGAACACAGATACTGCTAGACAAAATGATATATATCCTCTACAATTTTACCAAGCTTGTTTCTAAAATATAATAACTTTTTTGTTTCTGCACCAATTGAAAAGTTAAGGCAATTTAAAAAGAAGAAACTGGGCCGGAAGTTTCGATTTCAGACAATAATATGAAAGGGTGATGGCTTTTAATGCTATGCATTCAAAAGAAGAAAAACAACTTACTCAAAGTGAATGTAAGCAGGCTCAAACAGGTCGTTAAGCCCATATTCACGAAAAAAAACTTACTTTTTTGCAAAATTTAAAAATGGAAGTAAAATCGGCCATAGCAATAATAGCCTAAGCACCCTTTCACGTTGTTGTCTGAAAACCAAATTTTTGGCCAAGATTTTTGAGCAGTTTTGAATCGGTGCAAACAAAAGGCATCTTTTGAAAAAATCAAAAAAAACGGCTTATCGATAATATCTCGATAACGCGCTCTGCAGGCCATATGGGCAAATCGACTTCCACTTTGTCAATCAGTAACTGCGTACCTTTGGTATAGAGCTTAATAAAGAGGTTAATGCCATTTATTAGCTATAAAACCATTAATATTAGTTGTACAGGGTGGGTCAAAAGAAGTCATCCGATGATTTTTGGTTTTCATTTTTTTTTCTAAATAAAAAACGTATATGTATTATGTTTTTTGATTATATTAATTTGAACCTTTAGAATTTCATTGGTCATTTCGAGAGGATGATATCGGTCAAATGGGCGCCGTTAAAATTGATTGCCATACGTTTTATGGCATTTTTCATCACTTCGGCAAGAACTTCGGGCTGCAGATTCTCGCACTCGTGTCGAATGTTGTCCTTGAGGGCTTCCAAGGTCTCGGGCTTGGTTACGTAAACACGGGATTTCAAAAAACCCCACAAAAAAAGTCTGGAACGGTTAAATCGGGCGGAAATGAGGTGGAAATGAGCCTCATCGCTCATTATGATTTTGGTCGAAAAATCGATTATTCACGATTATTCCGCGTTCTTGGTAGGAATATCGATCCATGGCTTGTTCACTTGTATTCTACATCTGTCTAGTCCACAAATAATAAAACAGATCTGGCTTTGGCGGCTATTTGTAAAAATAAGAGCATCTTCCAATAGGGTGACTTCTTTTGACCCACCCTGTACATGTTCTATAAGCCACATTTTGGTAAGGTAAGATTCCATAGAATATGATAATAAAAGAAACATAGATATTTAAGATTTTTAGAGTTGTTTTAACTAGTTTTGTGGCTTAGTAATAAGAAAAGAGCTTTTTTTCAACTTTAGGGCTCGTGAGCGACCTCTAAACGTTCATCAATCTGCGTGACTTTTTTTTTTTAGTTTTACGTCAAATCGAATGACTTTTAGCTATGAAGCTAAAAAAAAAACACTTTTCCTTAAGGGGGCTGCCCTAATAATCAACTATCATTTTCTTTTTCTCTTCATATTCGTTGAACCGTTAGCTAAAAAATATAAGCAAGTTGTTTTTGATTTTTAATTTCTTAAAAACGAAGAGTATAGGAGAAGACAAGGCATTCTGTTTAGCGCTGACGAACTATCAGGGGCAGCAATCATGGAGGAAAAGCCTGAACTTCCTCAAAAACATGGAAACCATCGCTTTTCGGTAGTAGCGGGAACTTTCGCAGCGATGTCCACGCTTTCTTGTGTACTGGCAACAAAGCGAGCACCAAAGCGCTTTTGTGCCAAAAAGTTTTGTGAGTTTTATACTCTGTACCAAAAGTACACAGAGTGTATTAAGTTTGTGCAAAAGTATGTAACAGGCAAAAGGAATCATCTCCGAACCTATAAAGTATATATATATTTTTGAGCAGCATCAACAGCCGAGTCGATCTAGCCATGTCCGTCTGTCTGTCCGTATGAACTCACAGATCTCAGAGATGGTAAGAGATATAGGTTTGACAAGTATGGCACAAAGACTTCTTATACTTGCAGGCAGATCAAGTTTATTTTCAATTTTTGCCACGCCCCTCCCGCCCCCGAAAATTGGAAAAAACAGCATATCTTCCACAGTTTTATAGATAGAAGGTTCGGAATGGTAGGAATGGTAAAGATCGGATGAACGATAGTCGAGCTATACGGAAAACGAAGAATTATGGGCAGCACTGTTCGCAACGGTGATGGGCAGCGCTTTACAGGTACAGAGTTGAGGTGTATACTAAGCTCTTACCTTGAATTTTTTACGACGCCGCAACGAGATATACGGACCAGTTTTGAATTCCGCTGCAGTTTTCGTGTAAACGTTGGTTTTTCTAATTTAAAGTTCAAAATTTAATATGAAAAGTAAGAAAAGTGACTGAAGTTACTAGATCAGGTCCTCTTTTTGTGACGAATTGAATCCATTTGTGTAAATGTGTAAATTTTAATTTAGTAAAGCCAACGTTTAAACGAAACCCGAAGCGGAATTCGGAACAGGGCTGATTATTTTCAGCTTATCAACTCTAACTCAGAGGTTGACCCCCTTTTTTTTTTACTTAATTTATTGGGATATAAGCTTGAAAAATAAATAAGGAGCGGTGAATTGAACTATATGTCGGGACTAGTTCCGTAAAAATGGAACTAGCTCAAAAGTACAAAATTGTACAGCACTGTTTCGCTGACGAAGTCTATCGATAGTCCGTCTCGAAAACAGCTGATCATTTGTTTTGGTTTTCAATTGTGATATAACTTTTGTATTATTTATGTTATCTCAGCCATGTTCCAGCATGGTCAGCTCCTGTGGCGACCATTGACCCGGCAACTGCAGACCACCTGCCTGCAATGGCAAGTCAACTACTACGATGCGCTGGGCATAGCCAAGAGGTCCACGCAGGTCGAGATCAAGGCGGCGTACTACAAGCTATCCATGGCCTATCATCCAGATCGGAATCAGGGCAGCGAAAGCGCAGCCATTAAGTTCCGTGAGATTAATCAGGCGTATGAGGTGCTGGGCAACTATCGGCTGAGGCGTCTCTACGACAAGGGAATCGTGCATACGGCTGGCTCTCAGTATGCGCAGGATATACACGATGTGGCCGAGCCGCCAGTGGAAGATGATCCACAGACCAAGTTCTACAAGTCCCGCTTCAGGAAAACAAAAGTGGCCGACGCCGAGGGACGAACGCCCATCTATGACTTCGACGAGTGGTCCCGGGCGCATTATGGCAAGTCCTTCGACCGACGGCAGGCGGCTCAGGCCAAGTACGATCGGATCAAGGTGCAGAAGGAGCACAGTCGCGCCTCCACCCAGACGGATCAGGTGCTGTTCGCCTTTCTGTTTGCCGCGGTGGCCCTGTACTTGATGTTCAGGGCCGAGAGTTCCTACGATACGCCCAAACAGCGGGCGGAGGAGCGACAGCGAAGGGACAAGGAGCAGGCGGCTACACCGGGTGACTAGTCCAATTTCTCCCTAGTTTTCTTAAGTTCTAAATGTTACCGAATAAATACGCAAATGTACAGAATATTCGCTTGTATTTTACCCTGCTATCAGAAGCGTCCGCTGCGCTTGCGGGCAGTGTACTTGGTATCCGGTCGAGTTTCCAGGCCCTGGCGACGCCTACGCTCCTTTTTGGCCAGAATCCAGTCGCGAGATTTCTTGGGTGCCTTGCCTCTGGCCTCGCGGCAGGCGTCTCGTTTCTTTATGTAATTCACGCGCCGCTCTTCCTCCGCCGAACCCAGGGCCTTGGGCAGCTCGGCAGATCCCCCCGTCATCAGCACCAAATAGTACTTCTTGGCCTTGGCCGAGTTGGGATAGTCCACCACCAGGCCGCCATAGAAGCCGGCCTTCATCGCCTGCGAGGTGACCATCTCAATCTGATCAGAGTTCTCGGGGTAAAACTGGAAGACCGCTCGAGCCGTACGCGTCAGGCAGGAGAAGAGTGTGGTGAAGAACTTTAGCAGGCGTTTGTGGGGATTGTGATACGATTTGTCCGCGTTGCACAGCCATTGCAGCGCCGAAATAGAGATGGCCCCATCGAAGGTGCCCGGCCTGAAGGGCATGCCCTCGCCCATGTCGCCTAAAATGACATCGCCCGTCACCTCACGCTCCACAGCAATGTCCAGCATGGACTTTGAAATGTCCACGCCTATCCAAACGTGCTCGCTGTCCTCAAGCACGCTGCCCGAGAGTCCCGAACCGCAGCCTATGTCCAGAATGAATCGCGACTCATCGTCATCGGGTAAGGCCAGTAGCTCCAGCGCCCGCTCCGCCATTTCCACTTGAATTTCAATGATGCGGGTGCTATTTGGGTTTGGGATAGTTAGTTATCAAGTGGATGCATTTCAGAAGGGAGCACTTACTTTGTGGAGTACTTTTTGGCCTCGTCATCGTTATAGAACTGCGGCAGAGAGCAAATGGAAATGAATAGGTATTCGTTTGAGTGGGGACATACTCACTATCTCCGGTGGCGCTGAGTGTTCTGGTCTGCGGGCCATTTTGTTCTGTTTAATCTGAGAAATACAAACAATTCAAAACAATTTCCACACGTGCATTGACAAATCAGCTGTTTCCTATCGATAGCACTAGAGAAAACGATAGCATGCTGCATTGGCTAATTTCAAAATAACCCTTAGAACTAGTTTGCTGGTAACAGTTACTGGCAAAAAGATTAGTGGCATTCCTCAAAGTGATTTGATTTCGTTTGCTGATTTTTTTTTAAAGAGGCCCAAAATCAGCCTCGACATGTTTTTAATATCAATATAAATATCGTTGTTTTATTAATTTGATTCCAAAAATTGTTCAATTTCATTAAAGGCACTAAAGATGGCAGCGAAAAATGATGATTGTTGAACCCATTATATACCGTCCAGAGAGACTCTCGCATTTGAAATTTTGTTACAATATTATTATAATTATCAGCGTCATTGTCTGCTTTGTTTTCGTCAACACGCATTTTAGTTTCGATCGCCAATTGGAAGTTATAAATGTCCTCACTCTGAACCTCCTCAATGATATCTTCATTCTCTATGATACTTTCACATGACAATTCGAACTTCCTTTCAACTACTGTTCCATAAAATCATCATCGAAAAGTTATCAAAATTTTCTAAAGCAATTTTTAATTATTTTAGACGAAACTTTGGTGTCCCAAATGGAAGAAATACGATTTATGCAGTCGAGAAGAGTAATTTTTGGATGCATGTCTTGTTTTTCGATGCATGTCAACATCTCACTTACAATTTCATTTCTTTAATAAACTTTTAAACATCTTATTATTCGCATATCCATTGTTTGAATAAGTGCAATTAAATTTGAAAGAAAAAATTCAAGTCGAATATTTTGTAATTTATGTTTAACATCTTTTTTGTCCGCAGAGCAGATGTCGAAAAACGTTTTATCTAATTTCAACAACCATTTTTCGAAAATTGTTCCGTTCATCCAGGCTTTTTGATTGAAATCATAATCAACTGGGAGTGCTCTTACGTTTTTGAAACAATGCGGTCGCTTTCCACTCAGAAAAAGTGATTCCTAAAATTTTAGGAATCTGGTTTTTAAAACTAATAATAATTGCCTTAAAAATGTTAAATATAGCCTAAATCTTTCAATTTTAGGTAAAAAAGTATAAGGAATTTGAGTGATTAAAAATAGTCCAATGGGCTAAAAATATTTTTGCCTATATATTTTTTTATTTTTGACGGTATGTATAAAAAATAGATAAATGCAATGTAAAAAATATAGACAATGCTAAAAACACCTTAAAGAAAGTGTGTACTCGCGGAGTACTCAAGAATAATAATATTTGGCTTGACGCAGCCCAAAGGGCCAAAGCCGAGCTCCTCTCAATCTCTTGGCTTGTGTGCTTCTTATTTTCGCGCGAGAGAAAGGGACCTATAGTTTAACGCCAAATCCTAACGGCAGTTTGAGAAGCTTTTTCATGGCTAGTTAATTCAAAGCTGGCGCCAACAGATAGTGAAGGTGACCGGGTGCGTAAGTTCTTCAAAGAAAACCCTTTTCATTAGATAACCCGAAGCGGGATCGAACGCACTACCTCTTGCACTTGCAAAAGTAGAATGCCTCTGAAAACCATTTCTTTGATATTGCCCCTAATTTATCAAGTTTTAAAACAGATAACAAAATAAATTTAAATCTTAAAAATTGACCCCATTCGACTTTAAATAAATTTCTAAAATTTAAATTTGATTTTCAGCTTGGCGGTTCGTGTTATCGATAACGGAATATCGAATTTCGATAAGTGAGATATTTATTTTAAAAAAAATGGGCGGTGTTCCTTTTCGGTTTCCAAGACAAAATTGAGATCACACAAATTATTTGGTACTCCAGTCGAAGCCCTTCGCAGCGCCTCGCGGTTGGGAATTTAGTGACAAATTGAAAATCTCCGGAATTATCGAAGGGGGTCCTACTAATGCGTTAGTGACAAATATTTATACCTTACGAACGGTACTATTAATGCATATAGTGGACATTTGTCAATTATACACAATAAATAAAGAAATAAATAAATCAATTGGTGTCGCCTTAAACATACACACGTACATATTGCAACACATATACACGCGGTAGTTTGGCCTGAATACGAAGTAAGTGAGCTTGCAGATATATACATAAATGATTTTACGGTGTTATTAGTGCAATGGCTGATCCATTATGCTTGTTCCATAAAACTAGTGACACAATTTGGCTTGACCAAAACCCGTTATAATGGCCTTAAAAAAGCGAAAATATCCATAATCCACAAACAACAACAATCAGTGACGTACAACAGGTTCAAATTCTGACAGGTGAGGGTAGCACTCTCTCTCTTTCTCACTCTCTTCGTTTCTCCGCCCAATTGCGACTGCCAAACCCTCACAGTGCAGCTCAAACTGCACTTGCATTTTACTTTATTTTGTTTTGCTTTCTTGTTTGTTATTTTTTGATGTAAGTTCTTTTGTGTTTTTATAAGATTCAGGTTTATATACTTGCATATTTATGAGGAAGGTGCTTTTTGTTGCGAAACTGGTTTTTTATTTGTTTTTTGGCAAGGGAACATCTTTCACTCTTTTGAAGACGGTTACAAAATTTGTAGCGGTCGCTGGCCTCTGCGCTGGGCCTTATTTACAGTGCTTTGATAAAGTATTCGTACAGGATTTTTATTAAAGTTTATCTTAAAATATGGGTTATTTAACTTGAAGGCTTATGTACCCAATTAAAAAATTTCTTTTTAAAGTTCGATCCTATGTGTAAAAAGTAATTTTTACTTATCAGTGCACAAACAATTTTTTTGAGTATGTTCATTTTGTTCAGGAAATTTTTATAGGCTTTGTTCCAGAACCTGTGAACCGGTTAGCAAGCGGTTAAATCTTATTGATAAGCCATATCTCAGAAATTATTAAAGCTCTAAACTGATCAGAGCTGTCTCAAGATCGGTTCCGAGTCCGTTTGAACCGGGTCAACAGTTGTTTTTAGCCATATCTCAAAAATTATTTAGGCTTTGATTTGAGCTTGAATATGGAGAGTTGATTATTTTTCGTGTTCAATCGGGTTTTAATATTGAATCGGTTTATAAAAATGATCCTTATATAAGAAATTATGTAAGCTAGGAACTTAAAATTCTTGTTTCTAACAAAAACCGAAAATTCATTACAAATTTTTTTTCGAAAAATAAAAAATACAATTTTTGAATATTTTGAAGATGGAAACTTTAAAAGATATGTTTGGGCGTCCTGGCCGGCTAACAGTTTTTGGGACTGAGAAAGACTTTTTAATCCATTGCTAATTCTTCTGAAACTTTTTTTCACCAATTTATGTTAGCATTTATAGATGAAATGTGGCAGCTTTCAATCGGTCGCAAAATGAGTTCTAGTGAGAAAATCCTTTTTGTTTTAAATGGAATTGCCTCCAAATTTGGAATTGTTAGTTTGTTATACTTTAAATTACAAAAGAAAATGAATTTAAATTTCATCAATATTATTTTTTAAGATTAGTTTTTATATTTTAGATCTTACTTGTAAAAAAATTTATAATGTGTTGAGCATCCACGGTTAAGTATGACTTCGTACATCCGCCTGGGTAAAGAGTCATCTAATTTTTTGATGTAATTGAGTGAAATAGCCTCCCAGGACCTTTTTATTCCTTCAATGAGTTCTGCTTCAGTTAAATATTGCCTGCCGGACTCATACACCTTCCGTGCCAGCCATCCCCAAACATTCTATAATGTTTAGGTCGGGCGAGTATGGCGGTCAAGTTAGCAATTCTACGTTCTGACCCTTAATCCAGGACTTTACAATCCTGACTGTTTGGATAGGTGCGTTATCCTGCTGGAACTTCCATTCCAAGGATCCAAAAATATCCTTGATAGCAGGGAAAGTCGTTTTCAGTAAACCTTTGTAAGCAATGACATTCATTCGGTTCTATGGTCTATAGTTCTATGGTGCCATAGTAAGTAATAGCTTCCCACACCATGACACCACCGGCACGTCTGGGCAATCGATCTAAAGTATGCTCTTCCTTTCTGAGATTATGAAAGTAGTAGGCATAGCCATCAGGACCCTCCAAATTTCATCCAAAAAGACTACACGCTCCCACTCCTTGGTCCAGGTCATATTCGATCGACAGAAATCGAGCCGTTGCATCTTTCGAAGTTGGCTTAGAGGTGTTTTTTTTTTTAAATTTTAGACGCTTTATATGTTCAGCATTTGATATAACTCTTTGAACAGTTCGAACGCACGCTTTAACACCAGTTTTTTCTTCAATTTTGGCGGCTGAGTCGTGAGAATTTGATGAGTGCCTTAATAAGATTCGCTTGTCAGCTGCTGTTATTACTGATGAGGGCCGACCTTTCATGTTTTTCCCATAGGTATCCTCATTGTTTAAGTATACGGTAATAACTTTACGGCTGCGTTCAACTCCCTGTAAGCCTTTATTTTGGCTTTTTCAGACTCATCCAACGGTTTTCCTTTTCCCATTATTACTTTATTTTATTGATAATTGGTCCCAATAAATAGATAATAAATTTAAACACCCAAACAAGACAGCTTACATGCAAAAATGGACACTTAAGCGAATATGTGCTAATCGGCTGTCACAAAAAAAAAAATGTATGCATTTTTGTCGCACTTCAAAGAAAAAAGCAAAGCAAAATAGCGGTACATGTTCCATAGCTCAAAGCTATTCTCAGAATGGGTGAACATGATGAAGAATAAAAGAAAAAGAATAATGAGCATGAAACAATTTCAGAGTTCTGAGTTATTTGCCTTTAAGCTGATAGGTTAGATCGGGCAGTTTATATATTCGTTATCAGCATCAACAGCCAAGTCGATTTATCGATGTCCGTCTGTCTATGTCGTATGAACAAACAGATCTCAGAGATGGTAAGAGATAGAGGTTGGACATGTATGGGACATATGCTTCTTATACTTCCAAGCAGATCAAGCTTATTTTCAGTTTTTGCCTAGCCCTGTCCCGCCACCGCTAATTGGAATAAGCGTCATTTTTGCCAAAGTTTTATAGATAGCAGGTTCGTTCCTTTTGGACATGGTAGAGATCGGATGAACGATAGTCAATTAAGTTATAAGGAAAACAAACAATTATGGGCAACACCGGTCGCAATGGTGATGGGCAGCACTTTACAGGTCCAGAGTATATTATAATCGGGCTTGATCGACTTTTTTACTTGTTTTTTTGAGAACCGAATACCATTTACCGTTATTATTGAAACCGATAGAACTGGAACGAAAACGAAACGTTGGTCACGTCGAATCGCTTCTTTTTTGTCCAATTTCTTGGAAACAGGATTTCACTTGATTCATCCTAGCAATAATAAAAGTGCTACCTAAGAGCTATAAAGTTAAAAGACGAATTGAAAATGGGATTTTGATTTTTTTCACTTTATATGTTCGTTCGTTCGACATAATGGAAATGCCCATATATGTAATATTGTATAATTTGTTGTGTACTTCTATATGACCTCAGAACTGCAGTTCCAATTTCGCTATAAGAATTTTGCTGTATCAGCAGATTGATGATCATATTTTAGACTTCTAGCGATATCTCCGAAACTCGTCAATTTTCATCAATCCGTGACAAAATTGGAACAACTATCTATAATAAAGGAAAGAATTTTGAAAAATACCTCTAAAAAACGAGTTTATTATAACTTTTGTTATGTGTTTAGTGCGGTTTTTCCTTGAAATGAACTTCCCAAATTGCTTTCTAAATATAAATTCTACTTCATAAATGCTGTCTGAGCCAATACTTTATTGATTCACTGTATGTGTGCTTAACAAGTTTGCCAAAATAAAAAATAAAAAAAAAAAAACCAAAAACCAGATACAGATTCCGTTGAATGCTGGGCCGGGCCAGAAGATTCACACTCAGTTGCTCAGCAAAAGCTCTAAAGAGCAAAACGTTTCCGGGAGCAAAACTAAAATTTCAAAAATTGAACACAAAATGAAACCGCCTCTGTTCCTCGTGTTAGTTCTGGGTTCACTATTGGACTATCCTGTGGAATCGGCCAATTTGTTGACCAGCTATTTGCCCGCCTCCATGCAGGCTTTGGCCTATTACATAGATCTGCTGCAATATGAACCTTTGTTCAGCACCACAGTAGAGCCGCCCTTTAGTGCTGCTGATCACAACAAAGAAGAGTCGACGACTCTACCAACTCCCACGAAATTGACCACCACCACACGACGTCCAACGTCCGCTAGTGGGTCGGGTTCGGGTTCTGTATGGTGGCAACCGCCCAGCTGGTGGGAGACCCCACAGCGTACTTCCACCACCGAACGACCTTCAGCTGCACCCACTCCTCCTCATGGCCCGGCTTTGTTTGCTCCCCCCAAGCCGCTTCCATCTGCCAAACTGGAGGGTCATTCGCTCTTCGATGAAATCGTGGACGATTTTGACTTTGATAAGTTGCCACTCTCCCTCATACGCGATATACAAACTGAGGCCCTTCACGATGACTTTACCAATGATGTGGAATCACTCGATAATTTCTTGCGCCTCTACGATGATAACTATGGACGTGCGGCTTTTGACTTTGAAACGGCCATGGATCGTTGGAGTAGCACATCGACTGCGGGAAAGAAACGTGTTCCACCCACCAAACCCTATGTGGATTTCCTGCTTGTCTACGATCTGCTCAAACGAGATGCCAAGGCAGCAAATCTTAGCAAATATGAGGGCTACTCGGAGGATCTGCTTCAGCAGCTGCATGAGCTTTCGAGCTCCAGTTCATCGGTCAGACAATTGCATACGATATTCCAACGCATGTTGGATCGCGGCGATATACAGAGGAGTGATGTAGTGGCTCGAGTCCAAGGCATAATCAAAGACCTGGGCAATCCGAACAGTGCCACCTCCAAAGCATTGGCCTTTATACCCACCATGCAGTTTTTACCTTAGTTAAGTGTGTGAAAATTACAATGAAATAATAAATTGAAGGAAATATTAAGGCAACAGGTTTTCGAATTGGGTCAACAAAAGAAGGAGGAGATTTAAGTCAGAAGCTTAAGTAGCAAGAAAAAAAAAACAAACTTGTGTAAGATGTGGAAACGAATTTCTTCCCAAAATGCACGAAATATTAATGCTTACTTGGAATTGCTCAATTTTGAGGAGTGCTTTTCACCAGAGATTCAGTTTCGGTGTGTGAAAGCCGACTTTAAACTAAAGGGTGATTTTTTAAGAGCTATAGAAAAGTTTTTCAAAAAAAAAAACACATAAAATTCAGAAAAATGCATGAAATCTTTATTTGAATCGATAGTACGGTCCATATAATTTAATGTTTGAAGTTTATTTCATGCAAATGTTGACCGTGACTGCGCCTCAAATGGTCCATCCGCTTAGTCCAATTTTGGCATACTCTTTCCAACATTTCGGCCGGTATCTCACGAATAAATGCTTCAATGTTGTCTTCCAATGCGTCAATTGAAGCGGGCTTGTCTGTATAGACTTGAGCTTTAACATAGCCCCACAAAAAATAGTCTAAAGGCGTTAAATCGCACGATCTTGGCGGCCAATTGACCGGTCCCGAACGTGAAATAAAATGTTCACCGAACTCGCCTCTCAATAAGTCCATTGTTGCGCGTGCTGTGTGGCATGTGGCACCGTCTTGTTGAAACTACATGTCATGCAAGTCAAGCTGTTGCATTTTGGGCAAAAAAAAGTTGGATATCATCTCACGGTAGCGCTCACCATTCACAGTTACGTAACGATTCGCATCATCTTTGAAGAAGTACGGTCCAATGATGCCACCAGCCCATAAACCGCACCAAACTGTGACTTTTTCTGGATGCATTGGTAGCTCTTGCAATGCTTCTGGCTGATATTCACTCCAAAATCGACAATTCTGCTTATTTACGTACTCATTGAGCCAAAAATGAGCTTCGTCGCTGAACACAATTATTCGGTAAAAAAGTGGATGTTCGGCCAACTTTCCAAGAGCCCATTCACCAAAAATTCTACGTTGCGGTAGGTCGTTCGGCTTCAATTCTTGCACCAGCTGTATTTTGAAAGGCTTCACACCTAAATCCTTCCGCAAAATTTTCCACGTTGTTGAGTAACAGAAGCCCAATTGCTGCGAACGGCGACGAATCGATAATTGATGGTCATCATTAACACTGGCCGACACAGCTGCGATATTTTCTTCAGTTCGCACTCTACGTGAGCGTGTTGGTGGTTTAATGTCCAACAATGTAAATTTGGTGCGAAATTTAGTCACAATAGCCCGAATAGCCGCTTCAGTGGGTCGATTAAACTGACCATAAAATGGAAGAAGCGCGCGATGAACTTTCTTAACAGAGCACGCATTTTGATAATAAAATTCAATAATTTGCAAGCGTTGTTCGTTTGTAAGACGATTCATGGTTAAATTATAGACCAAACTGAGGATGTTTGACAGTGAAACTAAACACGAAACGTGCGTGAGCTGTTTAAACCAGTGTTTTTTTTCATGGACTTGACAAGTTTTTTAAGATAGTCGATTTCGAAAAAAAGTCGAAAATTGGTTCAAAAATAATAATTAACAAGGCTGCAAACCGGTGCAGATCCGTTCAAGTCTCCTCAAACCGAACCTTCTAAATTTAAGATTACTGGAACCTGAGCCCAAACCGCTCTACCTCTGTTTGCAATAATGTTCGGTTTAACATATTATTTTAGACACTTGTTTAGCATTTATATAAAGAAAATTAATTTCCTAATATGGGCATTTCCATGGTGTCGATCGTAACCGTCGAACGCATTGAAATGTAAAAAAAAGACAAAGTCGGGGTGTCCTGGAAATCTCAAGAGATTTTGGCTGGTTGGTTTGCAAATCGCTCGAAAAATCCGTCGGTGTCCCAGAACTTCGAGAGATTTCATTTTCTTATTAGAAAGTCTAGGTAGAAGGTGTGTGTATAAGATTATGGTCCAACTACAAAAACAATTATGATAACAGTTTTTGTTCATAGCTATATTGATGGTTTCAGACTTGCCAGCCCTGTTTGTGTCTTTGCTAAGTTCGCTAAGTTTGCTTAGATTAGCGAAGCCGGTTTGGTTGGTTTGTGTATTGGCTTTAGTTGGCTTCTGCAAACCAACCGAAAGAGATTTCTAGGACACCAGGAATTGGTTTTAGGTTGGAATTTGGTTGGAAGAGATTTCTGGGACACCGCCGAATAAATCGAATAAATCGAAATCTCTTTCGCATGGGATAAATTATACGGGACATATTTTTGCATTGAGATATTTATGTGATTTCTTTTATAATGCAAGGCCAAAACTTACAGTTAATTGCAATCGCATAGTTCGTTATGGTTTCTTATGCAATCTTCATTAACTCTTTGTACCCATAGAATGATTTTAGGTAGCAAAACTCAATGAAACTAGTCACCTTTTTAGAAAACCTTTTAGGATAAAAATGAGAAAATGGTCCTGGCGCGGACGTGCATTCGAAAATCTCGAATTGGTCTATGGAAACATTTACGATTAGCTTAGATTAGTTCAATTTAATTGTATCCCCATGAAAATTTGATAAAACATGGTGTTTTTAAGTACTTTTCATTTTTTGGTCCTTGTGGAACTTTCTGTGGAAATGCCCATTTTTTTAAACGGAAAATATATTGCTATATTATTGGATCAGTGCATTGTCTTGTGAAGATGCCGTTAGAAAAAATATCCAATCTATCGAGATTTTTCTACTTTAGGGTGAGTACTGAGAACGTTCGAATTTTCCTTTAGCTGTCAAATTCCATATAAAAAAATTACTTAAAGAAACTTTTCCTTGACTGTTTTTGTTTGAAACTCAGAAACAGAGCAACACACAAAAGTATTTTGAAAATTGTCACCAGAGCTGGCTCGGCTGTTGTGGGTGATATGCATTCTGCGGGCGAAGCGTATTCTTTTGGGCCTCCTTCACGCGAAAGAGGAATATCTAGTAAATTTCTCAAAAGGAAAATTCGAACGTTTTTATTACTTACCTTTAAGAAGAGAAATTATTCAAAAGTCGATTTGTAAAATGAAAAGCAGAAGTCTCATAATTATATAAAAGCGAATATTGGAAACCCAGGATGATCATTTTCATATCCCTTGGATGATTTTGAATTGAAGAAATATCCAGTCCAAATGGATACGGAAATCCTCTAATGGTATTCGAACGATTTGCAATTCGAATGTTTCATTTCCAAATTGTTTCCGTTGACCACACTTTCACCTTAATCAGCTCGTGAAGCCAAACTTTTCAATAAATAATCACTCAAAATAGTTGATAGTAGTTGAATGTAGGTGTTTAAAATGTCGTTTCTATTTTTAATGGCATTTTATGAACATGTTTCCAGCGTTTCAAAAAAAGGGAAAACCAGAACAGCTTTTACAAAATATGTGTATTCTATTTGCTTGACACATTAAACAATTGAAGCTATTCATAAAAATTATTAATTTGTTGACTTTAAACAATTTTTAAGGGAATGTAAGATTGTAAAAAGTATCAAAATACACTAAACAATAGTACAAAATCAACTTTAAGCCATTATTTGGACGCTTTTATGTAAAAAATCGCATTTACTTTTGAATTCATCGGCTCTAAGCAATGTGAATTCAAATCGAGTAAATCTATCGAATTGTAAAGACCGAAACAGGTAACCAAATCGAATTCGAGCAAATTTAATGAAAGTGAAAACCGGAACAGGCCTGATAGTCATCCGATTTTGAATTTTTTTTTGTAGAATTGTGTAAAAACATAAAAATTAATATATGCTAATGTTCAGGACATTTCCGTTGAAAACAAAAAAAAAGTTTTCGACCAAACTTAGTGGAATCATGGTAAAGCATAGCATATTTGTTATACGATGTTTGGAGGCGTTTCCATTGAAAACAAAATAGTTTTTCTCACTAAAACTAATTTTTAGACCTATCGGTCCTATGGCAGCTATATGCTATAGTCATCCGATCCGACCGGTTCCGACAAATGTACAGCGTTTTTGTACTAAATGACTTCATGCAAAGTTTGGTGAAGATGGCTTTCAAACTGACGGAGGAGATTGCCTGGAAACAGGCAGACAGACGGTCAGAGCTAAGCAAACTCAGCTCATCATGCTGTATATACCTTATGTAGTCGGAGATGCTTCCTTCTATGCGTTACAAACAACTAGACAATTTACTACATCCTTTGCAAGGGTATAAGATGTAGGCATATGCGGACAAAGAAATGTGTCATAAAAAGGGCCTTTGGCCCTTTGTGGTCTGCTGTGTAAAAAGTCAAATATATATCATGTTTTTCTAGAAAGCGTCTAACCTTCAAAGTATTAACGTATCCGATAGCTTAATGTTGTTTTCAGAATCATTTCCGTGAATTTTTAAAAATGGAAATGATTGACAATCGTTGTTTGATATAATCAGGGTGCAAACCCCACGATTTTTTGAACTGATTCGGTTCAATGGTTCGCTCAAGTTAAAAATCACATGATACATAAACTTCTAGTCAGAAAAATATTTACCTTCGCGTTTATTTGAACTTGCTTGAACTTCAATGTAGGCACCGTTTTAAGATCCCAAATCGTCTTAAAAATCCTGAAGTGACATGGGTTCGCCCATCAATTATATGTGTCGGTCAATCTCTTTACAAACGATTAATAGGAGGTGCCTTTCTTCTAAGCGAAAATTGGGAGCACACGGGGCAAGCCACCGGTTGGGTTTATGAGAACGCATTAGCAGGTTGGATCGAATATGAAAGGGAATGTGTCCCTGGTTTAAATTCTTTATTTTTTTCATAATCAATTAATATTAGTTTTAAAGAACATAATACGATTGAGTTGTGTGCTGTCAGCAGCTAAAAATAACGTTTTCCTAAACCGATTTAAAAATGAATTCAAAAATAGATTTTCCATAAAAATATTTGTAGGCGATGTTAACCTAATTTTCTTTTTAAAAACAAATTCGTCTTGAGTTATTTGAGATTGATAAGAAATTTTGATTGTAAAATGGCTGGGACATCTCAGTCAGAGACTGCAATCCCTTTACTCCTCAGACGACACATAACCAGACAGGGACGCACCTTAAGCAATTTTGTGAAACATTTCCTTAAATTATTGCTTTATTGAAACGGACATCAATTAAACTCTAATTTGCCTTGTCCAAGCAGTCGCTTTGACACATTGACATAGTTTGCACATCTGTGATGTGTGCTAATGGAGCGGTGGGGGTGGGGTCTGCTATGTTTTAGCCTATCGATAACAGCCGGCTTTAATCGTTTTTGCCAAACAACATTCACTTGCTCTCTCCTAGTCTCTCATTTCCTCCCTCGTACGCTCTCTCCTGTTTGCACTCTCAGTTGGACTTTTCGCAAGCTGATTTTCTCTGATTTTGTTCAGTTGTTGTTTGTATTTGCTGCGCGTAGCAAGTGGCAGCGGCGGTTTTTTGTGTCATCGTCCGCCGCATTCAATTAAGTTAAACTTAATTTAGTATTTTATGCCATTTATTGTTTTCTCTCGAGCAATTGAAAATCATTAATTATTTACTGAAACAAAAGGACTTTTTAGATAAGTGCAAAAACTGTGACAGTTTTTTTCGGAAAAGTGGTAGAGCACTTATTGATTTCTGGGAAAGTTTTTGCCAGTTTTGCCAAAGAAGAAAGTTTTTTAAGTTAAAGTTTGGCATATTCATTTGAGGCATCAACAATGGAAAACTTAAATTTTGCACGCACGCCTCAATTTCTGCGCAAAGTTATCTATGAAGCAAGAAGGTAAATGAGCTAAAAACAAATAACATAAACTACATGAAATAATAATAAAGTCAGGTTCAGTCAATCCACCACCACCCTACAAGGAAAAGTGCACAAAAACACCCTGTATGGTGTGGGACATGGTCTGTCTTGGATTCTTTGTCTAGCCTTTGTCGACCACAGACACAGGCGATGAAGGTGGTGACGGTGGTGGTAACAGGGCACCTTACAGGTTTTACTGACTGGACTGAACTGGCCCCTCCGGCAATGGGTTAGGGTGGTGCAACAATGCAGCAGCCCAACGTCTTATGTAACTTTACCCTGCAGACGTCAATTGTGTTCTGCCTTGTGTGTTCCCCCCTCCTATATGGAATTTCACTTTGTATATGCAACACGCGCGCCACTTGAGGCGACCGCAAGACAAAAGCAACCGCAACAAGGAACCAAATTATCCTGGCGACAAGCCGGCGTTTGGAATACTCTGAAAGCAATCATTTAGATTCAAATAAGTGTTAATAACCAGAAGTTGGATTGATCACATTAATCACATCAAAAATATCTCCGAGATAAGGAAATTCTAAATAAATGTGATATGTTTTTGCTCAGCCTACACCTTTACTGCTTTTAATTTTAGGTTGCTTCTCTTACTTCGATTGCATTCACTCTTTTGCATTAAATTGAAAGCACATAGGAGTTGTGCAAACTGCGTTTACCCTTCACATCAAACTTCCAGCCAATATCTACTTTTAATCTACCTACAAGAGAAGTGAAGATTTGCAATCAACTAAGTACAAATCGAAGCTTAATTATCAAAATCCTTTAAAGCCTACAGAAGACGCTATCTATTATACATTTTAAGGATGTCAATCTCGTACTGAGAATGCCTGTAATCCTACATGAGTATGTTTGTCCTTAGTTTGTGCACAGCATTTCCTCAATCTATACTACACCTTATTCACCAGTTTACCTATACAAGTAGCAAAAGTCTAAGGATGATTTCAGAGATTTTCTAGCTAGAGATCCCAGTTCTACTTAAGTTTGTACTGATTACACTATGGTTCAGTAATGAGAACCCACCTCAGGATTTACAGGTTTTAACTGGGAATACAAATGGCAGCTCAATGGACCTAGAGGCCTAAGTGAGAGTGTGACTTGCTGCAGGCCCGACTTTAGCTTAAGCTTAAATTTAGGAACTAGAGGTGTAAAATGATCCTGTGGTACGAGGGCCGTCTGCGCCGTATGCGCAAGATGGGTGCCGCGTTTGCTGACTTCAGAACAAAAACGCCGGTTCACACCTTTGCCGTTGCAGTGGATAATATTAATGAATTAAAATTTGAATTGCTACCTCAAGCACCTTATTCGTCAGACTTAGCTCCCTCTGATTATTTCTTATTTCCAAACTTGAAAAAATGGCTCGGAGGAAAAAGATTTGGCAACAATGAAGAGGTGGAGTCCGAGGATAATGCCTATTTTGAAGAGCTTCACAGTTCTTATTATAAAAAAGGTATCGAAGCTATTGAACATCGCTGGGAAAAGTGTATCGACCTAAAAGGATCCTATGTTGAAAAATACAAAAATAAAAATGATAAATTTTTGTGTTTTAGTAGTTAGGTCGGCTATTTCTGGGACGGCCCTCGTATGTGAGTTTTCAACAATTTCGAAATTGAATTCCTAGAGACGGCGAGCCTTTTATGAAACATGCCACAAGAAGGAAAGAGAGAGGAAGAGAAAATACAAATGCAAAATATAGGCTATTGTACTATCTCTTTTTCTCTTACAAGTTGTTGTTTTTGTGACGAACCTACGAGTAATCTCGAGTATTTTGCTGGGCAATACTTAGGGCTCGCAAATACAATGATCCGCATATACTCGCGTGCTTTTGCATTTTAATAACTTTATAAGTAGACTCCTATTGTCCCTACGCAGATCAAGTTTATTTTAAATTTTGGCGATACATGCGTTTTTCCTCACATAATGCTGAAATAGTCACATTAATGTTAATGCTCTGTTAATTAACATAGGGAGAGGCTATTTAACACTAATTGCCCTGAGTAACGGGTATATCGAAGTCTGACAGGACCGACTTTAACTTACGCTCTCGTTTTACTATGTACCAAAGGTACACAGAGTATATTTAGTTTGTACAAAAGTATGTAACAGCCAGAAGGAAGCATCTCCGATCCTATAAAGTAAATGGGCATTTCCACAGAAAAGTCCACCCAGACCAAAAAGTTAAAAGTACTCAAAAAAAAACATGTTTTATCAAATTTGCATGGGGATACAATTTTGTGTGAAATAATGTAAGCTAATCTTACACTTATTTATAATACAATACGAGATTTACGATTACACTGCCACGTAAGCACCGCTTTTCGCATTTTTGTCGTTCTGTTGCACGTTTTTATACTCTGTACCAAAGGTACATAGAGTATAATAAGTTTGTGCTAGTCATGTCCGTCTGTCTGTCCGTATGAAAGCACAGATCTCAGAGATGGTAAGAGATAGAGGTTTGACATATATGGGACATATGCTTCTTATACTTGCAGGCAGATCAAGTTTATTTTCAATTTTTGCCACGCCCCCTCCCGCCCCCGCAAATTGGTAAAAGCGTCATATCTCCCACAGTCTTATAGATAGATTATAGGTTCGTTCCTTCTGGACATATTCAGTAATCAGGATTATTTATCGATCCGTCAAAGGAATGGTAAAGATCGGATCGGAAAGAACGGTTGTCGAGTTATAAGGAAAACAAACAATTATGGGCAGCACAGGTCGCAGCGGTGATGGGCAGCACTTCACAGGTACAGAGTATGTTATAGTCGGGCTTGACCGACTTTCTTTCTTGTTTTTTCTAAACAAGTAAGGGAGCTGTAGTCGAGAGCCCCGGCTACAAAATACCCTGTTCCCTTGATTTCGTGTGTTTTCCTTTACATACTCACACACTCACACATACACACACACTCCAACATACACTCGAACGAATGCGCGCATGCGGCCGCGCGCGATTACTGACAATGCAATACCCCCTTCTCTCCCACAAGCAAAATTGATTCGTATATAACTTCGGTGTTTTTTTTTACGATCTTATTGATCTTTTTTAGAATATATAGATATTAGGCCTTACAAGATATATATAAAGTCTCGAGGGTCTAACTTAAAAATTGTGGCTCTGACAATTTTTTTTGCGCTTAAAGGGGGAAGGGGGAGAAATTTTCCAAGTCTGAAACAATCTTGATTTGGATCTGGTATAGACCTACCTACATGCAAAAATTTGTGGCTCTATCTCTTATAGTCTCTGAGATCGACGCGTTCATACAGATAGACGGACGGACAGACGGACATAGCGACTCGGTTGTTAATGCTAATCAAGAATATATATACTTTATGGGGTCGCAAATGCTTCCTTCTACCTGTTACATACTTTTGCATAACTTCATGATCCCTCTTTTCCCATTTCTAATGGGAACAGGGTATAAAAAGTGCCTAAAGATTTCATTGAATTTTGCTGTCTAAAATCGTTATATGGGTACAAAAAGTTATTGAAGATTGCACAAGAAACCATAACAAAATATTTTATTGCAACTAACTGTACATTTTTGCTTTGCATCATAATAGAAACCACTTAAATATCTTGACGGAAAAATATGTCCCGTGTGACTTGTCCCGTGCGAAAGTTCTTAAAATCAAATTTAAAAAAAAGGATGTCATTTTTGGGTAGCATCAAAACCATTTTAAAGATGCATCAACTCACAACATTCTAAAACTAGCCACGTTAAAGTGCTGCCTCAGAGTTCGCTAATATCGGCGTTTGAATTGTTGCCTGCGAAAAGCACTTCTGTAATTGTTCCGTGCGAATGTTACCAAAACTAGGGCTAATAAAGAGTTATAAGTTAAGGCTATTGTCAAAATAAAAATTCGATTTATATTGTCTTTTTTTTTAAGTTTCAATGCTTACGACGGTCAAGTTCGAAATCATGGAAATGCCCATATATATTCTTTATCAGCATCTACAGCCAAGTCGATATAGCCATGTCCGTCTGTCTGTCTATCCTTATAAACAAACAGATCTCAGAGATAGCAAGAGATAGAGGCTTGACATGTATTTGACCAAATCATATACTTGCCGACAGATCAATGTTATTTTTAATTTTCATCACGCCCCCTTCCGCCCCCGCAAATTGGAAAAACGTCGTATCTCCCACAGTTTATAATAGAGATGGCTTGTACCTTCAGTACCTAATTAGTATTATTTATCGATCCGCCAAAGGAATGGATAAGATCGGATGAACGATAGTCGAGTTACAAGGTGTTTTCAGTTTCCTATATCGTATTTGTAGCAAGGGTGAGCGAGCATACTCGAAAAAGCTCGTTGCAGTTCTCTGGTAGCTACATAAGTAAGTCTGGTAGCCATAAGGACTTATGATTAAATTTTACGTTTTTAAACAGGTAAAGGGTAATTTTTTAAGAGCTATAGGAAAGTTTTAAAAAAAAAAAACACATAAAATTTAGAAAAATGCATGAAATCTTTATTTGAATCGATAGTACGGTCCATATAAATAAATGTTTGAAGATTATTTCATGCAAATGTTGACCGTGACTGCTCCTCAAATGGTCCATCCGTTTAGTCCAATTTTGGCCTACTCTTTCCAACATTTCAGCCGGTAACTCACGAATAAATGCTTCAATGTTGTTTTCCAATGCGTCAATTAAAGCTGGCTTGTCTGTATAGACATGAGCTTTAGCATAGCCCCACAAAAAATAGTCTAAGGGCGTTAAATCGCACGATCTAGGCGGCCAATTGACCGAACTCGCCTCTCAATAAGTCCATTGTTTCGCGTGCTGTGTGGCATGTGGCACCGTCTTGTTGAAACCACATGTCATGCAAGTCAAGCTCCTGCATTTTGGGCAAAAAAAAAGTTGGAAATCATCTCACGGAAGCGCTCACCATTCACAGTTACGTTACGATTCGCATCATCTTTGAAGAAGTACGGTCCAATGATGCCACCAGCCCATAAACCGCACCAAACTGTGACTTTTTCAGGCTGATATTCACTCCAAAATCGACAATTCTGCTTATTTACGTACCCATTGAGCCAAAAATGAGCTTTGTCGCAGAACACAATTTTTCGGTAAAAAAGTGGATCTATGGCCAACTTTCCAAGAGCCCATTCACCAAAAATTCTACGGTGCGGTAGGTCGTTCGGCATCAATTCTTGCACCAGCTGTATTTTGAAAGGCTTCACACCTAAATCCTTCCGCAAAATTTTCCACGTTGTTGAGTAACAGAGGCCCAATTGCTGCGAACGGCGACGAATCGATAATTGATGGTCATCATTAACACTGGCCGATATAGCTGCAACATTTTCTTCAGTTCGCACTCTACGTAAGCGTGTTAGTAGTTTAATGTCCAACAATGTAAATTTGGTGCGAAATTTAGTCACAATAGCTCGAATAGCCGCTTCAGAGGGTCGATTAAACCTAACCATAAAATGGAAGAAGCGCGCGATGAACTTTCTTAACAGAGCACGCATTTTGATAATAAAATTCAATAATTTGCAAGCGTTGTTCGTTTGTAAGACGATTCATGGTTAAATTATAGACCAAACTGCAGATGTTTGACAGTGAAACAAAACACGAAACGTGCGTGAGCTGTTTAAACCAGTGTTGCCAAAAAGATAAAAGCTAAAAAATCACCCTTTAATTTGTTCTTGAACAAAAAGTTTTCGATGCAGCAAATTGTGCTTCTACCCCATGAAATGTGTGTTTTTCATACAATTTGTATAGTCGTTACTCATATTTGTGAGTTCTAGAGTCTTTGCTTCTATCATTTTGATTGAACTATCTTGGTTCCTCTTTTGGGTTTTGACTAACATGGGGAGAATATACACAACTATGTTGCTCTTGTATGTTCACTAAAATTTTGGTACCTTAATGTAACTATTTCAGTCAGAAATATGAAATAGAAAGCTGACATGATTCAGGTAATCTTACAATTAACACTGTTATTTGTTAGTTTGTGTGAACCCTAAGTAGAGCTATGTATTAGATTTGAAATCGGGCCTAAGAGCTATATTAGCAGGTGTGATGACGAAAACCTTCTGCCTTAAGATCAAGGACTTTTTAAATTTTGGAATTTGCTTAGGGAAAATAAAACTAAACGAACTCGCTTGCATCGTTTTATACTTTTTTCAACATCATTCTCGAAGCTTCAGAAGTCTGCAGAATGCATGTTTTCGGCGAAAACATATCAGCAGAGTATCTTCAAAAGCCTTTTGGATATGTAAAAAATATCGCACCTGCGACTTTTGCCTTATCCTTCAAAGCTGCAGCCAGTGTGAATACAGTGTTATCCTTCTGTTCTTAAACAAAGTTTTATCCGACTTTCGGTTTCTAGTTTGCTGTTTAGAGATTAGTACAGACGCCTTCTTTTTGTATGCTACCCACACTTCATAGAATGGATAAAATAGTCGAAAGTCCTTAGGTTATAACATTTTCGCTCGTCAAGCTAACCGGTGTTTCAACACCATTAAAACATATTATTCCCTGCATATAAAGGCTATAAGACCCAACTAATTATTTCGGGAATGATTCGCAGGTCCCGAATACCTCTAGTATAGTTTTGTCAAATCAGATTCCAAAATGATAATACCCCATTCATATTGGATGCACTGTTGCCCCCCAGCCATTGCTGTCTCTCCACTCATTGTCTTTGTGTCGTTGGGGTGCTGCTACCCCATTACCCATAACCGGGGGATATAATTTCATGCCCAAAAAGATGACGACGAGGACAAGAGTCTTCTGCTATTTCATTTTCTTTGTCTTAGGTGGTGGAATGGGTTGGGGGCATTAATAATTTGGCTCCTCTTGACTTTCCTCTTGCATGTACTACAATATGTACAATGTACACTCGTATGTATGTCAATGGGTGCTTTTTCTTTTTATCGAGACCAAGGCGACAGCTCGGTACTTATCATATTTGTGGGGGGGTGTTAGGGGTATTGGGCCAAAGTTTTGTTGCAGCAGCTTCCGCTGATGTGTTCCACTGAGTCTATCGATGTGCATGCGTATGTCTTGAGTTTGTGGTATTGTTATGACTCAAGTCATCATCATATTTACATATATAGACCGAATGATGCATGCTGTTTTCTCAATTTGGGGGCAACCTTTTACCGATACTCTAAGCTTGGAAGAGACGTTCACAAAACTGAGTTATTTTAATTTTATAATATAAACAGCCTGAAAACATATGGCACATTATTTTAAGCCAAGGTCAATGGCAATCGGTGGCACGGTCGTTAGAAATTAAAACCTGCTTAGCCCCCAAAAAGACAGAGAGAGAGGGAGAGAGCGGGAGTGGCACTAGCAACACAGCGGCTGCTCTTCATCATTCCCACGCCATACACACGCTCACTCATTCGCAAATACATTTGCTTTAATTAATTAAACACATTGAAACACATTCCATATTTACAAACTTATTTCTCTGCATATTTGTTTTTCTCAGATCATTTATACACAGCGACGATTCCGCATCATCGCGTGGACAGCGGGGACAACAGACGGGCAGTTCTGAGGAAGACTCGTCATCGCCCCGCGACGAAATGGAATTGGCTCACACACTGACCCTCAATGAGGAGGCATTGAAGCAGCTGCCGGAGCACAAGCGTCCGGTGTTCGAGCTGGAATGGTTGCGTTATCTGGAAAAATCTTTACCACATGTAGCCAAGCATGAGATCAAGGCATGTCAAAAGAAACTGGTGCAGCAACTTACCGAGAGGATACAGGGCGCACCTGGTCCACCTATGCGCAAGCTAATAGCCAGTGCATTGGCAACCCTTTTCTCGGTGGGCGACACTTTTATGCTTTTCGATACGGTGAATGCTTGTAACGATATACTGAAGAACAAGGATGATTCGCCCAGTTATCTGCCCACTAAACTGTAAGTAAAAATAGTTAATTAATTAAAATATAACTCTAAGTCCTCTTTTGGATACTTTCTCTAACGGTGACATGACAAAACGCCCACGGACAAAAGGCCCATATCAAAATTAATCGTAGTAAGCATCGAAACTAAATTCAAAAATGTTATGGGCCTTATGTCCACATTAAATTCGAACATTAAACCCACATTTCATCGTACTTTTCGCCCAGTTTAATTTGAAGTCCTGCTGGGTGCAAGACGAAATGTGTTCCTTATGCAAATCAAAGAAGAGAAGCAACTTTATAAGGACCAAGCTTCTTCATGAGAAATAGGGCGGCTTTTAAGAGAATGTGCAAGCCGAGCGATGTCCCAAAATCGCCTGGCGGACGCACGACATTTCATAAACAGTCTCTGGTAATCTGGCCGATTCTGATGTAGCGGGTAGTTTGTATGTCTGCGATACCGCCTCGGGCCATCTAAACTGTCTATTTTGCGAAAATATTTTGCCGGTTAACGAATATACCGAAGCCGATGGCTGTCTGAAATCGCCTGGCGGATAGCTGACATATAGTGCACAAACTCTGGTAAAGCTGTGCGGCTCTCACACACACCAATGCCAAAATGGGATTGTGTTCTTTGCCGGCAGCTGCCCTAAACTGAGCCGAAATTCTAAACACTCTTAATATTCTTTTATAATAAGAACATTTAAATCCACTTGTAGAACTAGTCCATCAGTATGGAAAGCATGTATTGGCCAAGTTATATGTTCATCACCTTGCGTTTAATGTCATTTAAATTTGTGTACGGACCTTACGCCTATGGGCTTAATGTCCGGACATAAGGCCCAGAAAATTTCTGAGTTATATTTCAAAGTAATGATTGAAATGTTTTTTATGGGCCTTATGCCCGTGGGCCTTTTGTCATCTCTCCTTCTCTAACCCCTACAAAAAATACAACTTTTTTAAAACTTCATTGTTTGAGGTGTTTCTTTTTCCATCCATGGATTTTGTCCAATACCTGACTGTTATGCTCCCCAGAGCACTATCAGACTCATTCTCAAATCGTCGAACCCGTTTGGGAACCCGTTTCTCAATAAATATAAGATGTTCCTAAGCTCAACCCAAACGGAACCCCAAAAAAATAAGCACCTAATCGATTTTAAAAGAAGTCGCAGTTCGATAAAAAAAAAAGCTGAAAAATGATTTCACTATTTTTGAAGCTGCAAACCAAGGCTCGAACCAAAATCTTTGGTTTAAAAAGATGAGGACAAAGTTTTTTGTGTGACTTTTTAAGCCGAATAATGCGAAGAGGTACTTAAGCCCCCCATACGCCACACAAATATTTGCGCAAAACACTTTTGTGTGTTAGTGAAATATGAGTGTATGCGTCACACGTACGCATTTCCGCAAATCGACACTGAAATCAAAAACGTTTTGATTTTTTGAGTTCTTTGCGCAAAGTTTGGAGTGGTGAGTGTGCGCCTTGCGCAAATTCTGCTCATTTCGTAGCAAGTTGTTGTTGAAAAAAATAAGATGAAGACCTTGTTTTGAACTAAAATTTGCGCAAATGCTGGCGTAGAGTAGGCGCTAAATGCGTGTGAATTTTGGCAAAAATTTGTGTGGTATATGGGGGGCTTAAAGTTTATCTTTCAAAATTTACCAATGGTTAAGGTTCGGAAATTTGAGGTTCGAGGTTTTTGGGCAGAGGTTTTGGTTCGATCCTTGGTTCAGCACATGCTTTACATAATAGTAATACAACAAAATAATATTTATTAACCAATTTAATCCCACATGTTCTTTAAATCGGCCTTAGAACTACTTAAATCGCTTTGGGATTGTGTCGTGTTTTGAAGTGATTTGAGGAACACATGGGAATATCCAAAATACAATTTACTGTTCCGTAAATTTCCATTGCGTGGTCTACATATGAAAACTATTACCAATGGATTGTTAAGCTCTTGTTTTGTGAATCTTTGGATAAGCTTTGGAGTCGAGGATCTTACAGAGGCTATTATGGGTGGAGATTTATGAAGTATTTATGAAGGGTTTTCTAGATGTTTCATTAAACTTTCCTGTCGATTGTAAAACTTAGTCGCCCAAAACCGACCAGATAACTGAAGAAGTCGATTGGCAGTAGGTCAAATGTGTTTATGTCTATAATTTTTGTTGAACCGAATCGAAATTTTAGGTTCGGAACAGGTTTAGGTTCAGCTTTTATTTCTAACGAGGTTCGGTTCAAGTGTTCATGGTTCAAGGTTCGGTTTACAGTCCTGCTTTCAAAACAGTATTACATTGTTATTGTATTTCAAAATGGGAAAAAGGATATATATATATTTTTGATCAGCGTCAACAGCCGAGTCGATATAGACATGTCCGTATAAACGCGTCGATCTCAGTCACTAATTTTCGCATGTAGGTAGGTGAAGAGGATAAATATACACATAAAGCATATATTCTTGATCAGCATGACGAGCTGAGTTATTATAGCAATGTCCGTCTGTTTCCACGCTACCTCCTCCATTAGTTTGAAAGCTATCTTAAGGACCTCTTGTGGTCTAGACGACTGAATTTTACCTGTTTTTATAAAAAATGTAGACAAAAATCGGGAAACGATTTTGTAATTTTGTTTTTTGAATTTGGAAGTTAATAACTGATTTCATTGGCGAAAATTTGATGAATGAATCGATTTTCGACATTTTTTTGCAGTCCAGTGTACAAAACAAAAGTAAAATAATTTCTTTTCCACTTATCCAATGATCGAGATTGCTTGAATTGTAGTGCGAAAGTGAGGAAAACTTGACACCTATTGAAAATGTTTTGAACTCTTTTCCACGCCACCATTTTCAGATATATAGCATTGCTCCTATTTTTGCATTCGCAAAAGTTTTGCGACTAAACTTCTAACTCCAAATCCCTAAACTTTTGCTAATGTGAAAATAGGAGAATGGCTGATATTTCAATGCACGTTTTTTTAACTTGGTTTCTCCAGGAGGACTATTTCGCTTATGCCCCTGAAAATGGCTTAAATGGTATCCCCAAAAGCCGGGCACAGCCCACATTCGTCTTCCTCGTGGGAGAATTAATAAATTAATGTCTTATTTATTGCGCAAAACACTTTTGTGTGTTAGTGAAATATGAGTGTATGCGTCACACGTACGCATTTCCGCAAATCGACACTGAAATCAAAAACGTTTTGATTTTTTGAGTTCTTTGCGCAAAGTTTGGAGTGGTGAGTGTGCGCCTTGCGCAAATTCTGCTCATTTCGTAGCAAGATGTTGTTGGAAAAAATAAGAAGACCTTGTTTTGAACTAAAATTTGCGCAAATGCTGGCGTAGTGTAGGCGCTAAATGCGTGTGAATTTTGGCAAAAATTTTTGTGGTATATGGGGGGCTTAAAGTTTATCTTTCAAACAGGGCTGCAAACAAAAAATTTATTCGCGGGCTCAAACCAAAATTTACCAATGGTTAAGGTTCGGAAATTTGAGGTTCGAGGTTTTTGGGCAGAGGTTTTGGTTCGATCCTTGGTTCAGCACATGCTTTACATAATAGTAATACAACAAAATAATATTTATTAACCAATTTAATCCCACATGTTCTTTAAATCGGCCTTAGAACTACTTAAATCGCTTTGGGATTGTGTCGTGTTTTGAAGTGATTTGAGGAACACATGGGAATATCCAAAATACAATTTACTGTTCCGTAAATTTCCATTGCGTGGTCTACATATGAAAACTATTACCAATGGATTGTTAAGCTCTTGTTTTGTGAATCTTTGGATAAGCTTTGGAGTCGAGGATCTTACAGAGGCTATTATGGGTGGAGATTTATGAAGTATTTCTGAAGGGTTTTCTAGATGTTTCATTAAACTTTCCTGTCGATTGTAAAACTTAGTCGCCCAAAACCGACCAGATAACTGAAGAAGTCTGTTGGCAGTAGGTCAAATGTGTTTATGTCTATTATTTTTGTTGAACCGAACCGAAATTTTAGGTTCGGAACAGGTTCAGGTTCAGCTTTTATTTCTAACGAGGTTCGGTTCAAGGTTCATGGTTCAAGGTTCGGTTTACAGTCCTGCTTTCAAAACAGTATTACATTGTTATTGTATTTCAAAATGGGAAAAAGGATATATATTTTTGATCAGCGTCAACAGCCGAGTCGATATAGACATGTCCGTATAAACGCGTCGATCTCAGAGTCACTAATTTTCGCATGTAGGTAGGTGAAGAGGATAAATATACACATAAAGTATATATTCTTGATCAGCATGACGAGCTGAGTTATTATAGCAATGTCCGTCTGTTTCTACGCTACCTCCTCCATTAGTTTGAAAGCTATCTTAAGGACCTCTTGTGGTCTAGACGACTGAATTTTACCTGTTTTTATAAAAATTGTAGACAAAAATCGGGAAACGATTTTGTAATTCTGTTTTTGAATTTGGAAGTTAATAACTGATTTCATTGGCGAAAATTTGATGAATGAATCGATTTTCGACATTTTTTGCAGTCCAGTGTACAAAACAAAAGTAAAATAATTTCTGTTCCACTTATCCAATGATCGAGATTGCTTGAATTGTAGTGCGAAAGTGAGGAAAACTTGACACCTATTGAATATGTATTGAACTCTTTTCCACGCCACCATTTTCAGATATATAGCATTGCTCCTATTTTTGCATTCGCAAAAGTTTTGCGACTAAACTTTGACTTAACTTCCAAATCCCTAAACTTTTGCTAATGTGAAAATAGGAGAATGGCTGATATTTCAATGCACGTTTTTTTAACTTGGTTTCTCCAGGAGGACTATTTCGCTTATGCCCCTGAAGGGGGTTTAAATGGTATCCCCAAAAGCCGGGCACAGCCCACATTCGTCTTCCTCGTGGGAGAATTAATAAATTAATGTCTTATTTAAAGAAAATTAAACAAAAATTGCGAGCGCACTCACCTGAATTCCCCGCATTGGTCGGATAAAGAACCAACATATTAGCTAGCTGGACAAATTTAAAAAAAAAATTCTGGGTGGTTCATCTAGTGTTTGGAATTTGAACTATTCATAATTTGACTTTAAAACCCTCAAATTTCATTCGGAAAGCGAATAATATTTAGTAAAAACTTTGACATTTACGAAATGGGTCGCTATTCGCTTAAAGAAAGTTTGGAAGTCCTCACTCATCAGCGATCTTGAGCCTGAAATGTCTATCATGTGTGCCTCTGTTCAAAGTTATGCCAATAGCATAGCAAGACCTCGAGCCAGTAAGAACTGCAAGTTAACAGTATAAAGGTCATTAAAACAGTCATAAAAGAAAGTTGGGAAATATTAAAAACATATTTCCAAAGTGGTGAGTCCTCGACTCAAACTGTGCGAAATTTAAAAAAAAAACATTTAACAAAAATGTTCCGAAAACTTAATTTGTGGATCAATTCGTGAAACTGGAATGATGGTGGATAAATCATTGCTGCGGTTGCTGAAAATGTGCCTTTTTTTATAGCAAAATTAAATTCCAATTTTTAAATAGACCACCTATTTTGTATGACTCCATCTTGGCAATCATAAATCAGTAGTCGTAAATCGGATTTATCTGCTCAGTTGCGCCAGTTGATTCATAGGAGAAGGAAGTGCACGGGGAATACGATAGTGGACTAGGCATTTCCTTAGGAGACACCACTTTAAAAAAAAACCAACATCTGGGGATAACGTGAAGTAGGCCTTATGGGGAAGCCACGTTAAAAAAAATGAGACTTGAATTTAGCGTCAATAGGTGGCGTGGAAAATAGCTCAAAAAAGATCAAATAGGTGACAAAGCCAAGGTGTTCAGACAAATGTTCGCCTAAGTCATAACAAAACAAGAAAGATTGTCGGTCAAGCCCGACTATAACATACTCTGTACCTGTGAAGTGCTGCCCATCACCGTTGCGACCGGTGCTGCCCATAATTGTTTGTTTTCCTTATAACTCGACAACCGTTCATCCGATCTTTACCATTCCTTTGGCGGATCGATAAATAATCATGATTACTTAATATGTCCAGAAGAACGAACCTTCAATCAATAAAACTGTGGGAGATATGACTTTTTTTCCAATTTGCGGGGGAAGGAGGGGCGTGGCAAAAATTGAAAATAAACTTGATCTGCCTGCACGTATAAGAAGCATATGTCCAATACATGTTAAACCTCCATCTCTTGCCATCTCTGAGATCTGTTTGTTCATACGGACAGACGGACGGGCAGACGGACATGGCTATATCGACTCGGCTGTTGATGCTGATCAAGAATATATATACTTTATGGGGTCGGAGATGCTTCCTTCTGGCTGTTACATACTTTTGCACAAACTTATTATACTCTATGTACCTTTGGTACAGAGTATAAAAATACTCCGAGCTACAAGGGTATATTAACTATAAATTAATATGGGGTTTAGCGACCTGGATTTATTTTAGTCATAATGGTTCGAAAGGTCGAGGATTGATTATAATTTAATAATAATCAGAAATCAACAATAATGATATGAACATATGGACACAGCAGATTAAGGATACTCAGACAGACCTTTTCGTCCGGATCCATTCAGAACTCGTCAGTGAGATTTTAACCGCTTCCACACCAACACCCATTAACAATGTCTATATAAGCCAAGCTAAGCCGGAAAAGCAACTTGTGTATCATAAGTTTTTTTTTCATTTTTAAGTTCACATGCGGGTATTAATAGTAGTTGTGTTCAAATGTCTTATGTATTTGTTGCCTTTATTGGCAACTCTTAGACTTCTGAGCATCGCAACAGATAGGGATAACAGGCCAAGATTTCTTGTATACATTTTATAGGATTTTTTTGCCCTTTATAAATACCAAGGTATTGTTTTTACCGAGACTGGTGTTTTGGGATGCATATGGGGTTTAGTGACCTCGAAACCCACCAAATCTAAATAGTTGACTATCTATTATGAATACTCTTATGCATTTTTTCAACGATCCAGTCCTAATTAACATTATTATTTTCACATTTTACAGCGCTGCCATTTGCGTTCTGGGCTCTATGTATGAAAAGCTAGGCAGAATGATGGGACGAACATATGAGGACACTGTCCAAATCCTTATTCGTACATTGAGAAATGCCGAATCTCAAGCTCGCATTGAGATCATGCATACCCTGGAGAAGGTTAGCGCCGGCATGGGCACTGCCATTGCTAATGTGCACAAGGACATCTACAAGGCGGCCAAACATTGTCTCTTGGATCGAGTAATGGCCGTGAGAGTGGCGGCTGCCCGCTGCATACTGAAGATGATCTACAGTGCTCCATTTCTGTATCAGACAGAGTTGGAAAACTTGGGAACCTTGTGCTTTCGAGCCTTTGATGGTAGCAACTATGAAGTGCGCTGTGCAGTGGCTCAGCTGCTGGGCACGCTCCTGGCCTATACCCAACAGCTGGCCGAGGCTGCGGGGAACAAGAAATCAAATCAGGCGGCTGCTTTGCAGGCAGCAGCAGCAGCTAAGGGAGGCACACAAAGATTGGTTTCGCTGGATGAAGCTTTGGGCATACTGATGTCCGGATTCCTACGCGGTGGAGCCTCATTTTTGAAGGGAACTGGTGAAATCATCAAGGGCAGTTCCGGGGTGAATCGTGAAGTTCGTGTGGGTGTAACACATGCCTATGTGGTCTTTGTCCAGTTCATGGGTAGCGTTTGGTTGGAACGCCAGTTGAGCACTTTTCTGGCGCATGTCTTGGATTTGGTGGCCAATCCCAAGGCCGCCTGCTCCCATGTGGATGCCGTTTACTCACGCAAATGTATCAACTTTATTCTACGTTCAACCATAGGCAAAATGCTGGGCGAGAAGGCTCAGAGTGCCGCGTGTAAGGAGCTCATCCATTTGGTGGCTAAGCAAATGAATTCGATTGATTTTAATCCAGAGAATGCCAAGGACTCGAATCAGGAGACTCTGTTCAGTCAACATTTGTTGGTCTGTGCCCTGCAGGAGTTGAGTTCTTTGTTCATTGGCCTGGGCACCACCGCCCAGAATTTGCTGGGGGATCAGTCGTTGCAGGCCATAGATGCTACATGCGCGGTTTTGGTACATCCTTGTGCGGCTGCACGATTGGCGGCTGCCTGGTGCTTGAGATGCTGCTGCATTGCTGTGCCCAGTCAAATAACTCCGCTTATCGATCGCTTCATTGAGGCCATTGAACAGATGAGATCTTCGCCAGAGGCCATAGCCGGCTATAGCTGCGCTTTGGCGGCCATTTTGGGCAGCGTTCGCTACTCCCCCTTGGGCATACCACACACCAAGGGCAAAGTGGTCTTCAATTGTGCCGAGGAACTGCTGCGCTCTGCTTCCCAGAATAGCCGCATGTCGCTGCATCGCACACAGGCGGGCTGGCTATTGATTGGAGCTATCATGACTCTGGGTTCGCCGGTGGTGAAGGGATTATTGCCACGCATGCTGCTACTGTGGCGCAACTCGTTTCCACGCTCCAACAAGGAACTTGAATCGGAGAAGGCACGTGGTGATGCGTTCACCTGGCAGGTCACACTGGAGGGTAGAGCAGGGGCACTGTCTGTGATGCACAGTTTCCTGCTCAATTGTCCGGAGCTGGTAAACGAGGATATCACTCGACGACTGCTAACACCCATTGAGAGCGCTTTGGCCATGCTGGTGAAGTGAGTAATTCTGAGTAAAACTTCTTTTACTTGTCAAAGCTAATCCTTGCACTCTATTCGTTCCAGCCTAGCCACTGTTCTTAAAAGCTATGGCACTCAACTAAAGGCTCCTGCGGCCATGGTTCGATTGCGTCTCTTCGAAACGCTCACCTTGCTGCCGGCCAATGCGCTGGAGGCTTCCTACACCCATCTGCTACGCATGCTCGTTTCGGAGTTCACTTTATCAGATAATGCAGCAAATACCACAAACTCTTTGCTACGAACCATCTGTCATGGCGACGACTCCATCATTTTGGGCACTTGGCTACAGGAAACCAACCATCGAACAATTGAGGATCAGGTAAGATGACCAGCTGGGGGACTTATGATTGAGGTAGCATTTAATTGTGGTACAATACTGTGTGTGTTTGTCTTCTTTCCCCCTAAAAACTCTTTCACTCTCTAAGATGGAGCCCAATCGCAAAGTCGATGGCGAGCATGTAAGTGGAGCTTTTCAAAAGTGCCAAATGTGTTTCTTCTTTTGGTTTTTTTTTTTGTGTTTTTGTGCATGAAACTTTTTATATCTTTAATATTCGCTTCAATATTCACCCCAAAAAGATTCTGCGCAATTCAAGTTGTTGTTGTTATGGTTTTATTGTTGTTCCTATCCATATTCTTGGTTTCAACATTTCGCCTGAATTGTGTCAATTTCCTGGATACCATTTGCAAAGATTATAACACAAAAACAAAGTAAGAATCAATGCAACTTCTGTGCCGCCCTTAAACTAGCTCTGTGAATTCAAACCAATAGTTCTTCGCCTCCGTGAAGAACTTTTTCCTTTTATCCAGTCAATTATATAAGACGCCACACGTCTAATAAACTTTCGTCTTTTATGTGGGTGGCCATCAGCTGAAGTGACTGTACCATTAGCTAGTTTTTCCCAACCCATTGACTTATAAATGCGTTCCATTCGTTCAGCATCAGTTGGAAAACGAAATTCGTTCAGATTGGGAAGATTTTGATCCTTGTGATCAGAATAGTTTTGCACAAACTTGCGTACTTCATCGTCAAAGTTGTCCTCCTTAGCGCTACATTTACACACCAGACATACAAGGTAGACCAGGACACAGCTAAAATAATAAAGTTTTTTTTTATGAATTGCTACGTTTCTATTTTGGACGTTTGCTTACCTCAGGCGACTTTTAAACTTCATTTCTTTTATGTATTCTCTCGACTCAAGCCCTGCACAAAAACTAAATAGGTCATTGCTAATCCTTAGCTTTTTATAGCACACTCGAATAAAAATTTGTTTTTCATTTCATGAATTCTTAGAAATTCAATGCTTACGATTCAGCTCTGTAGTAAATAGTACGGCTTATGCGATAAAGCGTTTGTTATCGCCACTGTGAAAGTCGGTCTCTGCTGCTGTCGAAAGCTACACCCTAGTGTTGAAATGTAGTTCAAAGAATTGCTGCCGAGTTTTAAAGAATCGTAAATCTGAAAAATGTGCGATTGTCCGTAAAACAGATACAAATATATGGGATAATTCTGGATTTTACTCTACCATTAAACTTTTCGATTTGTGCGATTTCTGGGAAAAGTGACCTAGAAGGAAGCGACTCCACATAGAAGGAAGCATCTCCGACCACTTAAAAATATATATTCTTCATCAGCATGACGAGCTGAGTTGATTTAGACCTGTCCGTCCGTCTGTTTCTATGTCATCTCATCCGTCAGTTTAAAAGCTATCTTCACGAAACTTTGCACAAAAACGCTGCACATTTGTAAGAACCGGCCGAATCGGATAACTATAAAATTTTAGCTTCCATAAGAACGATCGGTCGAAAAACTAGTTTTAGTGAGAAACACTTTTTTGTCTTTAATGGAAACTTCGTATTTATTAGTTTGCTTTGATTTTCCATGATCCTAATAAGTTTGGTCGAAATCGCCAACTATATAAGGTCCATATTAAAATTATAAGACACTTTTATAACTTGCGTTTCCTCCCTCGCCAAATCTTTCTGAACTGGAATATTATAGAAAATCCAAAGATCTAATCACCAATAGAAGCATTGGGCGTATTCAGCAGATACATCCGATTTACGATTACTGATTTACGACTTGCAATTTCTGATGATTCTCTGTTGAATGATACTGAATGCGTAGTTTAGGTTATTCTCTGGCTTATTACATTCGGTCAAAAATACATTGTCACAATTTTTGAGGGATTTCAACGCTGAGTGTTTGGTAGTTCATTCTCAATTTTGGCAGTTGGCTGCACAGTCGATAAACTGTCTCACCAATTATGATTACCGAATTTATCAGTGGCAATCGGCCATCACTGTATTCACCGCTTAAAATCGGCATTCATAAATCAGCAATCGAAAATCGGATTTATCTGCTGAATACGCCCATTGGCTCTGTTTTTAGACTTACACTTAACAAAACATCAGTATATGCAACTTCGCCTAAAAGCTTAAGAGAAAGGTTCCAAATTGTACCCACCTTATAATGAACTGTTGGCAGTCAAGAAATCATGCTATCCCCCAAAGGAATCTACAATAGTTTCACCAAGTTCAGCTGAGGTTGAACTTCAGTCTCTGCTAGATCACACAGCAAACAAACTTATTCTATCCTTGGACGAACGAACCATATCTAGTTATGGCGATTTTAAAGTAACTTTATATTGCAAATGGGGTTGCGATTGTTCATCATGCCAAACATTGGGTGAAAATATTTCCGATTCAGCAATGTTTCTGATTTCTTTTGTGCCTCTGCGACTAAGAAAAAATTTAATAATGACGAGCCATCAACAAGTACTAATTCTGTAATAGATGTTTGGAAAATTAATACTCCTTCGTCCACAAAATACTGTAGACCAGTTAATTTCTTGTTCGAAAAGGAGACTGCAGAGTTGGTTAAGAGAGAGGTCAATGCTACAAAATTGCAAATTAAGAAACTTCGCCCACACCTAATACAAATTAATGGACAGAGCATTGAAATTTCTTATAATTTTCAATTGACAATGATTGACAGAAAAGTCGCACAAGTACTGACTGACACAAAGGCAACGTCTTCCTGCATGATTTGCCATCAGACATTAAGCAAACTAAGCCAAAAACCGTTGGCAACTACTGACAACTGCAAAGCTTACGAATTGGGAATATCTCCTCTTCATACTAGGATAAGATTTATGGAACACATATTCAAAATCAGTTATGACCTAGGCTTTGGAGATTCTGGCACAATCCGCAATGAAGAGAAAAAAAAAGAATCTTAAAGAAAAAGCATGTCCAAGACTCTTATAAAGAAATCGCGCTAATAATAGATAAGCCGAAAATAGGTGAGGGCAATACCAATAGGCCGGGAAAAACAAAAAAGGAAAAGGTGATAAAAAAGTTATTAAAAAAAAAAAAAAAAAAAAAAAAAAAAAAAAAGAAAAAAAAAAAAAAAAAAAAACCAAAAAAAAAAAAAAAATTGTAATAGGGGTGGGTTGGTTTGGGAAGGAAAAGGAAAAGGAAAAAGAGGGGAAAAAAAAACCCACCCGGTAAAAAAAAAAAAGAAGGGGGGTCCGCCGCCCACCCCCCCCATCTCTTTTTTTTCCCCCCCCCCCCCCCCCCCCACCCCCCCCCCCCCCCCCCGGCCCGGGGGGGCGGGGGCTGCCCCCCCCCCCCCCCCCCCCCCCAACAAAATTTTTTTCTCTGTTTTTGCGTCCGATCTTATTGATCTTTTCAGAATTATAAAAATGCCCCTTTATATATATATATAAAGTGGAAGGTTTATCTTAAAAATTGTGTGGCTCTGACAGTTTTTTGCGCTTAAAGGGGGAGGGGGAGAAATTTTCCAAATCTGAAACAAACTCGATTTGAATCGGGTATACACCTATCTACATGCAAAAAATTGCTCTAGCTCTTATAGTCTCTGAGATCGACGCGTTCATACGGACAGACGGACAGACAGACAGACGGGCATGGCTAAATCGACTCGGCTGTTGATGCTGATCAAGAATATATATACTTTATAGGGTCGCAAATGCTTCCTTCTACCTGATACATACTTTTGCACAACTTCATGATCCCCCTTTTCCCATTTTCAATGGGAATAGGGTATAAAAACCAATTTTTCTATAAAATGTATGAAAAAGTACTAATTGTGTATGGGAGCTATACATAAATTATGTCCGTATAAGTATGGATACAACTAAAAAAATAAATTTAAACCTAATAAACTCAAACAAATAAAATGATTTTCAAAAATATTTACCGTAAAAGCGAATTTTTCGGTGAAAAGATATTGAATTTGCATTGGAGCTATACCTAAATGATGTCCGATTGAAACTTGGCAAAATTGTGAAACCAACTAAACAAAAAAGTTTGACAAAAATGTGGCACCGTGCATTAATTTTTGTGGATTTCAGGTGCAATAAAAGGTAACACAAGGTCTGGAAAATTTTAATTGTAAAAAAAAATGCCTTAAACCTTGTCCGATTAAGTTCTAGTTCTAAAAAACCCAGCTGAGTAGCATATTATGTATACTTTGACCAAAAAGCAGCACTTTAGCTTTAATAGTATGGCTTGCAGGAGCTTCAAAAGAAACTTATTTTACGAAATGTTCACTTTGACTTTTCTCCGGTACAGCTCACTCAATTTTAATAAATTTTTATTTATTTGAAATCTTGAACAAAACCTAAGTTTGAAGAAAATCGGACAACTATATGGAATAGCTCCCATACAAAAGATGGTTCTGAAAAACAGGATTAGTAAGAAAACCTTTTTTGTTTTTAAAGGTCATTTATTTATTTTGAAAGCTTTCACCTAATTCTACAAAGTTTTGTCAAAATCGGATAACTATAGCTTCAATAGGACCGATCGGTCGGAAAATGTGTCAAAATCTTTAACTTGTTGATAATAATAAATTTGGTCGAATGCTTTATATCAAAACGAGCACTTGCAAGGGTACTAAAGTTAGATTAGCCTTCTTGATTTTCAATTTGACAGTATTTTTTTCGGAACTAAAACTGACACGCGTCGTGCGTGTCTGTGACACGCGCCTAATTCCAGTTCATATCAGGGTAGTTGTCTAGTATAGGAACCTGTGCTCCAAAATTTCCAAAAAAAATTTCCCTCGATAGACCGAGTCATGCAAAAAAGTCTTGGCGGTCATCCATGGTTTCTTTTTAAATGAGAGAAGCACAGAAAAGCTAGTAAATCGACTGCCGTCTTTAGTGTCCTCTCGATTTGGTCGGGTCTACCCTGTACCCATTAAATATGGTTAAAAGGGGATTATGAAGCTGTGAAGAATATAACAGGGAGAAGGAAACTATACCGACCCTATAAAGTAGCTGAGTCGATTAAGCCTTATCCGTCTGGCTGCATCGCAGTTGATCGCCATTCTTATTTGATTTTCATTGGCTGCTCATCTAACAAGTTGACTTTTTTAATTGCCATTTAGTTTTATATTGTTTTCTTTACTCATATTTTGCATTCGCTAATGTCAACATATTTTGTCCTTTTTCCCCTTCAGCTGCAGCCCAACAGTGCCGCCGGCTCTGGAGCCCTGGAGCATGATCCCTGCTGTTTGTACCGTCCATGCTGGTTCTCGACCAGCAATCAATCCACCAATTCCAACAATACTCAAATATTCAACAAGGCGCAACAATGTCCCGGACCCTTACCCCTCGGCGTGGCTGTCATCGATATGTCTGTGACCCTGTATGGCACCATATTTCCCAAGGTGGCCAACAAGCATCGTCTACAAATGTTGGAACATTTTGCCGAGTGCATTAAGCAGGCGAAAAGCACTCGCCAGGAGGCGGTTCAAATGAACATTTTCACGGCGCTGCTGTGCGCGCTGAAACAACTAACGGACAGCAAGACAAGTCTGGGTCAAGAGGATGTGAAAAAGAGTGCCACCAATTTGATTGTATCCTCGCTGACCAGCACCAATTCCACCATAAGATGTGCGGCTGGCGAAGCTTTGGGTAGACTGGCTCAAGTGGTGGCTGATTCACATTTTACGGCTGAGCTGGCACAGAATAGCTTTGACAAACTAAAATCGGCCAGAGATGTAGTCACTCGGACAGGACATTCACATGCGCTGGGCTGTCTGCATCGTTATGTGGGTGGCATGGGTTCGTCGCAGCATTTGAGCACAAGTGTGTCCATACTACTGGCCCTGGCCCAGGACAGTGCCTCACCGGTGGTACAAGTCTGGTCATTGTATGCTCTAGCCCAGATAGCCGACTCTGGTGGACCCATGTTTCGTGGTTATGTGGAGGCTGCTTTGACGTTATCCCTGAAACTGCTGCTTACCGTACCCCATGCCCATGTGGATGTGCATCAGTGTGTGGGTAGAGTGGTGAATGCTTTGATTACGACAGTGGGACCAGAACTACAGGGCAGCAATCTAGCAGTTACAGCTATGCGCAGCTCCTTCCTCTGTTCGGCTGCTCTATTGCAAGCGCACGCCGATCCCCTGGTGCAAGCCGAGGCCATTGGATGTCTACAACAGCTGCATTTGTTTGCCTGCAAATCCTTGCAACTGGACACACTAGTACCCACTCTGGTCAAGATGCTGGCAAGTAATTATTTCATACTCCGCAAGGCGGCTGTCTCCTGCCTGCGTCAGTTGGCCCATCGTGAGGCCAAGGAGGTGTGTGACTTGGCAATGACCATACCAGCCGATCAGTGTCCAGAGCTGGTAATCACTGAATATGGTCTGCCGGGGGTACTCTTCTCCATGCTGGACACGGAGACGGATGCGGAAATGTTGAAGAATATACACGACACCTTGACGTCCATGCTGCAGATGTTGGCTGCTGATAATCTCAGCTCTTGGTTGAGTCTCTGCAAGAAGGTGTTGACGGTAGCAGTGGAGGGTGCAGGAGGACTTCAGGAGGAGACCGCCGCTTTGGAAGCCAAGGATACGACAGGTCAAGAGGAGGAAGATGATGAGGAGGAAGAGTATGCAGATGATGTCACTGAATATCGAGCCGAGGAGAATACCTCCACACATCCGGCCGTCCAGCCTCGCTGGCCCACACGTGTGTTTGCTTCGCAATGTGTTAGGCGCATCATCTCCAGCTGTGAGGCCTCCAATCCCATGCACTTTGATCTGCTGCACGCCAAGGAACAACAAATGATCAAATCACGAGGTGATTACCTCATACTCCATTTGGCAGAATTGATACGCATGTCATTCATGGCTGCCACCTCGGACTCGGATCAGCTGCGCTTGGAGGGACTGCGTACGCTGCAGGAGATCATTGATCGATTCGCCAATGTACCAGAGCCCGAGTTTCCGGGACATTTGCTTTTGGAGCAATTCCAGGCTCAGGTGGGAGCTGCTTTGCGACCAGCCTTTGCCCCAGACACACCCTCCCATGTGACGGCCGCCGCCTGTGAGGTGTGCTCCGCTTGGATTGGTTCGGGTGTGGCCCGTGATATAAGTGATTTGAGGAGGGTGCATCAATTGCTGGTGAGTTCGTTGAATAAACTCTCCAGCAAAACGAACAGCACTCAGCTGTACAATGAATCCATGGCCACTTTGGAGAAACTGAGCATACTCAAGGCCTGGGCAGAGGTTTATATAGTGGCCATGCTGGGCAATGGCAAGGCACCGGCTTCCCTACTGACTCTACAATCCCAGCCACAACTGCAATCTCTGACCCTGACTTTGGAGACAGAAGATTTGCCCGAAAGCCGAGGGGAGAGTCTTTTGGGCTTGGTTCAGCCGGAGCTTCACAATCTCTCCACCCACTGGTTGAACGCCATGAAGGATCATGCTCTGTTGCTGCTGCCGGCGGAATTTCAATCGCAGCTACCACACGATGGTGGCGCCTTCTACACCACGGACACCATTAATTCCTCGAAACCACATTATATGACCAGTTGGCCACCCCTGTTGTATGCTTCCGCCCTGTGGCTGAGGGATGAGGGTTTCGCTCGTCATCAGGAGACCTCGGCTAGCTCTTCCGAATCGAACAACAATCATATAACCCATGGTTCGCTCTCCGCTGATCGATTTCATATGATCTTTGGCATTTGCATGGAGGCCTTGTGCTCCATACGCAGCTCGGATAAGCCCAAGAATATTGTCAGCTGTTTGCGTTCCTTGCACAGCATATTCGATTCTCACTGGGCACGCCAGCAGCTGATCAAGGATAAGGCCTTGACCATCGAGTTATGTCATGTTCTACACCGTCAAATCTTGACACGAGATGAGCTCCAGGTGCAGTTGCTGTGTGTGGAGATCCTAAAGCAAACCATACAAGCCGCACGAGAGGATTTGGATAGACGACGTGATGATAATGCCAATGAAGAGAATACTCTGCAATTGGGCGAGGATAACTCCATGCAACCCGGCAGCTCACACGTCTATGCCGTGCTGGAGGTATGCCTTTGTCTCTTTGTGCGCCAAATACCCAGCATGAATCCCACCAAGCAGAGTGGAAGTGGCGCACCGGGACTGGACTACGCCTATGCCAAGTTTAATGCCACCGCCTCCTTCTTTTCTGTTTTGAACGATGACAATGGGCTGCTGGTGGCCAGTGGCCTTCAATGTGTGGAGCAACTGCTGGATCTTTGCACTCCAAGTGGCGCCGTAACCGTCTTACCCACAATCCTGTATATGACCACCAGCATAATCAAGGAAATAGCCAATAAATCTTCGATAGATAGCAGCATCTTGGCCAACACCAGTGCCGTCCAGGCTGCACTTCAATGTCTGCGTTCGGTGTGCCTACATCGTTGGTCACATCAGGCCGACACTTCCGAAGATTGGCAGCAATTGCTGCAGAGTGCTCTGGCGACCATCATTGATCTGACCAAGACGGCTGGCGACAATGAGGAACGCAAAGTGGACGAGGTAACCATGTTGCTGGCCATTTCGGTGTTTATTCTTCACACTCCCGCTTCGGTGGTGGCCACGCCCTCACTCCAGTATCCCTGCATCAATCACTTTCGTCAGTGTCTGCAGTCGGAGCATTTGTCGGTGAAATTGAAGTGCATCGAGATCACACGGGATATATTCAACAAAGCGGAACTAAAGACAGCCACCCCGTATATACATGCTCTGGCCCCACGAATCATTGAATCGCTCTATGCGGAGTGCAGCAAGACGCCAGCCAGTGAACTGGAATTGCAGGTGACATTGGAGAGCATAGTGACCGTGGAACAACTCATAGAGCTGGCAGAGCCGCAGCATCGTAAGTTTAAAGCAAATACAATTTTTGTTATTTCCTAGTTTGGGGAAGGTGTTGTCCCGGACATTTCAAAAGACTGTAAATCTCCAAATGAACAGTGTGACCAAGGAGGAAAATGTATTATGGGAGGAGAAATATGAAAATAATACGCAGTAATGAGATTATACAAATTGTGAGTGTAAAGACGTTAAAACCGTTTTAGGAATTTTTTGATTATCCGATCCCGATTTTGAGGGATAGTTTGAACTTTAATTAATTGACTCTTCCCATCAATCAAATCGGTCTGGTAAGATCAATGACAAAAAATAGTTCCGTTTTTCTTTTATTCCGTCCCCCAAATGCACCAACAAGAGCACGATTCGTTTATGGTTAAAAACGAGGCCAAGACTTGGTCTTGTCTACCATTTAACTATCTCTCAAAACTCGTTTAAAACATCCCTAAGACGATCGAAAGAAGCAAACTGACACTACCAATAATTAGTTTGCGTTCACATACACACTGTCAGGTTGCCAGAGTTTTTTTTTAGTCATCTGGCAGTCTATTCACATTGAGTATTAAAGGGAATTTTTAAAGATTTCTCTAAACATAGTTTCGTTTTTAGGCGATCTTTCTAATCGTAGAACTATGTTAGCCGATTCGAGGTCAAGTTGAGATGAAAACATCAAAAGTGTTTTGGTTTTTCCTTGCGATATACTTCGGTTACACTACGGTAACCGTCTTCAGGTCAAAAATTTTACACGTCTGCACTCTGTGGGGTGGAGTCTTAAACTGAACATACATATATGGCAACAGTCAACTGGCACTTCTTCTGGCAGGCGTTCACACATGTATGACAGCAACTGACACCTAAAAATATGGCAGCTTGCCAGTGTGTGTAAACGCATCCTTATACAATATGGGCATTTCCGACGAAGGGTCCACCGACACCAAAAAATTAAAAGTACTTAAGAATATCATGAAGGTGAAAAATGTCGCGTACGACATGTCACGCATCACCAAGATAAATATTTAAAAAAAAAAAAATTCTACAAATTCAGCCTAAGGCCCACGTTTCTATGGCTTTCCAATTGGGCACAATTTGTAATTGTGTATCAATTTTTCAAATAATAATAATAATTCTACAAATTTTTGTCAAAAATCGAATTATCATATATCATGTAGCTGCCATAGGGACAATCGGTCGAAAACTAGTTCTACTTCGAAATGGTTTTCAGTGGTTTTTATGGATATATTGATATTTTGTGGACTAGATATGTCAAATACAGCACCTCCAATTTCAAAGGATAAAAAAGGGGTTTAGTGATTTTATTGCGGTCTTATTAACCGATATTTTCAATGGTAAGTCAAAGCAGGTTAAAGCAGGTCGTGTGACCTAATGAATGTTTGGCTGTGAGAAACCACAATCCTAACAAGTTTTGGTGCAGGGATAAAATGGGGATTCATCACAACACTCCAGGGACAAAAAAACCCTAAAAGCAGTATGCTTTTCCGAGTAAATATGGAACAAAGAAGGCCAACAAGGTCGGGGATAGAAGCATAGATTGCCTTGAAACATTCGGCAACTAGGTTTCAACTCTTAATTTGTAAAGGCACTGTACAAATCAACGATGCAAACCGGTTCCGAACCGCTGATCCCAGCTAAGAAACAGAACCGTCGTCCTTTCAAAATTGATGAGCTGAACCGAAAACCACAAAGCGAAACTTTTCGGTTTGGTCCACTGACTTTAAAAAAAGGGAAAACGTCTATTTTGGCGAGTTTAAATCATTTCCCTAAGATCAGTTTTATCCGACTTTCAGTTAAATTAAAAGAGACTACTCATAAACCGAACTTTGCGATGCTAGATTGATGAAGCCTTGAGGGACAACAAGTTAACCACTATGAAAGATGTAATCCCTTTCATCTGCCATAATTACCCACCGACATCTTAATATACTCGTACATGTTCTAAGACTGTAAACCACTAAACCGAGCCAGTCCTTATTTCGGAGCGTTTTGTATCTCTGCACACTGGACCAGCAGACCGAAAACGATTGTCGGAAATGATTTAGAATACTTATGGCTATTTTATTCCAAAATTTGGAACCTTTTCACAAGTTGGTTTTTGAATGGCATCAATTCAAAGTTGATATTTCATAAATTGCTTCAGAAAATGGAAATTTATAGATCAGAAACTAGTGAATTGTGTAAAAAAGTGCGAATTTTTATTTTTCTGAGGGGTAGATTTTGAAACTTCAGAAGGTGAGGTCAAGAAGATACGTAAGTTTTGGTGGCGGAAAACTATCAAAAGTGTAATATTTTTTTTATTTGTTGAGGAGTTTAAAAAACGAAAAACATTTTTCGATATTTAATTAAAAATTAGACAGATCAGTTTTATTTAAAGAACTAGTCAATTAAAAAGAAATTTCAAAAGTTTATTGCATTTTAATGGCAACTTTCCAATTGTATTCGTTTTCATAAAAAAATGGAAAAAATCTTTAATTTTGTGAGTTTTTTAAATTTGGCCACTTTGAGTTAAGAGTGCCCTGAGGTTCCACTGGTTATTCACTCGCAACATGGCTAATTATTTCCTTTGAAGATTACTCTACAGCTCGAGGTATGCGCTTTTGCGCGGTCTTGCTTTGGATTTCAATCAATCGCTTTTAAAAATGTATTCCCATTTGACATCGAGCAAGTTTCATGACAGCCCAAGAGTATGCATATTTTCAGGTCAAAGCCATAGAACAACAAAATTAGAATACAATTGTTTTTCTTGAGTCTTTGCTCAGAGCTAAACTAATTTTAGTCCCATGGGTTATGCTATACATTTTTTATACCCTTGCAGAGGGTATTATAAAATTGTGCGGATGTTTGTAACGCAAAGAAGGAAGCCGACCACATAAAGTATATATATTCTTGATCAGCATGTCGAGCTGAGTTGATTTAGCCTTGTCCGTCTGTTTCTATGCTCTCTCCTCCGTCAGTTTTAAAGCTATCCTCACCAAACTTTGCACGAAGTCTTTTGAAACAAATACGCTGCACATTTGTCGGAACCGGCCGGATCGGATGACTATAGCATATAGCTGCCATAGGCTCGCTCGGTTGAAAAACTAGTCTTAAAGAGAAAAACTTTTTGTTTTTATGGAAACGCCTCCAAAGTACGTATTTCTTAATTTACTATCCTTTCCCATGATTCCACCAAGTTTGGTCGAAATCGGATGACTATAGCATAAAGCTCCCATGGGAACGATCGTTCGAAAAACTAGTTCTAGTGAGAAAAACTTTTTGTTTGTAATGAAACGTCCTTATCATTGGCTACACTTATTTTACATACTTTTACACAATTCTACAAAGTTTGGTGGATATCGGATTACTATAGCATATAGCTCCCATAGGAACGATCGGTCGAAAAACTAGTTCTAGTTAGAAAAACTTTTTTGTTTGTAATGAAAACGTCCTTTTTATAGGCATATTCTTATTTTATATACTTTAACACATTTCTACAAAGTTTTATCAATATCAGATGACTATAGCATATAGCTGCAGTATGAATGATGGGTCGAAAAAGAAGTTCTAGTGAGAAAAACATTTTTGTTTTAAGTGGGATCACCTCCATTTTACCAAGTTTGGTCGAAATCAGACATCTATATACAAGGTGGGCCAAAAGAAGTCATCCGATGTTGTTTGGCTTTCATTTTTTTTTAAATAAAAAACGTATATTCTGTTATTTGAAAACCCAAATGGGCGCCGTTACAATTGATTGCCATACGGGCTCGTTTTATGGCCTTTTTCATCACATCGGCAAGAACTTCGGGCTGGAGATTCTCGCACTCGTGTCGTATGTTGTCCTTGAGGGCTTTCAAGGTCTCGGGCTTGGTTACGTAAACACGGGGTTTCAAAAAGCCACACAAAAAAAAAGTCTGGAACAGTTAAATCGGGCGATCTTGCAGGCCAGTGCAAATCGCCAAAACGAGAGATGAGGCGACCAGGGAACGCCGCCTTCAGAATGTCGGTGGTGGCTCGCGCAGTGTGTGCCGTTGCTCCGTCCTGTTGGAACCACATGTCCTCCAGTCCTAATTCGTCCAATTGCGGCAGAAAAACCCCGTTTAACATGACCCTATAACGCGCACCGTCCACTGTTGTCGTTTGACCAGCGGCGTTCTCTCGAAAAAATGGCCCGATGACTCCTCCAGCGTGAACAGCGCACCATGCAGTCACTTTGAGCGAGTGCAATGGGTCCTCGTGCATACCCCTTGATTTTCGGTGCCCCAAAAGCGATAGTTTTGCTTGTTCACGTACCCGCTGAGGTGGAAATGAGCCTCATCGCTCATTATGATTTTGTCGAAAAATCGTCCATTTCGTCCTCGAGATTGAGGATGGCTTGGGCGTAGGTTACACACGTTTGACGGTCGACAGGCAGCAGCTGATACACGGACTGGACTTTGTACGGGAACATGCGCAGGTCTTTGACCAAAATTCGCCTTAGGGACGACCGGCTAATGGCTATTTGCGAGGCACGGCGTCTAGTCGATGTTTCCGGCGACAGCTCGACATCCTCGGCAACATCGGCGATATTCTCGGCCGAACGGGCGCTCCGGGGCCGGCCATTCTTGGCAACGTCTCGTGTGGTCCCATACTCTTCAAGGTTGGTGGCCAAACGGCGCAGTTTTTGCGCAGTCGGTGTAGGGCGGCCGGGGAATCTGCGACGGAATTCGCGCTGCGCCAACACCACAGACGAATTGTTACGCAAAAAAATAGACTCGATTATTCCGCGATCTTGGGGAGTATATCGATCCATGGCTTGTTCACTTGTATTCTACATCTGTCTAGTCCACAAATGTCAAAACAGATCTGACTCTGGCGGCTATTTGTAAAAATAAGAGCATCTTCCAATAGGGTGACTTCTTTTGGCCCACCTTGTAGTATAGATCCCATAGAAAAGTAAGGTCCAAACAGTAGTCTTAGTTAGAAAAACTTTTTTATTTTCAATGGAAGCTGTAAGGGTATACAAAACCTTGGGCCGAGCCGAAGTTAACTTTCCCCTATTTTTTTATTTTTATACACTTGAAAAGTATATTATGATTTTGGTCAGAAGCTTGAAACGCATAGAAGGAATCATCTCAGACCACATAAAGTATATATATTCTTGATCAGCATGACGAGCTGAGTCGATTGAGCTTAGTCAGTCCGTCCGTCTGTCTGCTTCTACGCAAAGTAGTCCCTCAGTTTTGAAGCTATCGAGCTGAAATTTTAGCTGCACACTGCACATAGGTCGGAACCGCGATGGTCACTTTGTGTAGCTGCCATACAATTTTTTTTTATTTTTATACCCTTGAAGCGGGTATATTAAAATTGTCCGGATGTTTGTAACGCATAGAAGGAAGCATTTCCAACCACATAAATTATATATATTCTTTATCAGCATGACGAGCTTAGTTGATTTAGCCATGTCCGTCTGTTTCTATGCGATTTCTTCCGTCAGTTTGAAAGCTATCTTCACGAAACTTTCCACGAAGTCTTTTAGTACAAATACGCTGCACAAGTATGAAAACCGACCGGATAGGACGACTATAGCTATATGCTGCCATAGAAACGATCGATCGAAAAACTAGTTTCAGTGAGAAAAACTTTAATGTTTTGAATGGAATCGGCATCAGACTTCGTAATTAGACGTTTTCTATGCTTTTTCATGATTTCACTAAGTTTGGTTGAAACCGGAAGACTATGTACTATACAGAACAGAACAATTCTGATCTCTCAGGATTTATTTTACGTGGTATGTGCCATATGTAGGCTTAAAACCACGATACCCTGTACGCCCTGAAAAGGGCATAAAGATACATGCGTCTGGTTGGGACTCTGGTCGGGTGTGACTTTTCCCCCTTGGTGAGTGGCAAGGTCAATCTAAGAACCTCTGCTATAATCTCGGCTATAGCACCGTAGGTAATTTTCGTACTTATTCATCGAGCCTCTAAAAGAGACTCTAGCCGCGATGTGGCCACCACGATACTTCCACTAGAGGGCCAACCGCTTCTCTCTTTTTAGACCCGTCAGTCTTGGTTTGAGAGTACCGACTGGGGTCCGCAGGGTTGTCAAGCCCGTCATGATGTCCCTCAGTCATCAGGCCCCTTGCGGGACGGAAGACTATAGTACAGCTGCCATAGAAAAGTTAGGTTTGAAAAACAGTCTTAGTAGAAGTCCTGAAAATTTACATGAGCTTCAAGGTTAACTTCCTTCCATTTTTTTTATTTATAATCCCAATGACACAGGACATAAAGTCATTGATCACAAGAGTTTCAAGTGTATTTAAACTTTGGCACAGACGAAGTTAGCTTTGCCCTCTCGTTTTTTTAAATTATGTACGTTAAGTTCAATCTTTTAAGAACATTTCATAATTTCTTTTTTGAACTGAACCGAAACTTTAGTTTCGCTAGAGGTTCACACTTGGTTCGGTTCACAGTTTGAAGAGAGCGGAATTACGGGTTCGAACCGGTTCGGATTGGTTAATTACAAATACTAAATGGCGTATTTCACCTAGGTCACACTGTTAACTGGAATTTACAAACTTCTGGGGAATAACCACCAGAGTCAGTCACTTTTACAACTTTACTATTTTAGCTTGCTAATAAAACGCGATTATCCTCCTCCACCCATTAGTTTACCGACATGTTTCCCGCCAAAAAAAATTTGCATTGCCTTGCATTGGCGCTGCCAACTTGATCTCTTGTCTCGTCCCTCTAATCTTTCAAAATCACAGCAGCAATTTAATACCAAACATAGAGAATAGTTCTTCGTTAATAGAACATACATATATCTGCTCTTTTTTCTCTGTCTTCTCGTTTCAATTAACTCACAAATCATTTCCACTCATTTCAATGAAAAATGTAACCGTTAGGAAACTTGAACTTGCTACAAGGTAAATAGACGAGCTCCAAATTCACATTAATTCATAATGAAGATGCTGTTGTCACTTGCACCCACACAATGTTTGTTGTTAATGCACACCTAATCATAGTTTCGCACAAATAGTTTTAGATGCTGTAAAAAAATTTCAAAAATCTACATCGCTTTAAATGTTGCATGATATTTGGTCCTAGTGTTAATTGAAAGCAGTATTTGAGAATCTTCCTAAATGATTTATTAACTAGATATATTTTTCGACCAATTTCACAGACATTCAAATGCTTACGCTACTGGTGCCCGTCCTAATTGGTTTTCTGGCCGATCCCAGCAAATGGCGCACCCTGCCCAAATACCAACGTCAACTACACGAACACGCACTGCAATGGCTACTGAAAATTGGACCCAAATATCCGCAGGAATTTAAGACATTAATGGGTCAAACACCGGAATTGCGTCAGAAACTGGAGGCAGCCATTCGCAATCAACAACAGTCAATCAGCATAGCCCAAAAAGCATCCGAGGCGCAGAGAAGCGGTCTATCGGCCAAGCCACAGAAACCCACGATTAAACTCAAGACGGATTTTAGTAACTTTCAATGAGAAGGCTAAACGAAAAACAAAACAATCCAACGCTAAAGCTACAATATTTAAAGCCAGAGCTATGATAAAATCTGAAAAAAAAATTGATTGCTTTGCAATAGAATTGTTAACATGTACACCAGCAGTTAGAGAAATTCCATTTGAGCTGTTCAAATTGCCAATAATAGTTACTTTGAGGTGATATTTTGTCAAGTGATTTATATGATTTTCGCGATTTGGATTAGGTCTTTCTTGTTTAATAGAATTATTTAAAGTATATCAATTGGATATCTGCCAGGACAGGCAGTAATATATATAAAGAAAAGTATTTGTCAAACAACAACAATCACAAGGCTATTGTTAGGTGCTGTGCCTGGGAAAAAAGTCAATCTGTCGCATTCTGGCTCGAAAGAAAGAAGTATCCTTTATTATTCTGTTCAGGCAGTAAGTGTAAAGGGTGCTTGGGAAGATTCAGTTCGTGACGAAAATATGAGGAAGTCGTCGGAAATCATCATATTGAAACATTCAATCGTTCCATTTCATTTAAAAAATGAAACAAATCGTATGAAAATGAAGTAAATTTGTTATCTTTAGTAAAGAAAAGTACAGAAATTTGACCAAATTGAAGATTATTTCCAAGATGTTAAAGCCTCTTCTGACTCAGAAGCAATCCAAATTACTATTTGTTAACTAAATCAGAATTGAATAGATCAATATTAGATATCACCTGTTTTTCAATGGAACTCGAATATCCACTTATATGGTGTAAATTTTAACAACTATGTAAGTCTTTATTGCTTATTAAACCGGTTGGCCCTAAATCTTCATGAGAGACTTGAAATTTGGAAATTTTACTTTTCCATAGCTTTACATATCCCTGACAAGTAGACCCTGTTCAAAATGCCAAAAACACTAACAAAAAAAAAATTTTGGGAGAGTTTGAACAGAGTATCGAAAGACGCTAAACATGGTACAAAATTAACTTTAAGCATTAAGAAAAACATATAAAAAAAATTATAACTTTATAATTTAGAGCGAAAGTGCAATATTTGAATTTATGAATAAAACGTTATATTTTTTACTTCTCCTTTTGGCTTATTTTCTCGAATTTATTCAACTCTAGGGAATAACTCTAATTTTTTTGCATTTTATTGCTATATACATAAAGAAAAAAGTACCTACAACTTTATAAATTATTTGTTAGATATTATAATTAAATTATAACATAAACCATACGATATACCAATAAACTTATAATAAAAAGTAACTGAGAGCAGATCGTGACAATAGGAATTTAGTTTGGGAGAAGCGCGTCGTTCGAGAACGTCGGAAACGGTAAGCAAAATAACCTGGCACTTTTTTTTTTTTAATTCCTTTATTTAACAACTACTATTTACAAATAAGCACTTTGGCAAAACAAGAAATCACGGAAAGTTTGATAGAACATCTAAAACCTGCCGTACGGCCGCAAGGCATTGCTTCGCAGAATTTATGACCCACCTACTTCCTGATTCTACGCTGCAAGTCCAGTCTCCGCAGAGTTGCCATAATGTTAGTTTCCCTCCGACATCAGCATGGAAGGGACTAAATTATCTTCGGCTATATCTCCGCCCGCAGCGACGAAGAAAAGGCAACTGTCTTTGCACTTCACCTTAGAAATGGTTTCCATCCAAATCCTCCAACCAATGGCTATGAACTTCCATTGGTTCCGAACGTCGCACAAACTGACCCAATCAAAGTTCATTCGCTAGAAATAAAAAATGCCATCGGAGAGCTAAATCCCAGAAAAGCTCCTGGACATGACCTTATTACACCTTAAATGATTATGGAACTTCCAAGTCCCGCCATTACATTTATCTCAAGACTTTTCAATGCTGTTCTGCGATGTGGATACTTTCCAACTCAGTGGAGGAAGTCCACAATCTTAATGATTCAGAAACCAGGAAAAGATACAACACAAGCGTCATCATACCGACCCATTAGTCGGCTACCTTGCCTGTCAAAACTATTTGAGAAGATCTTACTTAGTAAAATTGATGCCCATGCACAAAATATCATTCCCTCACATCAATTTGGGTTTAGAGCAAAGCATGGGACTATTGAGCAAGTCAACCGTTTAACTTCAGACATTCGGACTGCGTTTAAGCACCACGAATACTGCTCTGCAATTTTCTTAGATGTTGCCCAAGCATTTGACCGCGTTTGGTTGGATGGTCTTATATTCAAGATAAGGACAATGCTTCCCCCAAATACTCACAAAGTACTAGAAAGTTACATCAGTAACAGAGTATTTACAGTTCGTCAAAATGAGTACACAACGGAAGAGTTCATATAGAAGCCGGAGTGCCGCAGGGCGTACTCGATCCCCCATATGTAATGTTTACGCCGACATACCAACAGACCCCGACTACAATAAGTACTTTGCGGATGATACGGCAATATTAAGCAGATCTCGAAGTCCAATAACCAAGTCGCGGCAAGCCACAGTAATGTGGAAGAGTGGCGGCCAACGGCGCATAAGAATCAACGACAAAGTTTAAACACACAACATAAGCACGTCCCCAGCATCCTAAATGCAACCCAGATCCCGCAATCAAACGATGTTGTATACCTAGGTGTGCACCTCGATAGAAGGCTCACATGGCGCAAACACATAGAGTCGAAAAAGCTTCAAATCAAGCTAAAGGCCAACAGCCTTCACTCCGGTTCCCCTCTTAAACTGGAATATAAAGTCCTACTGTACAAAAGCATCATAAAGCCTGTATGTACGTATGGCTCGCAGTTATGCGGAAATGCCTGTGCGAGCAGTGTGGACATCCTCCAAAGATCACAATCAAGAATTCTTAGAACCATCACTGGAGCGAAATGGTACATTCGCAATGAGTGTATCCACAACGACCTCAGCATCCCATTGGTCGAAACTGAAATAGAGCAACTTAAACAAAAATATTCTGAGAAGCTTCTTACCCACCCAAACCAACTTGCAAAATCTCTTTCCATGCTAGAAACGCATTCTCGTCTCAGGAGAAATGACCTACCAACCCAGCAGCGACTGACTTGAAGGGCCGCAGAACACAAACTATCTCCAACAGGGTATGGTTTATAAAATAGTTTCTAGATTAAGATCTGAAAAATTATTGTTAGTCTCATTAAGAGAAGATCCAATAAAAACAAAATAAGCTTAAAAATAAACATATCTCCGCCCATCGCCCTGGATAGTTCCGCACTCTCGGTGTGAAACCTCACACACTCAAATAAAACGTGTCTGGCGTCCTCCATAGGTCCTTCTTCACAGCGAGTGCACTCCTCGCTATCATGGCCGACTCTTTTTAGGTAACTCCTAAAACAGCCATGTCCACTAAGGAGCTGAGTTAGGTGAAAGTTCACCTCACCATTTTTCCTAGACAGCCATGGTGACAATCTCGGGATTAGGCTATAAGTCCTGCGACCCTTCGTGGATTGGTCGCAACGCTGTTGCCACTTCTCGATGCTCCGTTGCCTCGTTCCCTGCTGCTGTGCACCACTGTTTGGTTGACTTGAGGCACTCAACCGTGAAGCGCGGTACCTCTCGTTTGCTTCTGTGGCCAGTTGGTTAAGTGGAATCATCCCGGCAATGACCAAAGCAGCATCTTCCGACACCGTACGATACGCAGAAGTAACCCCGAGCGCACTTAGACGGTACGCCCCACAGACGAATTTTATGTAGCTAGAGTAAGCCATGGACCTGTGCCAGATTGGCGCCGCGTATAAGACGGTGGCCTTAGTTACACTCGCCAAAAGTCTTCTTCGACCCTGTTTAGGACCGCGCGTGTTTAGCATGGTCCTAGCTAAGGCGCTGCTTGACTTTGCTGCCTTCTCTCCGACGTAAGCCAGATGTTCTCGGAAGAATAGACTGGTGTCCAGCATTACTCCAAGGTATTTAATGGCTCTTTTGGATTTTATTGCGGTTCCATTGACTCTGACCCAGGCTTACTCCACCTTTTCCGACTGCTAATTAGAACCGCCTCTGTCTTTTGCGTCTAAGCCACTGGTGAATGCGCTCAATGCCAGAATTACGCGCCAAGTGTCACATCATCCGCAAAGCCCACTAAATGCACTCCTGCAGGGAGAAAGAGTCGGAGGACCCCATCATACATGGCGTTCCATAAAACAGGTCCAAGCACGGAGCCTTGTGGAACCCCAGCAGAAACCACGTGAGTTTTGTCCCCTCTGACGTGGGGTACGTAAGGACTCTACCACTGAAGTACGACCTGATGATTGCCTGGATGTACGACGGAACACCAAATTCACCTAGAGCGCCCAAGATTCGGTTCCAGTCAGCGCTGTTAAACGCATTTTTCACGTCTAGGGTGACCACAAGACAGTACTTCTCAGATCCAGCTAGAGCCCTTAATAGCACTGCGTGCAATTGTAACCACCTTTTCAATCCACTGTTGACTTGGCCTTTCTAAAACCAAACTAATTTGGCGAAAGCCCACCTGCTCCACTGATGGCCTTCGTCGAGTCTCTGGCTTATGACCTTCTCCAGTACCTTACCGACCGTATCGAGAAGGCAGATTGTTCTATAGGACGGTGGGTCGCTTGGTTGGCTTCTTGGTTTAGGGAGAAGTATAAGTAGCTGTACTTTCCAAATGGTTGGAAAAATTCCTTCTCGCAAGCACTTATTAAAAATATCCACAAACTGGGCTGGATGCAGTGTCATGGCTAGTTTCACAGCTCGGTTCGGAACACCATCATGTCCGGGTGCTTTATTGGGCTGAAGGTTTATCGCTGCCGCCAGTATTTCTGATTCCGTTATCTCCTCTATAGTATTTGGGGTGACCTGGGACGTGGTTTATTCTATTTACCTCTTCCTGACTTAGGTTCCAGAGCTTTAAAAGAATGATTCATTTTTGTATTAAACCTGAGACTCATTCAGGCATCGAATTGACATACTTGGAATAAATTCAATTTTTACAAAAAACAAGATTGTATTGATTTTAGTCATCTCTGTTTTACCTTCTGATGACCCATTCACCTTCTGATGACACATTTCGGATCCAAGGCATCACCTCTAACTTTAGCCACAACTAACAACAGCAACACTCCTGTCAAGTCCCGCTCTAGTCACCAAGACTAATATAGGACTACGAATCGGAGTCTGAAACGCGAATTCCGCGGATTATAAGGCCAATGAGATTGACCTATTCTTAACAACTAACGATGTTGCTTTGTGAAACACATTTTTGCTCCAGGTCGTCCTTCAGGATCAGTGGATACGACCTTCACACCGCGAACCACCCTGCGAACCGCATGCGTGCTGGAGCAGCAGTACTCATCAAATCGTGCCTGCAGTATCACGTCCACAGCTCGATCATGAAGGCAAAAGTTCAATGTTCTGCTGTCAAGGTGTCCACTGATCACGGAGAAACAGTTTTTGCTGCTGTCTACTGTCCACAAAACCACTCCTGGTAAGTCGCAGATTTTCGTAACCTCAACGGGCTAAGTTCCTGGTCGCTGGTTACTGGAACGCTCACCACAGTCTTTGGGAGGCATAAGAGCCACAGCCAGAGTTCTTGCCACCGGTGAACCCACATATTTTCCAACCTCAGCCCGCGCTCTGCCTTCTGCGCTGGACTTTGCAGTCTACTCGATTCTACATGAGCAGCCTTGCCATTGTGGAAAAGCAGGACTTGAGCTCAGACCATATTCCCCTAGTTATAGATATAAGAGTAGCCGCTTACACATTAACTTCAAAGTCACGGCTTCTTCCCAAACAGGCTAATATCACCCGCTTCCAGAGCAGATTAGAGCAGCTGGTGAACCTCAAGATGGAGCTGAGATCTCCAGCCGACATTGATGACGCAGCGGAGCTGCTCTTGCGCAACATTTATAATGCAGCCAATCACTTCATGATTCGTCGAGAAACTAGTTGACCTCCCAGGACTCCACATGTCTTCTCAAAGCCAGAAATTCAGGCCATGGCGATGCGCAAGGGAGCACTGCGTACTAGATGGATGAGCTCACGCAATCCGTTAGATGGAGCTGACTACCGGCGATGTGCTGACGCACTACGAAAGCTTCTCTTTGATACCAAAACCGAGTACTTCCACGAGAAACTCCGTAATATTGACCCGTGTGTGAACAGAGGATTTGCACTGTAGAAGTGCACTAAATCCTTAAAAAGACAGCCAATTCGAAGACTTCCAATCCGGCGGGTGGACGGCTCCTAGTGTCGATCTGAAGCAGAGATTCCTGAGGAATTTGCCAACGGCCTTGAGCGCAGAATCATGCCCTTTAATCTTGCCTCTCCGGAAGATGTTTCTGAAACGCGAGCTTTTGTGGCGGCTGATCCAGGGCCCATATCTCCCATGAGACCCATCTCTCCAGATGAAATCCGTCAGCAAATCAAACAGCTGAAACCAACCAAAGCTCCTGAATATGACGGGGTTGATGGCAGAGTGGTGAAAGCTTTCCCAGAGAAGAGTGTCCTGTTTTTAGCCATGCTGTTTAGCGCGATGAACCGATTCTGCCATTTCCCCTCCAAATGGAAGTGCGCAGAAATTGTTATGGTCCCAAAAAAACGTAAGGAGTCTCCCAATAAGTCTGCTGCCTACATTCTCTAAAATATTCGAGAGAATATTTTTGAAACGTATGTTGGCAGTGAGTGCCGTGGACGAAGCCCTGCCAGAACACCAATTCGGGTTCCGCAGTGTCCATGGAGCCCCCGAGCAAGTACACAGAGTTGTCAATCACATTCTGGAGACTATGGAGAAAGGCACTACTGCTTGTGTTTTTGGACGTTCGACAAGCGTTTGATCCTGTGGGACGCAAGGGCGATTCGTAAACTAATTGAAGAAAGAGATATTGAAAATAAAGACGAAGTAAAAAAGTATTAAGTAGGTAGGGTGTTCAAAGTGTAGGTTAAAAGTAGAAAAATAATTTAAACGATCAAAAAAGAAGTTTAAATATTAAAATTAAAAATTTAAAAAAGATAATAAAAAACAAAAAAGAAGGAATTAAAGATTTAGATTGGGAATTTGAGAGGAGAGGTGAAGAGGAAGTATGAGTAGAATAAAAAAAAATTAGAGAAAAGAAAAAAAAGAAAAAAAAAAAAAAAAAAGGGTGAGAGTGAAATAAAAATAAATGGAAGAGTGGGGTATGGGACGGCCTGCTTTGCAAGCTAAAGTCCTTACTCCCAACTGAGCAGTTTGTTTTACTGCGCTTCTTTCTCGAAGGACGCAGCTTCGTGGTCCACTCTCGAGTATCCGCCGCGTTGGCGCTGGAGTACCCCAAGGAAGTGTACTTGGCCCAGTTCTATACACTCTGTTCACCGCCTACTTGCCAGTTCCAGACGCCCAAAACACACTTACAGCCACTTTAACAGATGACACAGCCTTCCTGGCTTACAGTCCGATCGACAGTAGAGCGTCAGCAACAGCTCAATCCTTTTTGGACGGCTTTAGTGCTTGAGCATATCGTTGTAACATTGCGGTCAATCCGGAAAAAAGCCAGCTCTGCACGAACGACTCAGTCATTCCACATAAGCAGTCTGTCAGGTAACTGGGCATAACACTGGATAGGAGACTTACTTGGTCTGACCACATTAAGCGAGCTGTAGCTGTCACCAAGGCTAAGGCTAACAAAATGGACTGGCTCCTTAGAGGGAGATCAGGGCTTTTGCTACGCACCAAGATATTGATAATCAAAGCAGTAATCATCCTGCCTTAGACCTGGGGTATCTGCCTCTGGGGTACTGCCTGCGACACTTCCATCAAAAGGGTCGAAACGATGCAATCCAAGATCTTACGCTGAATACTCGATGCTCCCTGGTACGTGCGTAACACTACCATCTACAAAGAACCAGTCTACCAGAGTGCTCACAGATCAACCGCCACACCAGCAGATATAGAGACCGCTTGCTGGCCCACACAAACCGTCTCGCCAATGAACTAGCGTCAACTCGGATACGGAGACGGACCTGTGGGTACACGATAGGGGACCAAAAGGCCGTCTGTTTGCCTCACCCTAAAAGAAATATCTGTCTGTCTTACCAGTAAGCTGGCATTCTGTTCCCGTTCCAGTCTTTGTTAACCTTATACAAATTTGTAAGCGGATTGAGTTCCGCAAATACTACCTCAGACAAACTGATAAATGTGCAAAGTGTTTTTTCAGTTTTCAAAGAAGTCTTGGATGTTAGATTAACAATGGGAAAAGGGGATCATGAAGTTGTGCAAAAGTATGTAGCACGTAGAAGGAAACATTTCCGACCCTATAAAGTATATATATTCTTGGTCAGCATCAACAGCAGAGTCGATTTAGCCATGACCGTCTGTCCGTCCGTCCGTCTGCTAGTGATGTGCTATCTAGAGTTGCCAATATTAGAGTGAGATGTCATAGTAGGCTAACATCGTGTGTGGCTCTGGTGTGGGAGTGTATGTCAAGGGAGTTTACTTGATAAGTATTGAGAGAAAACACACGCAGAGACTCACTGCACTCCGTGTATTGTTGAAAGCAAAAGTCGGTAAATCAAAAGCGGAATGTCTTCACCGCGATATATTTTATATCAACAGCCGAGTCGTCGTGCCAGTCCGTCTGTCCGTTTGAATGCACGATCTCAGAGACTATAAGAGATAAAGCCACAAAATTTTTGAAGTAGGTAGGTGATACCAGACCCAAATCGAGTTTGTCGTTGATTAAAAACTGAGTTGAAAGTTTCGAAGGACGATATGTCAAACTGTTCACCATGTATATGAAAAGCACAGTGCAGTAATCAAGAATTTCAAAAAATGCTGGAAAATATTTTGACTTTTGCATAAAGCTATCAGCAGTGAAATGCACTTACGAAACGAAGAACTTTGAAATAAGTGTTAAAATAATTCCAATTAATTCTTATTCTCTATTCAAGTAGCAATATTATGCTCTAAGGTGCTTTCTTATTCATTCCTACTGATAAGGTTAAGGATGTTATCAGCTCCGGCTCGCCAATTTGATTACCTAACTACTTAAATCAAGAAAAAACTAAAAAAAAATTGATGTAGTCGTTGCAGAAACCAAAAGAATTGGTGACAAAACGGTATTTAAGTTGAAAATTGCTACCTTTGCATAACATTTTAACTTACATTTTGTAGAACTACGAAACGATTATTTGAAAAATGTCAGAAATTTAACAAACGCGATAACAAGAGCCTCTATTGGTTACAAGTCCAGGGACCCAAACGAGATTGAGAGATATGCTTTTTGAAAAACAATAGCTCCAGTGGTTCACACCAAGCTGGACAAAATCTTGTTGCATCTGGTCTTTCCATCTCAGTTTCGGCCGTTCCTTTTTGGATTTCGAGGCTGATTTGGTTGCCGCTGGTTATTCCTTTTCCGAGGTAGATAAAATTCGTTATATCCTTAAGGTCGTACTCTCCAGTTTTACCAAGACGCTGCGCTTGGATACTAAATACTTCCCCTTGTCCTTGTTTACCCCAAAAACCTATCAGTTTTGTCTGCTTTCCAATCTGTGAAATCGTCCTGCTTACCGCAAGTGTTGAATCTTGCTTTACCGACCCCATGTGCTCTTTGTAAACCAAAATCGTTCCCCTTAGTTAAACCCGTTTTTTAAAGTTTTCAAATTTTATGATGATGATTATTAAGAATTTACATCTTAGCAAAGATTTGTGGCGGCTCTGCCCACACTAGGCTCCAGCGACCAACGATTACTAGTCACGAGCGACTATCGATTACCACACTATCACGAAGCGGATTCTTCTTTCATCTCCAGGAGTTTCGGTAGTAGTGTCTGCCTCGGGCCAGCTCGCAACCAACGAATCATGTTAAATTAAGTTAATAAACAATTCAGAAAATTAGTAGATTAAGCCCGCATAAAGCCTGCATACGGTAGTTCAGAGCAGCTATCATTTTGTAAAATATTTAGACTGCCACTTAATACTCCAAGTTATACTGTATCTGAAACAGGCTTAACGCGATGTATCTCACCACGTAAGAACACTTGGGTATATAAACAAAATCATGGGACTGCCAGAACATCGACTGCCCAAAAAGTTCGCTAGAAATGCTAAGGGAAAACACAATGTTTTAAAAAGTGGCACGCTCTTTAAGGCAAGTGGTGCGATGTTTTAATACTGGGTGAATGCGGGGGTGATGACCCATCACACCGTGGAAGCTAGAAGTGTCGAGGTGGTTAACACTCAATTACAACCTCTAAAATACTTTAGTGAGCAATACACAGGAACTATTGAATATTTTCAAGACCAATTGATTGCACAACTGGGTTACCGACCCCATTACACGATTATTTGCACTTATGTAATAACAATCGAGGATATAATCCATTTAATACTTACCTACCTGGCGGATATAGAGTAGCCATTTTGATAAACTTTATCTGAGAAGAGCATGACTACTAAGAAAAAGGGATGCATTATCAAACTAAATATGAAAAATTGGAAAACTTAAAATAGAAAACGGGAAAAATAAATATCTTTAAGAAAATTCTAATGTTAAATTTTTTGTTAAAAAGAAGTAACGTAAACTACAACCAAAAAGAAAATAAACAAACTACATAATATAGTGCTCCAGATCGGTAAGCTTTATATTTCGGATCTTTAAATCGAAACTGGGATCAGTACAGCTGGGTTTCACATATTCCTCAGAGCGACATTCACACATGAGACATACAAAGGCGAACAGCAGATAGCTAAAGGAGTGAAGTTGAATTTTTGTGTAATCTTAAAAGGATTATATTTTTGGCTTACCTCAGACCAATGATGAACTTCATTTCGTATTTATATTTTCTCGATTCAAGCGATGGGGAAAAACTAAATTGTTCATTGCAATCCCTCAGCCTTTTATACATAGCAGACACGAATAAAAATTTTGTTCTCATTTCTGTTGAGTTTTAAGAAACTTATACAAAGGAAAAAATAGTGCAGTTCAGATAACAAATCACTATGAACGTTAATGCTGGTGACGAAAGCAATGTCAAGGCCAAGCTTCCTTCTGTTTTTTCCCCATTCGATTTCTGAGAACTTAATTGAATATATTTAATCAGAATATGCATGCACAATGTTTGCACTTGATTTACATAGATTCACTGGAATTGTATTCCATGAAAGGCCACGATTCAGTGATAACCTCTTTGAAATAAAGACTTATGAATTCTTCCAATTTTTAGTTAGGCTTTTTAAGACTTTAAAATTTTCACATGGAAATTTGTTTACCCATTAAATATGAGATGGAGCCATCTTCGACCCTCTAAGGAATAAATATATATTATTGATCAGCATCAACTGCCAAGTCAATATAGCCAAGCCCCCCTGTATGAAAGCTACGATCTCAGAGATAGAGTCACAAATTTTTGTGTGTAGGTAGGTGTCAGGGCTTCTTTGGAAGGCAGGAGCTCTCCTGTGGTTATGGGGGCGTATGTAGTGAGGTAAATTTGCTGACCGGTAACAAGAACATGGTAAACCCAGCGCGATCCTGGCTTACTGCGTCTCAAGTCGACACACACCTCCTCGTGGTAACCCCTGGTAACAGAGCGATTCATCCGCAAAGCTGCTAGCTAACGTGAGCGGCGATCCTTTCCCTGGGACAAATAAGGAGGCGTTACTTCGGGCTTGGCACACGATTCTCGTCTAATTCATCCACCAATAATAACTAAAAAAATGCCTCGGATACGGACCACCATCGATGACGACCCACGCAAATGTTTTAAGAACCACGATTTGAGGATATGCACCTGGAATGTTCGCACCCCCAACAGGGAGGGTGCTGATAAACAGTAAGTGAAAGTCCTCGAAAAATATTCATCAGACGTTACCGCATTCCAGGACATGCGATGGACGGGACAAGGGAATACGTTGAAAAAAACATCATCAACCAATGTACCCTGGGAGATCTACTATGGCGGACATGCTACAATGCACGAGTTTGGGTGCGGCTTTGCAGTCTGCGGAAGACTGCGTCGCTCTGTCATCAGCTTCACACCTGTTAACAAGCGACTAGCCGTTGCAGCCAAGACTTAAGGCAAAATATTTTTATTTTAGCCTTATCTGTGCTCACACCCCAACGAATTCTATGAGTGCCTGGAACGTACATACCAGCGCTGCCCTAATCACGACATTAAGATCGTTCTAGGCGATTTTAATGCAAAAATCGGGAGAGAAGCCGTTTTTAGGCCGATTTAGCCTGCACGATAAAGCCTCCAGTAATGAGAGAGAGGCTAAGAGATTTTGCTGCGGGCAGGAATATGGTCGTTAGTAGCACAAGATTTAAACACCGCGACAACCACATGGCGACCTGGAGGTCCCCTGATAATAAAACGGAAAACCAGATTGATCACGTTGTGATAGACGGAAGGCATTCATCGAGTGTGCTAGACGTACGTTCTTTCCGAGGAGCCAATATAGACTCGGATCACTACCTTGTTGCAGCCAAAGTACGTAAGCGGCTCAGTGTGGCACATGCCGCACGCTCTAGTACACGTCGAAAGCTGAACGTCGAGAAGCTGCAATCACAACGGACCTCCGAAGCCTACACAGCAAAACTCACCCATTTGCTCAAGGAAATTTCACCTTTCCCTTCAGGTATAAGTGAACAGTGGATACATATTTCACACTCCATGAGTACGGCTGCCAAGAAGACTCTCGGATATGCCGAGCACTCCCGAAAGCAGTCATGGTACGATGATGAGTGCCGCCGCGCTACTGCAGGGATGAGAACTCTGCAGTCGGAAGCTGGTAAGGCGTATGCGTGAGGAAGTCGAAAGCCTGTTCGGCATGAGTGAGACTCGAAAATTCTACCAAAAAGTTTGGCGACTAGCCGAAGGTTTTAAGCCCGGAGCCTCAAAATGTAAGGACGAAGCCGGAAATCTTGTCACAGATCCAGAAGAGGTACTAGACAAATGGAGAAACTATTTCTCCAACCTGCTGGGAGGCGATGACGAATACAATGACCCCTCTGGAGAAGTAGTGGAACCACCAATCGATGATATAGAAATAGACCCACCGGACCATAACGAAGTTTGGTTAGCCATAAAAAGGCAAAAAAATATCAAATCAGCTGGAGCCGATGAGCTGCCCGCTGAATTGTTCAAGGCTGGCGGCGAGGAGCTGGTAAGGTGTATGCACCAACTCCTATGCAGAATTTGATCCGAAGAGAATATGCCCGAAGATTGGAGTCTAAGTGTTCTCTGCCCAATACTTAAAAAAGGAGACTGCAATTTGCGCCAATTACCGCGGGATCAGTCTCCTACCCATTGAATATAAGGTTCTGTCATGTATCTGTATCCCATCAGTTTTGTCTGCTTAGCATTCTGGGAATACGTCCTGCTCACCGCTCGTCCTGAATCTAGGCTTAGCGAAACTCTGTAAACCAAAATTTTTCCCCTGGGTAAAACAGATTTTTTTTTAAATGTTCTCAAATTTAATAATAATGTTTATTAAGAATTTGCATCATAACCAATTGCAGTAAGCTTCTTGAAAAAATGGATTGACACAGCCCCGAAAGAACCAAAGCCGAGCTCCTCTCAATCTTTTGGCTTGTGTGCTTCTAATTTTCGAACAAGAGACAGGGAACTACTGAATAATCTTCTTAACAAGTGGAACTACTGCTGGGAGAATAAGATCAAGCAAAAGAGTACCCCAAAACGCGCCTCCCTGTGGAGGCACGCCATCAATCTTGATGTCTGTGCCATTTGCAGATGGTATCCACTTCAATAATCCATCAATTTGTTTCTTTTGGTCATCATCAGGGTGAATACGGTCAGAATAACGTATAAAAAAGTCCTTTAGGTTGGGAAGATTTTGTTGTAAAGTCTTTGTATCGACACTGGGATCAGTATAGATGCGCACAATGTTCCGTTTCTTATCTTCGAAATTGTCTTCCTCAGCGTGACATTTACACATGAGACATACAAAGACGAACAGCACACAGCTAAAGGAATATTGAGTTGAGTATATGTAATCTTAAAAGGATTATAATTTTGGCTTACCTCAGAACAATTATGAACTTCATTTCTGATTTGTATTTTCTCGATTCAAGCGATGGGGAAAATCTAAATTGTTCATTGCAATCCCTCAGCCTTTTATAGCTGACTCGAATGAAAATTTTGTTTTCATTTCTGATGAGTTCTAAGAAACTTGATGCTTAAGATTATACAAAGGGGAAAATAGTGCAGTTTAGTCCAGATAACAAATCACTATGAGAGGCAATGCTGGTAACGAGAGCAATGTCAAGGCCAAACCTCCTTCTATTTGCTCCCCTCTCGATTTCTGAGAACTCGATTGAATATTTATAATCAGAATATGAATGCATTAGGCATATGACTAATTTATAAAATTTACATGGTCCTACACGACAGGGGGATACCAAAATACACGAATCTTAGGTCATTTGCGCGAAAAAATGTTCCGTAGGAATCAAGTCAAAGTCTGCAATCTACCCAGGAGGTGGTTCAAATGTTGCAAATGTTGTTCAATCATTTATAGTCTATATAGAGCCGTTCGTAAGTGGACATTGAATTTGTTCTTCATTTCGCGCGGTTTTTGGCTAAAGAGTACTATCTCTTAGGGACAGGCAATAGCATAATATGCCTTCATAAATTTAGTTTTGCTTTAAAATTTACGGTGCACTTTTTAAGATTTTCAAGAATTTGGTTGGACCCCTTCTGTAGGAACTTTAACCAATTGTAAGATTAAAGCGAATTGTTGATTTTACGTTCCCAATGAAACTGTCCGTGTTTGTTGAATTTTGTAGATTTATATCTAGAACTGTTAACAATTAAGTTAAAATTTTTTTCGCTGTGTTTTGCTAAGTCAAAAGCACCCATAGAACGCGAACCTAGGTATTGGGTATGAGGTGATGCTTACAGAAGACCTATCAGAATTTAAAAGTCTCTTCCTAGGTTTTTATACCCGTTACTCGTAGAGTAAAAAGGGTATACTAAAGTCGTGCAAGTATATGTAACAGGCAGAAGGAATCATATCCGACCTCATAAAGTATATATATTCTCCAGCCGAGTCGATATAGTCATGTCCGTCTGTCTGTATAAGCACCTAGATCTCGGAGACTAGAAGACATAGAGCCACCAAATTTTGTATGTAGATTCCTATTGTCTGTACGCAGATCAAGATCAAGTATCACTCTGAACCGCTTTTGAAACGTTTTAAGCCGGTTTCGAACCGGTTCACTGACACGACAGAAAGCCTATGACTCTTTTGTGATCGACATGAACCTGCCCTGAAAATTTCGTGATTTCGGTTCAGCGGCTTAGAGGCCTAAAAGGAACAAACATACTTACATACTTTCACTTTAATATAAATGTATTACAGACAGAGGGGCTTGGCTATATCGACTTCTGTTAAAGCTGATCAAAAATATATATATTCTTTTTGGGGCACTAGGGGGAAATGGCTTAGTTTGAGTAGCCAAACTGAAAATTGGAAGAAATCATGAGTCTGTATTTTTAAGGGGTTATCGCTGACTCCGGGCCTTTCATGGAATACAATTCCAGTGAAACTATGTAAAACAAATGCATACTCAATCTGATTAAAAATATTCAATTGAGTTCTCAGAAATCGAAAGGGGGACAAATAGAAAGAGGCTTGGCCTTGACATTGCTTTCTTCCACAGCATTGCCTCTCATAGTGATTTGTTATCTGGACTAAACTGCACTATTTTCCCACGCCGATAAGTTCAAAGTTCTTTGAAGCCCTGTCTACCTTTGGTATTCCAGCAAAGTACGTTCGACTTTGCATGATGAGAAGCACACAAAGCTCCGTCAAAATAGGAAAAGACCGATCCGAGCCTTTCGATACCAAAAGAGGTTTTAGACAGGGTGACACCTTATCGTGCGACTTCTTTAATCTGCTGATGGAGTACACACTGCGCCAGTGCCCAAATGCTAACAGATCGGGCACCATCTTTTATAAAGATGTAATGCTACTTGCATATGCCGATGACATTGACATTATCGGCAAATCCGAACGGGCGGTAAGCAAGGCGTTATCAGAGATTGAGAAGCAGTCAAAACACATGGGCTTAGCGGTAAATGAGAAAAAGACGAAGTTCCTAGTCACAGCGCGCAGTGAGCCTACGCGTCTTGGACAATCTGTTGCAATATGAGAGTACAACTTTAACGTTGTAAAGGACTTTGTCTACCTCGGAACGATGATTATCAGCGACAACATCAGTCTGGAAATCCGAAGAAGAATAACTCTTGCAAACCGATGTTACTACGGGCTTAGTAAGGAGTTCTCGGAAAACGAAAATTGCACGAATTTCGCATCCGAATGAATCGCGAACTGTATGAGCTCTATGGGGACACTGACCTAGTCAAGCGCAAAAAACAACAGCGGCTGCGCTGGCTTGGACATGTTACTCGTATGGATGAAGAAGCTCCAGTAAAAAAGTGTACAGGCGGAAGACGAACGAATTATGGAAAGCAGGCGGTATAGGACGACCGAAACTAAGTTGGGAAAAACAGGTGCTGTCCAACTGGTGCCAGCTCGCACAAGACAGAGGCCAGTGGCGGGCATTAATAGCAGCGGCCGAGACCGTCCAACGGTTGTGATATAAATATCGGGCCAAATAAGAAGAAGAGGTAGGTGTAAGAGACCTTCATTAAGCCTATAAATTTCGATCACATTCGTGTATTTACTAGGCTTGCATGTGCTCCCTCCCATGGTTCGACACACTCGAAATGATCGCAAGCACATTGAGTCAGAACGAACAAGCTCTTTGATTCGCACGAGTAAGAATATATCAAGCTTACCGCTGAACGATTTTCCTCAAGCTTCTTGCAAGCCGCGGCAAGCCTCTAAAACACTTCCTGCACTTCGACTTCGTTTCTGCAGATCTTAACATGGCCTGCTGCTCCAATTTTCGCGATTGGAATAGTTGTGCAGTCTCAGCAGCTCTTTGGGATGCGGTGTGCATAGCAAATTGCGTCGTTTGGTCGCCTTATTTGGCATTTCTGCAGATCTCAACCAGGCCTGCTGTTCAACTTGCTGCGATTGTTACCGAGCCTCAGAAGTACCCCAGGCAGGCCCGTCGAGAGGGGAGGGGGACCGGGGTGTTTCCCCCGGGCCCGGACTTCTGAGAGGGGCCTGGAGCCCGGATTTTTGGCGAAAACTTTAATAAGCTATGTACAACATGAGAAAAACCCCCGGGCCAGGAATACCCTTTTGACAGGCCTGGCCCCGGGTGTTTAATATGATCCGCAAATTGCTGTCGTCGATTGACGGCTTACCTGTTGCATTCTCCTGAGCTCCGCTTGAGAATGTCTGAAGTTGATTTCTTTGTAACTTTTTACAAATTTCGTTCGATCTACGTCTCCCATGCTCAAATGAAAAATAACAAATGTGGGTAAGTTCACCGCTTTTCTGTCTGTGTGCAACATTTCATTCAAGTCCGTTCAGTCATTTCTGCTTGATCGGGAAACAAACACACAATCTTTTACATTTATAATATTGGTAAGATTTATTTGATTTTTAATGTTTTCAGAATAGCCATAGAATTTTGAAAGATTATAGAATGACCAAGAGTGCTCCTAAAATGTCTTACAAGTGTTGCTACCTTAGAATTACATTTTAACTTACATTTTGCTGAACTACGAAACGATTATTAGGAGCAAGAAGAATGAACTTTACGGACAATTTGACAAATGTCAAGAATTGGAATCACATTCACTTGGCATTGCATTATAGCCTAAGCAAAATCCTCTATTTGTTTCGATTTCAGGGACCCAAACGAGACTGAGAGATCTGTTGCATTTCAAAAGAGGTTTGGCTTTGTTAGTATTACTTTTCTTATTAAATTTGACTACTTTCGATATTTCCCAAAAACAATGGCTCTAGTTGTTTAAACTAAGCTGGGCCATGTATTGTTGCACCTGGTCTTCCCATCTCAGTTTCGGTCGTTTTTTCTGGATTTCCACACTGATGTTATTGCCGCTGTTTATTCCTGTTTCTAGTTAGACAAAATCATTTATAACCTAAAAGTCGTACTTTCAAGTTTTACCAAGACGCTGCGCTTGGGTACCAAGTATTACGCTTCATCTTTGTTCACTCCAAAAGCTATCAGTTTTGTCTGATTCCCAATCTGTGAAAACGCCCATCTTACCGCACGTCTTAGGATTTCCGATCTGATGAACCCGCTGCGAAACTCTTTGCAAACCAAAATAGTTTCGCCTGGTTAAAACAGCATTTTTTTAATGTTCTTTTTTTAATGTTCTTGATTTTTATTAAGAATTCTACATCTTAGCAAAAATTATATTACGAAACAAAATTATGACCAATGCAAGCAATGCGATTTCGCGATACAACCCCATTACGGACCGACAACCACTTGAAAAGACCTTTAAAAAAAGTTCAGTTATTATATTGGCAACAACAGTAGCCGCAGCATTTTTCCCGAACTTCCTGATCCTGAATCCCTTTGGATCCTCGTCTTGAGGTAGGGTGTCTGAGTCATTAACAGGGGGTTGCCACTCCAATAACTCATTAATTAGTTGCGAATGTTCAGCATCAGTTGGCAAACGGTCACGATTACTCAAATAAAATTCCTTCAGTTTGAGAAGATTTTGTTCTCTAGTCTTTATATCGACACTGGGATCAGTATAGATGTGCACAAAATTCCGTTTCTCGTTTTCAAACTTGTCTTCCTCAGCGCGACATTCACACATGAGACATACAAAGACGAACAGCACACAGCTAAAGGAATATTGAGTTGAGTTTATGTAATCTTAAAAGGATTATAATTTTGGCTTACCTCAGACCAATTATGAACTTCATTTCGGATTTGTATTTACTCGATTCAACCGATGGGGAAAAACTAAATTGTTCATTGCAATCCCTCAGCCTTTTAAAGCAGACGAGAATGAACATTTCGTTTTCATTCTTGATGAGTTCTAAGAAACTTGATGCTTCAGATTACACAAAATGCATCGTCAGCGATAACAAATTACTATGAAATTCTAAGCTGGTGACGAAAGCAATGTCAATGCCAAACCTCCTTCTATTTGTTCCCCTTTCAATTTCTGAGAACTCAATTGAACATTTCTAATCAGATTAGGTATGCTTATGTTTTCCATAGTTTCGCTGGAATTGTATTCCATGAAAGGCCAGGATTCAGAGTAACCTCCTAGAAATAAAGACTCACGATGTTGTGCAATTTTCAGTTTGGCTAGAGCCACCAAATTTTGTATGTAGACTCTTATTGTCCCTACGCAGATCAAGTTTATTTCAAATTTTGGCCATGCCCCTCCGAAAATAAAAGTTTTGAATAACTCCTACAATTTTGAAGATATCAAGTTCATATTTTGCAGCGTGGTGTATGTGCCCAATATCTACAATCTCTAAAAGTTTCATAAAGATCTGATAATAAAAAAGTTATAAAAAATGTTGGATACGTTTTGGCGCCACATGCTCTGTTTGCTTACATAATGTTGAAATGTTCTTATTAATGTTAATGCTCTGTTAACTAACATAAGAGATGGCTATACAACATTAATTTCCAGTAACGGTATATAAGTGGACAGACGACTTTAACTTCGTTTTTTTTTGTTGGGGAAGTGGCACCGCGACCAGTCCTATCGGTCCGTAACCGCCTAGAAGCCTATTTCTGAACAATATCAAGATTCGGGGTTCTAGGTTACTTATCGTTGGGGTGTAAACGGATCCCCGAACGTGAGCGCGCCCGATTATCAAAAAATCTTGATGGGTTAGGTATAAAGCTACCTTGATTTTATCCCTTATAGACGACACCCGCGTACTAGAAGACGACGGACAGATACGAACGAAACAAACTCGATTGAAAAACACGAAAAATTTGGACTATCTTAAGTCTTTTTATTTAGGCACTTTCGGACTTATTTTTCTGGGAGCATACTATATAGATGTCCAATTTCGATTAAACTTTGTGGAAACATGGCAAAGCATAACAAACTAACAAGTACGAAATTCGGAATCGATTCCATTTAAAACAAAAAAGTTTTTCTTACTAGAACTTCTTTTTCGAACGATCTTTCGTACTGCAGCTGTATGCTATAGTCATCCGATTTTGACTAAATTTTGTACAAGGCGGGCCAAAAGAAGTCTTGCAGGCCAGTGCAAATCGCCAAAACGAGAGATGAGGCGACCCGGGAACGCCGCCTTCAGAATGTCGGTGGTGGCTCGCGCAGTGTGTGCCGTTGCTCCGTCCTGTTGAAACCACATGTCCTGCGCACCGTCCACTGTTGTCGTTTGACCAGCGGCGTTCTCTCGAAAAAATGGCCCGATGACTCCTCCAGCGTGAACAGCGCACCATGCAGTCACTTTGAGCGGGTGTAATGGCTCCTCGTGCATCACTCGTGGATTTTCGGTGCCCCAAAAGCGATAGTTTTGCTTGTTCACGTACCCGCTGAGGTGGAAATGAGCCTCATCGCTCATTATGATTTTGGTCGAACAAATCGTCCATTTCGTCCTCGAGATTGAGGATGGCTTGGGCGTAGGTTACACGCGTTTGGCGGTCGACAGGCAGCAGCTGATGCACGGACTGGACTTTGTACGGGAACATGCGCAGGTCTTTGACCAAAATTCGCCTTAGGGACGACCGGCTGATGGCTAATTGCGAGGCACGGCGTCTAGTCGATGTTTCCTCGGCAACAGCGGCGATATTCTCGGCCGAACGGGCGCTCCGGGGCCGGCCACTCTTGGCAACGTCTCGTGTGGTCCCATACTCTTCAAGGTTGGTGGCCAAACGGCGCAGTGTTTGCGCAGTCGGTGTAGGGCGGCCGGGGAATCTGCGACGGAACTCGCGCTGCGCCAACACCACAGACGAATTGTTACGCAAAAAATGCTCTATCCGCGATCTTGGGGAGTATATCGATCCATGGCTTGTTCACTTGTATTCTACATCTGTCTAGTCCACAAATGTCAAAACAGATCTGACTTTGGCGGCTATTTGTAAAAATAAGAGCATCTTCCAATAGGGTGACTTCTTTTGGCCCACCTTGTAGAATTATGTTAAAGCATACTTAATAAATAATTGCCAATTTTAAGGACATTTCCACTGAAATCCGAAAAGTTTTTCTAACTAAGACTACCTTTCAGACTATACTTTTCTAGGAAAGCCGATTTCGACCAAACTTAGTGGAATCATGGAAAAGCATAACCAACAAAGAAATTCGAAGCTTGGAGGCGTTTCCATTAAAAACAAAAAGTTTTTATCACAAAAAATAGTTTTTCGACCGATCGCTCCTATGACTGCTATATGCTATAGTCATCCGATCAGGCCGGTTCCGACAAATGTGTAGCATATTTGTACTTAAAGACTTCGTGCAAAGTTTGGTAAAGATAACTTCAAAATTGACGGAGGAGATAGCATAGCAACACACGGACGGACAGACGGACACGGCTAAGTCAACTCAGCTCGTCGTGTTGATAAAGAATATATAAAGAAAGAATAAGCGTTAGAAACATCCGGAAAATTTTATAATACCTTCTGCAAAGGTATTAAAATGGCATTTTCTTGGGAACCACATTCAGCAAAGTCCGACAGAGGGGTACAACAAATCAAGAGGACTTGCTTTACTTATGGCGCTTAAAATATAGGGTGGCTGATGAATATTGCTACATTAAGTACATTAACTCAAATAAATTATTTTTCTGTGTATGGAATTCATTTTTCTTTTATTCATGCTAAAGCTTATTCAATTTTATTAAATTCTATCTGAACACCCGGCGTCGCCCGGGTTTTTGTGATTCTTAAGAGAGCGATTATATTTAATCTAGTGCAGGCTGCATGTCGGTATAAACATTTTGGACCGTTCCATCTTTTCTCTAAATACACGTCTTCATGATAATCTAAAATCATGAATATTTAGCAAATTTCGTGACTTTTTGACCGTTTGGTTAATATTTTCTATTTACCCGTCTACAATTGCCGTCTATCAAATTTTCACAATAATCTAGGCTCAAATCATAAATTTGCAAATTTCGCAATATTTTGGACCGTGTAATCTACAGCTTCCATTTACCAACGCCGGCATTGTAATATAAGCACTAAGCGCTTTCATAAATACTCATAAGGCTATTTTGAAAATTTCGCGATTTTTTGACCTTAGAAACCTTCTCGGGCAAGCGTTGCGCAAAGTTTTATGGCAATCGGATGAACGGTATAGTTTTTGAAATTTCGCGGTTTTATGACCATTTCCGGCACATTTCTTCCATTTAGATACCTTCGCGGGCAAGCGTGCAACCATTCCTTAAAGCTTCATCAAAATCGAACATTTTGCAAATTTCGCTGCTCTTGGACCACTTTCCGCCCATATCTTATACTTGGAAACCTTTCTGGGCAAGCATCGAACCACTATCAAAAGATTTACCGAAACCGCATATTTGTTAATTTTCGCTGTTTTTGGACAATTTTCTGCAAATTTCTTCAACTTAGAAAACCTCCCGAGCAAGCTTTCAATTCATTCCCCAAAGTTTGATTGCAATCGAATTTCGCGATTTTTGGTCCTTCGAAACCTTCGCAATCGGATGGACGGTATAGTTTTTGAATTATCGCGGTTTTTGGTTTCCCGCCCATTTCTTCAAATCAGAATCCTTTACGCGCAAGCGTCTAAACATTCTCCAAAGTTTTATAACAATTGAAAATTTTGCAAATTTCGCGGTTTCCCAAAGTTTTAGCGAAAACTTAAATTTTGCAATTTTCGCGGTTTTTGGACCGTTTTCCGCAAAAAACTTAGAAACCTACCCGGGCAAGCGTTTAACCATTCCCAGATTTTCATTGCATTTCATAATTTTACAAATTTCGCGGTTTTTGGACCATTTTACAGAAATGAGACATAGCCTATGACACTTTCCTTATCGTCATGAACATACTGTGAAAAATTCGTGAAGATCGGTTCAGCGGTTTAGACGCCCATAAGAGACAAACATACAAACATACTTTCACTTTTATATAGGTGTATAGATAGCTTAATTAGTTTTAAATACGAGGTGTGTTCAAAAAGTATCGCGAATTTTGAATTTTCGCGAGTATGTTAGAGTGTGTGTGTTTATGTGTGAGTGTGTGTATATGTGTATGAAAACACAAGAAGTCAAGGGAACAGGGTATTTTGTAGTCGAGTCACTCGACTACAGCTTCCTTACTTGTTCTATTTTACTTAGCTATGTTTAACCATATTTGATATAACATACTTCAAATGAAATATTTAAATACTGGTATAAGTAAAAATAAATGGATTTAAATTAGGGAGATGCTGACAACTCTGGCTGCTGACGATATACACAAGCTACCATTTCTTTAGTAAAATTACTGGATTTCCAGACTGAAGTTACCATATTGTCGCTGGTTATTTCTGTTCCTAGGAAAACCAAACTTAAAGTTGTACTCTCCCATTGCTACAGATTTTCACAGACGCCTAGAATCTTTGCGAGTGGATATTAACTAAGTTCGTCGTCTTGTCCTTGTTAAACCATCAGTTTTGCCTGCTTAGCATTCTGTGAATAAGCCCTGCTTACCGCTCGTCCTGAATCTAAGTTTAGCGACATCGTGAACTATTTGTAAACCAAAAAAGTTAAAACAGCTTTTTTGAAATGCTCTCAAATTTTACGATGATGTTTATTAAAAATTTACATCTTCACCAATTTAAAAAATCTCCTTAATAAGTGGAATTACTGCTGGGAGAACAAGATCAAGCACAAGTAGTCCCCAAAACGCGCCTCCCTGTGCAGGCACGCCATCGATCTTGATGTCTGTGCCATTTGCAGATGGTATCCACTTCAATAATCCATCAACTTGTTTCTGTTGGTCAACATTAGTGTGAATACGGTCAGAATAACGTACAAAAAAGTCCTTTAGCTTGGGAAGATTCTGTTCTCTGGTCTTTGTATCGACACTGGGATCAGTATAGATGCGCACAATGTTCCGTTTCTCATCTTCAAAATTGGCTTCCTCGGCGTGACATTTACACATGAGACATACAAAGACGAACAGCACACAGCTAAAAGAATATTGAGTTGAGTTTATGTAATCTTAAAAGGATTATAATTTTGGCTTACCTCAGACCAATAATGAACTTCATTTCTGATTCGTATTTTTCTCGATTCGAACGATGGGGAAAAACTAAATTCATCATTGCAATCCCTCAGCCTTTTATAGCTGACTCGAATGAAAATTTTGTTTTCATTTCTGATGAGTTCTAAGAAACTTGATGCTTAAGATTATACAAAGGGGAAAATAGTGCAGTTTAGTCCAGATAACAAATCACTATGAAAAGTAATGCTGGTGACGAAAGCAATGTCAAGGCCAAGCCTCCTTCTATTTGTCCCCCTTTCGATTTCTGAGAACTCAGTTAAAATTTTTTAATCAGATTGAGTATGCAAACGTTTTACATAGTTTCACTGGAATTGTATTCCATGAAAGGCCAGGAGTCAGCGATAACCCCTTATAAATACAGACTTATGATTTCTTTCAATTTTAAGTTTGGCTACTCAAACTATGGCACTTCCCCCTAGTGCCCTTTAAAGAATATATATATATTTTTTATCAGCTTCAACAGATATAGCCAAGCCCTGTATAACATAAAAGTGAAAGTAGGTATGTATGGTTGTTCCTTATAGGCATACGAGGTGTGTTCAAAAAGTATCGCGAATTTTGAATTTTCGAGGGTTACGTATATTCGAATTTCGATTTTTTTTGTGGCGTTATGCTGGTACTCATGTCTCTCACTTATGCCGACAAGCTCGGCCTTTTTGAATGTTCACTTAATTGTTGACAGCTGCTTTGCTTGCACGTGTTTTGGATCGTCTTCGATTTTTACCTATTCAAAAAAATGGATCAAAGAACCTGTATCCAATTTTGTGTGAAAAACGAAATTAAGTGCGCGGATGCATTCCGAATGTTGACTGTGGCATACGGAAAAGCTACCTTGGACCGAAGCAACGTTTATCGGTGGTACAAAATGTTCTCAGAAGGCCGAGAAGATGTGAACGACGAAGAGCGTGCCGGACGCCCGAGCACTTCAACAACAGACGAAAAAATTAATGAAGTGGAGAAAATGGTATTGGCCAATCGTCGAAACACCGTTAGAGAAGTTGCTGAGGACCTAAACATATCGATTGGCTCGTGCCATTCGATTTTTATCAATAATTTGGGCACGAGACGGGTCGCCGCGAAATTCGTACCAAAATTGCTCAATTGCGACCAAAAACAGCTTCGCATGAACATTGCTAATGAGATGTTAAACTCTGTCCGCGACGACCCAAATTTACTCCAATTTTGTTTGGTAGCGGCTTTCATCAGTCACCTTATAGAACTGAACTGCTTTGCCTTCACATATTCTATATATAACAAGTAAGGGAGCTGTAGACGAGTGCCCCGACTACAAAATACCCTGTTCCTTTGACTTCTTGTGTTTTCGTGCACATATACACACACACACTCTAACATACGCACACACGCACGCGCAAACGCGGATAGTTTTTTAAATTTCGCGGTTTTTGGATCATTTCCCGCGCATTAATTCGATTTAGAAATCTTTGCGGGCAAGCGTCCAACAATTCCTCAAATTTTCATTAAAATCGAACTTTTTGCAAATTTCGCGGTTTTTGGACCATTTTCCGCCCATTTCTTCCACTTGGAAAACTTCCCGGGCAAGCATCGAACCATTCCCCTAAGATTTACCAAAACCGTAAATTTTGCAATTTCGCGGTTTTGAGACCATTTTCCGCTCATTTCTTCAACTTAGAAACCTTTCAGGGCAAGCGTATAACCAATCCCGAATATTTCATTACAATCGGATGGACGGCATAATTTAGCTAATTTAGCGTTTTTTGGACCATTACTCGGCCTTTTTTCTAACTTACAAACCTTCCCGGGCAAGCGGTCTACCATTTCCCAAAGTTTGATCGCAATCGGATGAACGGTTAAGGCAGGCATAGAGGACAGACAGACAGACAAACATTCATTTTTATATATATAGATTTATAGGGTCTGAGATTGAGATGCTTCCTTCTGGCTCTTATATACTTTTGCAAAAACTTAATATTCTTTGCGAACCTTCGGTACAGAGTATAACAACCGAAAAATTCACCAATATATAATATATACTAAAAACAATTTATATGGCAGAGCAACGTTTGTCGGGTCAACTAGTTTATAAATAGATTTTACTTACCGCCTTCTAAAAGCCTTGATGATATTATTACAACTATTGTTCTTCACATTCTTCCTTTGGTAACGCCATTTAAATAGTTTTAAATTTGACATAAATATTCATATTTCCTTTTCACTTACTCAATAATTCGAAATTAAATGGAATTACTTAACTTATAATAACTATATTGAGATTTCCATTATTTTATTGATACTCCATATTGTCTTCTTCGGAAAGAAATTCTTCTTCCTTTAAAAACATATCATCGTCGCTGAATGATTTCGATCTCACTTGCTTCTTCTTGGGGTCTCGATCGATATTTTGATTTTGACTGGTGACCAGTTCAGCGACGGGCTTATTTTGATAGGTTGAGCTTATAAAGTCTCTGGTATTTGGCATCTCTTCTATCTCCGGTGACACATAGTTCGTTGCTGGGCGTGCTTGTTCCACCAGGGCAGCCGGTAGGTGTTCGAAAACTTGCGTCTCCAGGCGACTCAGCAAAGTGGTTCGATAGAATAAAGCACGCAGGCGATGGCGGAACAATTGTATGACTGGCAGCGATTCATCGTAGCTCCATTCGGTCTTAATTCTTGGTTTTTTATCGCCATGTCCGGATAGTATGCAGATGGCGCGAAAACCCATCATGGTGGACCAATTGGGAGGCAGGAGTATGTTTAAATTGTGCAGTTCAGTGTTGGGTGTCAGCTGCATTAACAATTTGTTATAGCATTGGCGTAATTCCCTGGACAAGGCGACAGTCTGAATGGGTTTAAAGTCATTCGGCACGGGTTGTCGGTAACTCAAGGCTTGGGCCACCAGTTTAACATTTGTATTATTGCTGGGAAGCACCTGGAGTGCTGAGACTGTGTCAGTCAATTTCAAGTTGTAGCCGTATTTAAAATACTGATACACTTGTAAGTCGATTCCTTTGAGGGATGCAAAAGCGCTCAACTCCACCGGTATAGCTTTCTTAGCTACGCGGCGTATCCTCTTCTTGGGCAGACTGGGTTTTTCGGGCGACTCCAGTGTTTCGGGATTCTCTTGCCATTCCTGCAATCGTTGAGCCCAGTTTTCGGCATTAAGCGAATCCTTGATCATCCTGCGACGAGGAAAATCTTCTACCGTGGCTTTGGGATGCCGCTCAAGGAATCGTTTGATGGTCAAGAAGCGTGTACGACAACTGGTTCTGGTATGATTGCCCAGAAATGCGGCACATTTTACCCACTGGGCTGGACCATGTTCCGTAACGAAATCCATTAACTTGGTATCGTCCAAATGAGACCAGGGATCGGTTTTGTTGCGCTGGGCCAGAACATTGTGATAGCGTGTGCGCAATTGGGTTAGCGAGCGATTCGGAAAGAGCGTGCGAGGAAAACAATGAAATTTTCCATTGTACTCCTCTACAGCAGCAAAGAGCATCATGTCCTCCTTGGTGCTAAATGGTTCTAAACGACGGGAAAAAGAAACAAGTTTGAGCTTTGTCAAGTGGAAATTCAAATCGCACACTTACTTCATCAACATTGTCATATTTTAAATAGTTGGTCACACAATTTATCTGATTGGATGCAAATATGTTTCATGAAATGAAGATTATTTTGAATCCTTAATATTTTGCATATTAACATATTTTCGACCTAAAAACATGTTTGAGAATATTTCTACCTATTTTCGAATATGTCTTATCGACCCCTTTGCGCGAAAATATCGAATGTGCCAAAAACTAAATTCTACAGGAGAGCGATTTTTTTACTTTTCGTTGCACTGGCACTGGTACATACGATGAAATTGATTCTGTGATATCTCTGTAACCGTAGCGATTATCGCTATTATATTTTGATGAGCAAATGGATTTAGGACTAATTTGCATCAAAAAGTCTATTTCGTAAAAAATGGCACATAAGATATTTTCGCGCAAAGTTTGTCTATATGCACATCTAAATATGCCTTTTATGCAAGGTGCAAATCGAAAGAATCCAACATAGGAGTATCATACAAAAGAAAAAGAAGATTCGCTTTTTTGTAGCACTGTGAGTATTTTTTTTTAGTTAAGGACGCGAAGTGTAATATGATTTTAGTTACGGACACTGTAACATACCGGGTGCAGTCACAGAAAACGATAGAAAAACGAGATTCAGAAAAAGAGTGTGAAGAATCGCCCTTTTTAACCATTTCACCGTCATTGGCGAATAGCGAAAAAATTTAATTAGAATAAACAACATTAGAAACTTTTTTGCTGATTAAGTGATAACTTATCATCGGATTTTAGGTGAAATCATATTTTTAATGGGTGGTCACAAAAAATATTTGATTGGATACAAATTTGTTTCACGAAAAGTAGATTATTTTAAATACTCATTGATTTTGCATATTTGACATATTTACATATCTTCGACCTAAAAGCATATTCAAGAATTTTTCGACCTATTTTGACCTGTTTTGGAATATGTCATATGCTTTTACATATTCCGAGAGTCAATATATGCTCCCAAGTAGGCGTCTGGAATATAACTTTGCTAATTAAATGTATAAACATCGTCGGTCATTTTTGTGGCCTTCATAAAGCAGGAAGTAAAGATGCCGAAAAAAAAAAAAAAAAATGAAAGCCGGGAAGTTTATAGCCAATCTTATAGTTGTAAATCTCAATGATTTAACTCCCACAAGACCTTATCTAGTTGCTATTTGTAAATAATGCAGATTTGTAAACAATGCCCTGAGGAATTTGTGGTCGAATGACATTGAAGAAAAAGTACTTATTCAACTAACGGATGCAGCTGCATATATGAGTAAGGCTGGAAAGCATCTAAAAGTATCCCAACATGATTCATGTTACTTGTTTGGCTCACGCGCTCCACAGGATTGCGGAGACTGTGCGTGCATCCCATCCTGATATAAATAAATATGTGCCCAAGACAATGTAAGAAAGAATAAATATGCAACACTTACATCGTGTGATGTGGAAAGAAGCTTTTCGGCTTACAATTTAATTTTATAGGGCGGTTCCCACTGGGCGCGGAATATTATGGGCGAAATAGACGATGTTTCGCAGATTCTTAACAGAGTCAGACGCCATCTTCTCGGCAACTGGTGAGCTTTGGGTGTGAAAATGCCTGCAATCGTCGCTTTTTGGCAGAATCTTTTTTTGGTGCGCTCATTTCTATGTTTGTGGTTCTTCTTACTTAAAATTCCGTGCGAAATAATCGATTAGACTCGTTCTCTCATAATTTCGCGCGAAATGAGGCGTTAACAGCACAGAACGTAGTGACAATACGTAATCTTTTTTGGGTCGAGTGGAAACTTTTTTACGGAATCGCGACACGGAAAATTTACGCAGCATATGGTTTTATATGCAGTTTTTCATTTCGCGGCCATTTCGCGCCGAGTGGACACCGCCCTTATCCGATACCATGGAAAAACTTATAATTACATACTGTAAATTAAATTATAATTAATTTTACGAGCCACACATATGTGAAAAAATAAGTTGACATATTTTGACCTGAATTGACCTAATTTGACCTATTTTTACCTATTTTTGACCTACTTTAGCATATGCTTTTACCTAAAAAAAAGCATATTTTGGATATGATCATATTAAAAAATTGCCAATATTTATATAAGTCAAACGCCAAAATTTCGAATTTTTTGGACCACAAACAAAAAAAAACCTAAAATCCGATGTTATCACTGATAAGTCATTTCAGATCTAAGGCATCTGCATGGGCGTATTATTAGCTGAGGGTTCTTCATGGTAACTATATCGATAAACACTTAAGAATTTTATGATTGTGATTTTACTGAAAGGCGATAAAACACCATGGATTAATAGCAAAAACATTCCCAATTTTGTAAAAATGCAAAGATATTGACATCAGGTTCACTATTTTTGCTTGTAACTAGGTACAGAAGCCTCCCGAATACAACGCATAAGCGAGATTTCCGAAATAATTCTTACGATTTCGTAAATGTAATCATTTTTACTTTGCGTCCTTAAAGAAAACTTTTCAGAACGCACAGGAACTGAACATATTCGCAAAATCAGTTCTTCCTTTTGCGCTCAGAACGTAACGACGTGTACCATTTACCGTACTTGTGCGTTGAACATTACGCTAAGAACCATTTATAGTGCTTGACTGTGTACACAGGTACTTTCTTTTATTTAACATTTTTTGCGTTCCCAACATAAGAACGAAATTTAAAATGGTAGTTTAAGTGAAACAATTATTGACGTATTAATTTATGCGGAATGAAATACGAACAAATGCTGTAAGGCTAGTAGAAAATTTATTTGATGTCCGATAAACTTGAATTCTAAATATGTTTATTATACCCTTGCAGAGGGTATTATAAAATTGTCCGAATGTTTGTAACGCATAGAAGGAAGCAACTCCGACCACATAAAGTATATATTCTATATATTCTTAATCAGCTTGTCGAGCTGAGTTGATTTAGCCCTGTCCGTCTGTTTCTATGCTATCTCCTCCGTCAGTTTTAAAGATATCCTCACCAAACTTTGCACGAAGTCTTTTGGTACAAATACGCTGCACATTTGTCGGAACCGGCCGGCATAAGAACGATTGGTCGAAAAACTAGTTTTAGTGAGAAAAACTTTTTTGATTTCAATGAAAACGCCTCTAAGCTTCGTAGTATAGCTCCCATAGAAAAGAAAGGTCTGAAAAGTAGTCTTATTTAGAAAAACAAACTGCAAGGTATACAAAGCTTCGGCCGAACCGAAGTTACATTTTTCCTATTTTTATACCCTTTTCCCCATTGAAAATGGGGGAATACAATTTCAAGGTTGTTAAGAATTTAGTCTACCTCGGAGCAATGACTGCCAGCGAGAACAACTTTAGTCTGGAAATTCGAAAAAGAATTACTCTTGCAAGCCGATGTTACTACGGGTTCAGTAGAAAGTTCAAAAGCAGAGCCCTCTCTCTCGAACAACAGCGGCTGGCAAAACTGATATGTTTTTATCACCAAGTTTCATCATATAAGCATATACTTCGTCGTCGCTTTTAGATAAGCTATTATTAAAACTGCATCCATTATTAAGCAGTGATTCATCAGCAACCGAAGATATTGCTAAAAGTTTTATGACTGTTTCTTAATGACCTTTAGACTGTTAACATGCAGTTTTTGACTAGCTCGAGGTCTTGTTATGTTGTTCGCATAACTTTAAAGTTTAAACAGAGGCACACACACCACAACAAAGGAGTTGTTAAAGTTAAGCGAACAGCATAACAAGACCTCGAGCCAGTCAAATAGTATAAAGTTCATTAAATAACAGTCATAAAAGTACTAAACGCATGGCACCGCGATGTTGTTAGAAACTAAATAAATATAGTTTGAATTAAAACAACAAAACTCCTGTTTGTATGCAAACAATTTTTAGTTCTTTGCTTCAGACGAGGCAGATAGCTGCTTACTGAGTGCAAAGTCCAAAAGGAGGCCACACTCACATACAAAGGGAAATGTCTGTTTTAAGACTGTCTTTTTGGTGTTTTGCGCGGAGGCTACTTTGGAATTCCCAAGCAGTTTTGCCTTCGCTGGCATGGAGAGACTGCTCTTTTGATAGACATTTCAGGCTGAAGATCGCTGACGAGTGACGATTTGGTCCCTCATGAAACGACCGTCCGATTAACCTGCCTCTTTTGTTGTGGTGTGTGTGTCTCTGTTTAATGTAATGCAAGCAGCATAACAAGACCTTGAGTCAGTCAAAAACTGCAAGTTATTTGTTAAAGGAGTAATACACGATTTTTTTGCTCAGGACATAGCATTACGTTATACATTAGATCCAACAAGGGAGCTGAAGTCGAGTGCCCCGACTCTAAAATACCTTGTTCCCTTGATTTCGTGTGTTTTCATTTACATAATACACACAAAGCAAAATTAATTCGTATATAACTTCGGTGTTTTCTGTCCGATCTTATTGTACTTCTCAGAATAAATAGATATTGGGCCTCACTTGATATATGCAAAGTCTTAAGGGTCTAACTTAAGAATTGTGGCTCTCACAGTTTATTGCGATTAAAAGGGTGAGGGGGAAAATTTTTCAAATCTGAAACAAACTTGTTAAGCGTATAGTATACACCTACATACATGAAAAAATGTGTGGCTCTATCTCTTATAGTCCCTTAGATCGCCAGGAGTAGCCCGCTGCCCCCTAGGAAATACCCGCGGCTCGGGGCTGCTGGCACTAGCCCGCGAGCATCGGGCTGTTGCTTGCCCGCTGCCCGCAAACTGTAGCCCGTTACCCCGGGCCAAGGGCAACTGCCCCGGGCAAAGGGAAAATGCCCCGGGCAAAGGGAAAACTGCCCCGGGGAAAGGGCAAAATGCCCTTAGCAAAGGGCAACTATGTCGAAAAGCAATTGGAATTGGAAGTTGACTTGTAACTATTATTAAGTCGCGAAAAAATACTAAAGAGGATACAAATTATTAATTATAAAAAGATTACTGTCAATCAAGTTGAAAATCATGTTCATCAATTCACAGAAAATGGATCTCCATGGTAAAAAAAAACCTCCAAAGACTTAAGAAATTGCTTTTCAAGACCACAAATAACCTCACATAACTATCCATCAATGGTTATGACCGTACTGAGCCGCGATTAATACCATGGATGACCAATTATGAAGAACAGAGATACAGCATAAAAGATGTGTCAAGCCATTTTACAGAGACCGGCAAATCATAAAATCACGAAAATATACCAAAGAGGATTCAAAATAGTAACAATGCAAGTCCAACTTTACTCCCAATCAGTTGGAATATCAAGCCAGGAGCAATGCATAAAAGCAATCAACAGTTAATGGATCTCCATGGTAATAAGACCGCTAAATACTCGAGAAACTGCTTTTGAAGGCCACAAAATGACAACACTTAATTACACTGCCATGGCTATGAAAATTCTGAACCGCGATAAAAAAAAACCATAGATGACCTATGGTAAATACTTAAGAATGTATAGAACTTGCTAGTCAATCATTAGATCACTTTCCATAGGTAAAAAAAAACCCAAAACCGTACCGGTAACAGGGCTGCAAACCCAAAATTTGTTTCGGAGTTCCGGTCCGCGGGTTCGAACCAAAAATTACCAATGGTTAAGGTTCGGAAATTTGAGGTTCAAGGTTATTGGACGAAGATTTTGGTTTGATCCTTGGGTGAACCCATATTTTACACAATTTTAATTACAAAAAAAAAGCATTGGGCGCATTCAGCAGGTAAATCCGATTTCCGATTACTGATTTACGATTTGCGATTGCTTTTGATTCTCTGCTGAATCACACTGATAAGTTTAAAAATACATTACAACTATGCAAAATTTAGGAAACATTTTTAAGGGCTTTTAACGCTGTAAGTTTGTCAGTTCATTTCCAGTTATGGGGTAAACAGTTGACCGTACGATCGGTTAATGATTTCATCTCAGCAATCATGATTGTCAAATTTATCAATCGCAATCGGCAATCCCTGTATTCAGCAGGTTAAATCGGTAATCATAAATCAGTAACCGGAAATCGGACTTATCTGTTGAATACGCCCATTAAGTTTAGTAATTAATTTAATCTCTTCAAATCCCTTTCGTCCTAAAAACAACACAATTCGTATAGGAATTGAATTGAACAACACATGGAAATATTCAAAATATAATTTACTTTATGACTGTTTAAACGACCTTTATACTCTTTAACTTGTAGTTTTTACAGGCTCGAGGTCTTGCTATGTTATTGACATAGCTTTAAACAGAGGTGTTTTGCGCGCAAAGCTGCCCTTTGGAATTCCCAAACGATTTTGACGTCGCAGGCATGGAGAGACTGCTGTTTGGACAGACATTTCAGGCTCAAGATCGCTGATGAGTGAGGTTGGTCCCTCATGAAACGTCGTCCGATCAACCTGAAGCCTCCTTTGTTGTGTTGTGTGCCTCTGTTTAAAGCTATGTCAATAACATAGCAAGACCTCGAGCCTGTAAAAACTACAAGTTAATATAATTTACTGTGAAGTAAAATTCCATTTCGGAGTCTACATATAAAAAAAATACTTCCAATGTACGGTTAAGCTCTTGTTTTGTGAATCATTTAAAAAGCTTTGGACTCAAGGATCTATCAAAACAGAGGCTATTATGGGTGAAGATTCCATAAGTTATTCTGTTCCCAGCCAGTCCCCAAAACCGATCAAATAACAAAAAAAGTGTTGAACCGAACCGAAATTATAGGTTCGGAACAGATTCAGGTTCAGCTTTTATTTTTAAAGAGCTTCGGTTCAAGGTTCGGTACTCAGTAAAATAAGTTGGAGTTCCGATTTCGAACCGGTTCAGTTCAAAACCGGTTTGCTGCCCTGAACAGTACCTTCTATGCGTTACAAACATACGGACAATTTTATAATACCCTCTGCAAGGGTAAAAAAAAAATTTTTTTTGGGGCAACCCTGCGATTTCGCCACGCGGTAAAAGTTTTCGGATTGAGTGAACGAAACAAAATTTTTTTTGGGGCAAACCTGCGATTTCGCCACGCGGTAAAAGTTTTCGGATTGAGTGAACGAAACTGGCTTATCGAAAGTTGCAGAATTGTGTGTTAAGTTTGTGAGCCCGTCCTGTCCGTAATTTTTCATCAAAAACAAATCTGTTTAATTGGGGGTGATCCAGAAATCTCTAGTGATTTTCGTATAAAAAATTGGATTTTAAACTAAATTAGTAGGAGTTTATATGTAAAGTGTTAAGAATAATGTCGCCTACTAGATAATAAAAAACGAAAACCGAACGCCCTAAACATACTTGGCGCTGAGCAGTCGGTTTTAAATCTCTCAACTTTTGTCATCTAATCTAGTTGCCTTGCATTTTGGAGACACTTCACCCGTTTATACGAGATATCTGGGACACCCCCGAGTTTGTCAAAACAATAACTGTGGATTTGAGTTTCGGACTTTTATGTGGCATGTTATTTAGAGAAGAGTAACAAATAAATGCTAATAGTCTGTTTCCAGTAAAAACTCGTTTTACAGTCAGTCGGGTTTTCAAATTGAAAGAAATTGACGAAACTGATTGTCAAAAGTCACAAATAAATGAAAAAAAAATTTTTCAATGTAAACATCGAAATGAAAATATAAAAAAAAAATATTTTTTTACGTATATCTTCACTCATTTTGTAACAAAACCGAAACGCGATTTTCTCAAAATGGACTATTTTGGGTTATGACAGTGTTGAAGTAAGTGAGCGATATATGAAAAGCCTTACCATGACTTATACTCGGATGCAGTACATAGGTATATCGTCCTATAATGGAGGACTTAACCCTGCCCGGAAAGTGTTCCATTACTTCTTTCCAGTCAATTTGGCCGTTTACCGTATTGTTCTGTACTACCAGTTTCAATCTCTCATTCTCCTCATCGGTCCACTTTACAATTCCAGCTGGTTCCATTTGCACTCGCAATGTGGTATGGATGCGTATGAAACATTGGTAATCCGAACGCCTGTCCAAGGTTGCGGCAATCTTTTGCCAATTCTGCATTTGATTGGCTTTGGCCGCCCCCATTAGAGCCTGATCCTCTTCCGCTGTCCAATCATCACGTCTCACCCCAGGATCCAGGTAGACCAGCCACATGGCTTCGCAGCTGTGCGGTGAGTGTCTGTAGTCCATGTCCAGAGTGCTAATCTGATTCCAGTCAATGCTGAAATTACTATCAACAGTGGCCAACAAAGTAGCCATGGACTTGAGATGCTGATCGATGGGCTTCTGCTTTTTACTAGTCCCGGGCTTTAACGGGGGTTTAAATGACAAATAATCCAGCAGCTGTCAATGAAGAACGATGGAGTTATTGTATGCCAACCCCATTTAAGCAAACACTCACCTGTTGCTTGACCCCCATGACCAAGTTCTTCTTGTCCAGCAACGTCCACACGTGCTTGGAGCGCATATCGAAGTCCGTGGGAAACATTTCCCTTGAGCAGCGTCGCTCATAGTCCTCATTATTTGGGCAGCTGCGCCCCACACTATCGCGGAAATATAAATTGCCCTTGAAGCGAAAGGTTCCTCCACGCAGGACAGCCCCAGACCACCCAAACTTGTCAGCGTTCCCATGGCGTGGAGTGAGGCGGCGCACTAATATCTCCTCATTCCGCGCATAGCGGTCCCGCACACACTTAAGAAGCGCATGAATTCTGATTCGTGCCTGCTCCAGACGCCACTGCAGCTCCTGGTTAACCACCAAGGCATTGGCATCGCTTGGCTCCGACCTAGTTTGGATTATAGCGTTGATCTCATGTAGCAGCTGCTGCTGACTCAGCTCAAGAGCTTCCACATCGCACATTTGGACGACGAACAAGTTGTTGTAAGGTAAAAGCGAAACATTCACTCAATTGTTGTGCAAATCAATGGTAAATATCGCTCACATGAAAATAAAAACAAAGTTTGACCCAATACGAACGCCCACCGCCGCTGTGTGCCCGTATTGCCCTAATTTGGTATTAGTGGGGCCAAATCAGCTGGGGTACTCCTGCAAATGATTAAAACTTGAGTTCTGATATGGGCCTTTCCATAAAAAGGAGTAATTCTGGGCTTACACAGCGTCACAGAGTGTCACATTTCAGTGTCACAGCGTCACAGGAATTAGTACTTTTCAATGTGAACACAAATACTCACTTGGTGTCAGTGTCACATACTTTCTGTGACAGTAGTTGGCAAGAATTGCTTGAACAGCTGTTTCAATGAGGCAGCTTATTTGAACTCATTTTTTCTGTGACAATCACATCGAGCAAGTTGGTTTTTCAATCACAGTGTGTTTTTTGGGACTTAAGAGCTTTGATAATGGTAGATATGCATTTTTGCCAAGTTGAGTGGAGAATTGCGAAGCTGTCTGCACAAATTTACAAATGATGTGCGCAAGGATGCGGCAACTTTCGATCAGCTCCTATGTTGGGTGGAGTGGTAAAGTGTACCATTCGAAATTGACTTTGATATCTATCAGATGCGCCTTAGCCTGCTCCGTGTTAAAGGAGATCAGGTTCATTGTTGCGGCAAATGCAACTTAACATTTTTATTATTTTCAAGAAATTTTAATTCAAATCAAACGATTGGCAGTGTGACCATAATTTGTGCAGGTGTCCAAAACAAAAGAATTGCCCCTTTTAGATTTAGCTTTAGAGATTTACGCACTCGATCCCAAGGTATACTTAAGTATGCCTTGCTCGATCCAACAAACCGGCATTTGTCAACTTTGGAAAGCAACAGCTGATCAAGTAGGTATCGTAAGGGGAAAAATTTGTATCGATAAACTAGTTGGAGTCCTACGTATCGAAATCAAAAGTCATTTTGGCGCAACTCAAAAGTTGGAATTTTGATTTAATTACCGCTAGATTGGACATTTCGCCAATAGTGCGATAGCCCGAGAATTATAATGAATTTACGTGCAGAAATTAATAGCGGTCGACAATGTTTCTGTTTTCATTGAATTTCAAAGTTGTAATTTTTCCCATGCAAATACATTCTTGTTCAGCATCAACAGCCGAGTCGATAAAGCCCATGTCCGTCTGTCCTTGCGTCTGCCTGTCAATGTCTTGGCAATAATTTTTGTGTTATTTCGCAGTTGCTTATATACAAGGGACGTCCTAGAAAAAGCCGACCTAACTACTAAAACACAAAAGTTTATCATTTTTTTTTTATTTTTCAACATAGGATCATTTTAGGTCGATACACTTTTCTCAGCGATGTTCAATAGCTTCGATACCTTTTTTATAATAAGAACTGTGAAGCTCTTTAAAATAGGCAATAACCTCGGAATCCACCTCTTCATTGTTGCCAAATCTTTTTCCTCCGAGCCATTTTTTCAAGTTTGGAAATGAGAAATAATCAGAGGGAGCTAAGTCTGGCGAATAAGGGGCGTGAGGTAGCAACTCAAATTTTAATTCATTAATTTTAGCCATTGCAACGGCAGAGGTGTGAACCGGCGTTTTTGTTCTGAAGTCAGCAAACGCGGCACCCATCTTGCGCATAACTTTTTCATGTCCAATTTTTCGGTCAATATGCGATGTACAGCACTTTCTGAAATGCCTACACATTCAGCTAACTCACGAACTTTCAATCGCCGGTCACTCAATACACATTTTTTAATTTTGGCCACCATTTCTGAATTGGTCACCTCATTTGGACGCCAATTACGATGTTCATCTTCGCAGCTCAAACGACCTCGCTTAAACTAAGCCACACAATATTTTATTGTTGTAAACGAGGGAGCAGAATTACGTAAGGTAGAATCCAGCTCCTTTTTAATATTGGTTGGACTAAGACCTTTTATATGAAAGTATTGTATCACATTACGATGACCAATTTTGTCCATGTTTGCAAATCAATAACAATCGTTCTCTATTAAAATCGACAAAAAAAAACTGTGCAAGGTAAAAGCACCAAACTTCAAACTAAAGCTTTTAATAGTCTTTACTTCCCCTGTTTAATATTTTTTGTGAACATTTTCCAACATTACTGTGCTAGGTCGACCATTTCTGGGACAGCCCTCGTACATACAAAATTTGGTGGCTCTAGCTCTTCAAGTCTCCGAGATCTAGGTGTTCATACAGACAGATGGACAGACGGACATATCGACTCGGCTGTTGATGCTGATCAAGAATATATATACTTTATGGAACCGGAGATGCTTCCTTCTGCCTGTTACATACGTTTGCACGACTTTAGTATACCCTTTTTCTTCTACGAGTAATTGGTATAATTACAAAATAACCTGGGAGGGGTAAGTATAAGTAAGTATTTACCGCTTCCTGACTTATGTTTATATTTTCAGAATAGATAATCAAATTTTGATAGATATACAATGACCAAGAGTACCTCTACCGTACCCATAGCCTTTGCATTGTATCTACCTTCAACTTACATTTTGCTAAATTTATTTAAAGAGCTACGAAACTAATGGAGTTTTTGCAAAATGTAAGAATTACGGTCAGGTTTTGGACAAAGAATGACGGACAGAACTAAAATTTGTGCTCCAACGTTATAAAGCACCATTTGCCATTGCATTATAGCTGAGACAGAAGACTCTTTTGAGTGGTTGCCTTTAATGTTACGGTTCCAGGGACCCAAGCGAGATTAAGAGATCTGCTGCATTTCAAGAAACATTTGGCATTGTAAATACTAAACTATTACTCTTATGTATATGTATTCGATATTTCCAATAAAAAAGGCACCAGTAGTATTTACCAAGATGGAAAATGTCATTCTGGATTTTCAGACTGATGTTGTTGTCGCTGGTTATTTCTGTCAAATCCTTTTCTATCTTAATGTTGTACTCTCCCATTGCAACAGATTTTCCCAGACGCGTATAATCTCTGCGCGTGGATCCTATGTACTTCGTCATGTCCTTGTTATCCCATCAGTTTTGTCAGCTTAGCATTCTGGGAATACGTCCTGCTTGCCGCTCGTCCTGAAGCTTAGCGAAACTCTTTGTAAACCAAAATATTTTCCCTGGCTAAAACAGCTTTTTTTTTAATGTTCTCAAATATAATGATAATGTTTATTAAGAATTTTCCATATTAACCAATTGCAATAAGCTTCTTGAAAAAAATGGCTTAACACAGCCCCGTAAGGACGAAAGCCGCGCTCCTCTCAATCTCTTGGCTTGTGTGCTTCTAATAATCGAACAAGAGACAGGACACTACTGAATAATCTTCTTAACAAGTGGAATTACTGCTGGGAGAATAAGATCAAGCAAAAGAGTACCCCAAAACGCGCCTCCCTGTGGAGGCACGCCATCAATCTTGATGTCTGTGCCATTTGCAGATGGTATCCACTTCAATAATCCATCAATTTGTTTCTTTTGGTCATCATCAGGGTGAATACGGTCAGAATAACGTATAAAAAAGTCCTTTAGGTTGGGAAGATTTTGTTGTAAAGTCTTTGTATCGACACTGGGATCAGTATAGATGCGCACAATGTTCCGTTTCTTATCTTCGAAATTGTCTTCCTCAGCGTGACATTTACACATGAGACATACAAAGACGAACAGCACACAGCTAAAGGAATATTGAGTTGAGTTTATGTAATCTTAAAAGGATTATAATTTTGGCTTACCTCAGAACAATTATGAACTTCATTTCTGATTTGTATTTTCTCGATTCAAGCGATGGGGAAAATCTAAATTGTTCATTGCAATCCCTCAGCCTTTTATAGCTGACTCGAATGAAAATTTTGTTTTCATTTCTGATGAGTTCTAAGAAACTTGATGCTTAAGATTATACAAAGGGGAAAATAGTGCAGTTTAGTCCAGATAACAAATCACTATGAGAGGCAATGCTGGGGAAGAAAGCAATGTCAAGGCCAAGCCTCTTTCTATTTGTCCCCCTTTCGATTTCTGAGAACTAAATTGAATATTTTTAATCAGATTGAGTATGCATACACTGCGCGTCATCAGGAAAAGATCACTAAGATCGGACAATAAACACCGAAGTTATATACGTATCAATTTTGCTTGTGGGAGAGAGGGGGGTCTTGCATTGTCAGTTATCGCGCGCGGCCGCATGCCATGCGTTTGTGTGTATGTTGGAGTGTGTGTATATGTGAGTGTGTGTGTATGTAATGGAAAACAAACGAAATCAAGTGAACAGGGTATTTTGTAGTCGGGGCACTCGACTGCAGCTCCCTTACTTGTTTTCTATTTGCCTATTGCACGCAACTTCGAAGTTTTTGTTTTGATTTTGATATCATCATATGTGATCTCTCTCATAATAAGATGAGGCGCGAGAGAAGAACCGTTATATTTTATTTGCTATTTTGTTTTATTTTCGCCAAGAATGCATGCAGTTATTTTGCGTCATCAGATTAGCGCCCCCAAATGCAATTTTAGTTATCTCGCTTGTTTTGGCAATCACAGTCACCAAATTTTTTGTGAAGTTCAAAGTATTTATTATCTTGAAATAAATGTACAATATGGGTAAAGGAACAGTTTTATCTTTGGTAGAAAAATCAAAGATTGAAGCGTACTTTGAATCTGGACTATCCTACCATAATATTGCCGAAAAAACAGGAAGACACAGAAAAACGATTGCCAATTTTCTTAAAAATAAGGAAACCTATGGAAAAAACTATAAAGGCGGCAACAATCAAGTGATTTCTCAAGCAGATAGAAGAGCTATACTGAGGGAAGCTTCGAATTCGCACGACTCGTCCACCAAGATCAGGGAAAAAACCGGTGTTAAGGCGAGCTTATCAACTGTACAAAGAGTAATTAAGAAAGCTAAGCACCTGAAGAGACAAAAATTAAAAAAAAAAAACCACCACTCAATATGCTCAGAAAAGAAATGCGCCTTCATTTTGCCCGAGCGCACATGACGTGGTCTACCCAGTGGCAACGTGTTGTCTTTTCAGATGAAAAGAAATTTAATTTGGAAGGACCTGATGGTTATAATTATTATTTTCATGACCTACGCAAAAAGGAGCATCACTTGGACCGCTTGCACAGTCGGGTGGGCGGCGTAATGGTGTGGGGAGCAATATCATACTATGGCACCTGTGAGCTTCAGTTTTTGACATCGCGGATGAACGCACATAACTATAACAGCGTGCTAGAAACAGCTTTTCCGCATTTCCAAAACCTTTTTCAAAACCTGCAGTGGACTTTTCAGCACGACAATGCTCCAATCCACACTGCTCGATCCGTGAAGTCATGGATTCAGTGCCAAAAAGTTGATCTCCTCGAGTGGCCACCATACTCGCCTGACATAAACATCATTGAGAACGTCTGGGGATGGTTGGCCAGGAAAGTGTATGAGTCCGGAAAGCAATATAGTACGAAAACAGAGTTAGTCGAAGGTATCAAACACGCTTGGTGAACCATATCATTGAACTATATTGAACAACTGTACAATTCAATTCCCAATCGAATTTTTGAAGTAATTTCAAATAAAGGCGGGACTACACATTACTAATATTACTTAAAAATGATTAAAATATAATATAAAGGTGTTATAAAGTAACATTATTGGTCATCAACTTAATTAAATTGAATTTATCGCAGGGGGCGCTAACCTGATGACCAATTTTTTTTTTTTTTTTTTTTTGTTTAATATAATTGGAAATATTTGATTCAAAGAACTTAATCTATTTACAAATAGTTAACAAGGAGTACAAATTTAATACAGGACGAACAGCACGGCAAACGCCTGGGATTGGGCATAACAAGCCTCACAGATACTGGAGGGGGAGTACAGCTGAGACCAGCAGCGTGCACCCATATGTGGAGAGGGGCGCCAAGTAATCTTAAGCTGTTAAGGAGGCGACGGGGACGCCTTCCATGGATCCAAAGTCGGAGGGATGTCGTCGGTTAAGTCTTCTTCTGAGCCTGTTTGTCGCAGATCGAAGCAGTCTATTGGAGTGGGCCACCAAACGGTCGGTATCTCTGGTGTGCATGTTTATCTGGGGCTAATGAAAAATGTCCAGATACGGTAAAGGTTGATGCCTATAGAATCCAATTTTTGATACACTTTTTTTTGTAACTATTTCTAAAACATTAATTAAAAAATTTTCTTTATTGTTACAGCAGCTATTGTTGTTTTATTTTAAAGAGAATTGATTGTAGTATAAAATTTCAAAGCTGCAGCTCAAATGGACTAGAAATTATTAAACATTGGCGGTGAGTGTAAGGGGGGGGGCGCTAACCTGATGACGCGCAGTGTATGTTTTACATAGTTTCACTGGAATTGTATTCCATGAAAGGCCAAGAGTCAGCGATAACCCCTTAAAAATACAGACTCATGATTTCTTCCAATTTTCAGTTTGGCTACTCAAACTATGCCATTTCCCCCTAGTGCCCCAAAAAGAATATATATATTTTTGATCAGCTTTAACAGAAGTCGATATAGCCAAGCCCCTCTGTCTGTAATACATTTATATTAAAGTGAAAGTATGTATGTATGTTTGTTCCTTATAGGCGTCTAAGCCGCTGAACCGAAATCACGAAATTTTCAGGGCAGGTTCATGTCGATCACAAAAGAGTCATAGGCTTTCGGTCGTGTCAGTGAACCGGTTCGAAACCGGCTTAAAACGTTTCAAAAGCGGTTCAGAGTGATACTTGATCTTGATCTGCGTACAGACAATCTTCTAGTCTCCGAGATCTAGGTGTTTATACAGACAGACGGACATGACTATATCGACTCGGCTGGAGAATATATATACTTTATGAGGTCGGATATGATTCCTTCTGCCTGTTACATGTACTTGCACGACTTTAGTATACCCTTTTTACTCTACGAGTAACGGGTATAAAAACCTAGGAAGAGACTTTTAAATTCTGATAGGTCTTCTGTAAGCATCACCTCATACCCAATACCTAGGTTCGCGTTCTATGAGTGCTTTTGACTTAGCAAAACACAGCGAAAAAATTTTAACTTAATTGTTAACAGTTCTAGATATAAATCTACAAAATTCAACAAACACGGACAGTTTCATTGGGAACGTAAAATCAACAATTCGCTTTAATCTTACAATTGGTTAAAGTTCCTACAGAAGGGGTCCAACCAAATTCTTGAAAATCTTAAAAAGTGCACCGTAAATTTTAAAGCAAATCTAAATTTATGAAGGCATATTATGCTATTTCCTGTCCCTAAGAGATAGTACTCTTTAGCCAAAAACCGCGCGAAATGAAGAACAAATTCAATGTCCACTTACGAACGGCTCTATATAGACTATAAATGATTGAACAACATTTGCAACATTTGAACCACCTCCTGGGTAGATTGCAGACTTTGACTTGATTCCTACGGAACATTTTTTGCGCAAATGACCTAAGATTCGTGTATTTTGGTATCCCCCTGTCGTGTAGGACCATGTAAATTTTATAAATTAGTCATATGCCTAATGCATTCATATTCTGATTATAAATATTCAATCGAGTTCTCAGAAATCGAGAGGGGAGCAAATAGAAGGAGGTTTGGCCTTGACATTGCTCTCGTTACCAGCATTGCCTCTCATAGTGATTTGTTATCTGGACTAAACTGCACTATTTTCCCCTTTGTATAATCTTAAACATCAAGTTTCTTAGAACTCATCAGAAATAAAAACAAAAATTTGCATTCGAGTCTGCTATAAAAGGCTGAGGGATTGCAATGAACAATTTAGATTTTCCCCATCGCTTGAATCGAGAAAATACAAATCAGAAATGAAGTTCATAATTGTTCTGAGGTAAGCCAACATTATAATCCTTTTAAGATTACATATACTCAACTCAATATTCCTTTAGCTGTGTGCTGTTCGTCTTTGTATGTCTCATGTGTAAATGTCACGCTGAGGAAGACAATTTCGAAGATAAGAAACGGAACATTGTGCGCATCTATACTGATCCCAGTGTCGATACAAAGACTTTACAACAAAATCTTCCCAACCTAAAGGACTTTTTTATACGTTATTCTGACCGTATTCACCCTGATGATGACCAAAAGAAACAAATTGATGGATTATTGAAGTGGATACCATCTGCAAATGGCACAGACATCAAGATTGATGGCGTGCCTCCACAGGGAGGCGCGTTTTGGGGTACTCTTTTGCTTGATCTTATTCTCCCAGCAGTAATTCCACTTGTTAAGAAGATTATTCAGTAGTGTCCTGTCTCTTGTTCGATTATTAGAAGCACACAAGCCAAGAGATTGAGAGGAGCGCGGCTTTCGTTAAGCCATTTTTTTCAAGAAGCTTTTTGCAATTGGTTAATATGGAAAATTCTTAATAAACATACATTAAAAAAAAAGCTGTTTTAGCCAGGGGAACTATTTTGGTTTACAAAGAGTTTCGCTAAGCCTAGATTCAGGACGAGCGGTAAGCAGGACGTATTCCCAGAATGCAAAGCAGACAAAACTGATGGGATAACAAGGACATGACGAAGTACATAGGATCCACGCGCAGAGATTATACGCGTCTGGGAAAATCTGTTGCAATGGGAGAGTACAACATTAAGATAGAAAAGGATTTGACAGAAATAACCAGCGACAACATCAGTCTGAAAATCCAGAATGACATTTTCCATCTTGGTAAATACTACTGGTGCCTTTTTTATTGGAAATACCAAATACATATACATAAGAGTAATAGATTAGTATTTACAATGCCAAATGTTTTTTGAAATGCAGCAGATCTCTTAATCTCGCTTGGGTCCCTGGAACCGTAACATTAAAGGCGCCCAAATCGCTGGGTTTGACACAACCACTCAAAAGAGTCTTCTGTCTCAGCTATAATGCAATGGCAAATGGTGCTTTATAACGTTGGAGCACAACTTTTTATTTTGCGAAATCTGTCCGTCATTCTTTGTCCAAAACCTGACCGTAATTCTTACATTTTGCAAAAAACTCCATTAGTTTCGTAGCTCTTTAAATAAATTTAGCAAAATGTAAGTTGAAGGTAGATACAATGCAAAGGCTATGGGTAGGGTAGAGGTACTCTTGGTCATTGTATATCTATCAAAATTTGATTATCTATTCTGAAAATATATACTTACCCCTCCCAGGCTACTTTGTAATTATACCCGTTACTCGTAGAAGAAAACGGGTATACTAAAGTCGTGCAAACGTATGTAACAGGCAGAAGAAAGCTTCTCCGGCCCCATAAAGTATATATTCTTGATCAGCATCAACAGCCGAGTCGATATGTCTGTCTGTCTATCTGTCTGTATGAACACCTAGATCTCGGAGACTAGAAGAGCTAGAGCCACCAAATTTTGTATGTAGACTCCTATTGTCCCTACGCAGAACAAGTGTATTTAAAATTTTGCCACACTCCTCCCGCCCCCACAATAAAAAATGTTGAATAGCTCCTACAATTTTGAAGATATCAAGCTCATAGTGTAATGCATGTATGTAACCAATGTCTACAATCTAAACGACGAAGTTATAAAAGTAATAAAAAATGTTGCATACTTTTTGGCGCCACATGCTCTGTATGCTTACATAATATCGAAATGTTCTTTTTAATGTTAATGCTCTGTTAACTAGCATAAGGGAAGGCTATACAACATGTATGTCCCTGAGTAACGGGTATATCGAAGTCGGGCAGGACCGACTTTAACCAACGCTCTCGTTATTTTTGTTCCCATGATCTTAATTATTATCGTCATTTTTTATTCATTTCTTTTCTGCGTACTTAATCGAATTATAATAGTTCTATTAAGCAAGGGTAGACCTAAACCAAATCTCGAAAATCCTATAAATCTCTTGACAATAAATTGCGAAAGGAGTTAAATTAAAATGTTGTTATACACTGTTTTTTCTTGTTAAAATAAAGTTTAGAGGTAAATTTTATGAAAAGTAAGTCATAAATTGTTATAGTTTATACGGGAAATCCGAAATGCATGCAAGGTTAAGTCTATAACTTCATTCATATTTTTCCATAGTCGGCACAATAAATTATATAAGCGATTGCAAAATAAAACAAAAAGGATTGCCAATTGCAAATGCTTGAAATATTTACACTCTGATTGTTCCAAATTAAACAAGAACTTATTTATGTACATAGGTGTTCCGACTCAGCTAACCAGGTGCAAAAAAACTGCAAATTTCAGTGTTTGCTTAACTTGAACAAGTGACAAATTTAGAGATCTCGATTTGGTATAAATACCCCTCCAACATTTGGAGAAAATACAACAGTTCCGAAGAAGTGCAGAAGATACATTAAAATGTGTTGCAAATTTGCCATAAGCTTTGGCATTCTGGCTGCCTTTGTGGCACTATCTGTGGCTCAAGATACAACGCCGGCTTCAGATCCAGCAGCTACGACCGTAGCGCCGGCCGGGGAGAGCACAACCGCCGGAGAGACGACAACAGCAGCCGCAGCCGGTGCTGCTACAACACCAGTAGCCACTACTACTGGTCGTCGTATTCGTCGTTATATAAGGCGTAGAACCTACGGTGGAGGTGGTGGTAGTAGTAGCGCAACTGCAACTCGTGTAGTAAGACGGAGGCGCGGGGCAGGTGCAAACCGCAGACTAGTCCGTCGTGTACGTGGTCCGATACGTGGTCCGGAAGTCCTAATTAATGGATAAAAAGAGACCTCAAAGCTATTTTGAAACCTAAAGAACGTCAAATAAATTGTGAAATTGCAAATTAAAACAACATTCAATTGGTCCAATGAAACAGATCCTCATTTTTCACAGCGGTAGAAGACTATATCACTCAGTGGCCTTTCGGTAGGTGGAAAGGGTAGGTAAAAAAAGATTACACATTAATAAACATTTTGCTATCCCATACATTTGTCAGTCATTTCATATTTCATATCAAAATTTCCGCTGATTTCAAAAATCAAGTCCAATAATTTGTTTGTATGGCCGTTTTCGAGAAAAAGCCATTTATACTCTGTACAACAGGAACAGAGATCAGTTTGTGCAAAAGTATGTATCAGCCAGAAGGAAGTATCTCCGACCCTATAAAATAAATATATTCTTGATCATCGACCGAGTCGATTTAGCCATGTGCGTTCGTCTGTCTGTCTTTCCGTAAAAAAACAAACAGATCTCAGAGATGGTATGAGATTGATTTTCGACATGTATGGGACAAAAACTTCATATGCTTGCAGGCAGATCAAGTTTGTTTTCAGTTTTTGCCATGCCCTCTCCAGCTCCCGCAAATTGGAAAAACGCTTTATCTCCCAGAGTTTTGAAGATACTGGATGGTCCATTTAAAAATTGGAATTTAATTTTGCTTTAAAAAATAAACGGCTCGATATTTTTCAAAGGTTGAACATTTATTGGAAAGGTTGGTTCATGTCATCTATTTATGAAAAACAATATGGCGAGATATGGCGCAGAAGATCGATTGTGGCGCGCGCTGTGTGGCGTCTTGCTGAAACCAAATATCGTCCAAGTCTTCCGCTCCAATTTTCTCGAAGAACCAATCACTTAACATTGCGCGGTAGCGCTTACCATTCACGGTCACTGTTCATTTTCAAAGAAAAATGATGTCCGTCAAAATAGCGACGCATAGTTAGCGACGAATTTGGAACGGTGGAATGTGGAACTCAAATGAAATTTTTATTTTCCAATTTTCTCTTGATTGCAATGATTAATCCAAAAACTTTAAATGCAGAAATGTTAAGAATTGCGGAAACTATTGTTTTATTTGGGTTGGGGTTGGTTTCAAGCCGTATGGACTTAAAATGTAAGTGTTGAAAAATTGACTTTCCACTAAATTGAAAATATCTCAACTTTCAGCTCGCGTAGGGCTATGCACGATATACCCGCGTATTCGCCATAGTTTTGCCTGTTTTTCAGTAAAAGTTAGATTAAAATCATGTGGAGCGTTTTCGAGATATCTTCAATTTTGTGGGACCACCTACCATGCCGGCCCATACAAATTGCACCCGATTTGCATAGGCTTGGTAAGTAATTCCGACACAGGACGTCGTGACCGCGATCTAAGTACACCCTCAATTGAGTGGTTGGGGGAAAGATGCGATTAATTTATAGATATTGTCAGCGTGCATTGGGCTACGAGGCTCAAATATTAAAATATTAAAAATACCGTATATCGATAGGTATTTGAACTGGTTCGATGTTGAGCTGGTTCCATTTCCGTAAAATTTTGAATAACCGCACTTAACCTCACAAAACACTTTTCTCCCAAACGCTCCACTATTTGATCTACTTTTTACTAAAAATCAGCAAAACTATTTCTTTTTACTTGTGGCCAAGATTTAAAACGTTGATTTTATTAACTTTTACGAAAAACAGGCAAGACTATGGCGAATACGCGGGTATATCGTGCATAGCCCTACGCGAGCTGAAAGTTGAGATATTTTCAATTTAGTGGAAAGTCAATTTTTCAACACTTACATTTTAAGTCCATACGGCTTGAAACCAACCCCAACCCAAATAAAACAATAGTTTCCGCAATTCTTAACATTTCTGCATTTAAAGTTTTTGGATTAATCATTGCAATCAAGAGAAAATTGGAAAATAAAAATTTCATTTGAGTTCCACATTCCACCGTTCCAAATTCGTCGCTAACTATGCGTCGCTATTTTGACGGACATCATTTTTCTTTGAAAATGAACAGTGACCGTGAATGGTAAGCGCTACCGCGCAATGTTAAGTGATTGGTTCTTCGAGAAAATTGGAGCGGAAGACTTGGACGATATTTGGTTTCAGCAAGACGCCACACAGCGCGCGCCACAATCGATCTACTGCGCCATATCTCGCCATATTGTTTTTCATAAATAGATGACATGAACCAACCTTTCCAATAAATGTTCAACCTTTGAAAAATATCGAGCCGTTTATTTTTTAAAGCAAAATTAAATTCCAATTTTTAAATGGACCATCCAGTATCTTCAAAACTCTGGGAGATAAAGCGTTTTTCCAATTTGCGGGAGCTGGAGAGGGCATGGCAAAAACTGAAAACAAACTTGATCTGCCTGCAAGCATATGAAGTTTTTGTCCCATACATGTCGAAAATCAATCTCATACCATCTCTGAGATCTGTTTGTTTTTTTACGGAAAGACAGACAGACGAACGCACATGGCTAAATCGACTCGGTCGATGATCAAGAATATATTTATTTTATAGGGTCGGAGATACTTCCTTCTGGCTGATACATACTTTTGCACAAACTGATCTCTGTTCCTGTTGTACAGAGTATAAATGGCTTTTTCTCGAAAACGGCCATACAAACAAATTATTGGACTTGATTTTTGAAATCAGCGGAAATTTTGATATGAAATATGAAATGACTGACAAATGTATGGGATAGCAAAATGTTTATTAATGTGTAATCTTTTTTTACCTACCCTTTCCACCTACCGAAAGGCCACTGAGTGATATAGTCTTCTACCGCTGTGAAAAATGAGGATCTGTTTCATTGGACCAATTGAATGTTGTTTTAATTTGCAATTTCACAATTTATTTGACGTTCTTTAGGTTTCAAAATAGCTTTGAGGTCTCTTTTTATCCATTAATTAGGACTTCCGGACCACGTATCGGACCACGTACACGACGGACTAGTCTGCGGTTTGCACCTGCCCCGCGCCTCCGTCTTACTACACGAGTTGCAGTTGCGCTACTACTACCACCACCTCCACCGTAGGTTCTACGCCTTATATAACGACGAATACGACGACCAGTAGTAGTGGCTACTGGTGTTGTAGCAGCACCGGCTGCGGCTGCTGTTGTCGTCTCTCCGGCTGCAGCGGTTGTGCTCTCCCCGGCCGGCGCTACGGTCGTAGCTGCTGGATCTGAAGCCGGCGTTGTATCTTGAGCCACAGATAGTGCCACAAAGGCAGCCAGAATGCCAAAGCTTATGGCAAATTTGCAACGCATTTTAATGTATCTTCTGCACTTCTTCGGAACTGTTGTATTTTCTCCAAATGTTGGAGGGGTATTTATACCAAATCGAGATCTCTAAATTTGTCACTTGTTCAAGTTAAGCAAACACTGAAATTTGCAGTTTTTTTGCACCTGGTTAGCTGAGTCGGAACACCTATGTACATAAATAAGTTCTTGTTTAATTTGGAACAATCAGAGTGTAAATATTTCAAGCATTTGCAATTGGCAATCCTTTTTGTTTTATTTTGCAATCGCTTATATAATTTATTGTGCCGACTATGGAAAAATATGAATGAAGTTATAGACTTAACCTTGCATGCATTTCGGATTTCCCGTATAAACTATAACAATTTATGACTTACTTTTCATAAAATTTACCTCTAAACTTTATTTTAACAAGAAAAAACAGTGTATAACAATATTTTAATTTAACTCCTTTCGCAATTTATTGTCAAGAGATTTATAGGATTTTCGAGATTTGGTTTAGGTCTACCCTTGCTTAATAGAACTATTATAATTCGATTAAGTACGCAGAAAAGAAATGAATAAAAAATGACGATAATAATTAAGATCATGGGAACAAAAATAACGAGAGCGTTGGTTAAAGTCGGTCCTGCCCGACTTCGATATACCCGTTACTCAGGGACATACATGTTGTATAGCCTTCCCTTATGCTAGTTAACAGAGCATTAACATTAAAAAGAACATTTCGATATTATGTAAGCATACAGAGCATGTGGCGCCAAAAAGTATGCAACATTTTTTATTACTTTTATAACTTCGTCGTTTAGATTGTAGACATTGGTTACATACATGCATTACACTATGAGCTTGATATCTTCAAAATTGTAGGAGCTATTCAACATTTTTTATTGTGGGGGCGGGAGGAGTGTGGCAAAATTTTAAATACACTTGTTCTGCGTAGGGACAATAGGAGTCTACATACAAAATTTGGTGGCTCTAGCTCTTCTAGTCTCCGAGATCTAGGTGTTCATACAGACAGATAGACAGACAGACATATCGACTCGGCTGTTGATGCTGATCAAGAATATATACTTTATGGGGCCGGAGAAGCTTTCTTCTGCCTGTTACATACGTTTGCACGACTTTAGTATACCCGTTTTCTTCTACGAGTAACGGGTATAATTACAAAATAGCCTGGGAGGGGTAAGTATAAAGTATTTTCAGACTATTTTTTTTCAGAATAGATAATCAAATTTTGATAGATATACAATGACCAAGAGTACCTCTACCCTACCCATAGCCTTTGCATTGTATCTACCTTCAACTTACATTTTGCTAAATTTATTTAAAGAGCTACGAAACTAATGGAGTTTTTGCAAAATGTAAGAATTACGGTCAGGTTTTGGACAAAGAATGACGGACAGATTTCGCAAAATAAAAAGTTGTGCTCCAACGTTATAAAGCACCATTTGCCATTGCATTATAGCTGAGACAGAAGACTCTTTTGAGTGGTTGTGTCAAACCCAGCGATTTGGGCGCCTTTAATGTTACGGTTCCAGGGACCCAAGCGAGATTAAGAGATCTGCTGCATTTCAAGAAACATTTGGCATTGTAAATACTAAACTATTACTCTTATGTATATGTATTCGATATTTCCAATAAAAAAGGCACCAGTAGTATTTACCAAGATGGAAAATGTCATTCTGGACTTCCAGACTGATGTTGTTGTCGCTGGCTATTTCTGTCAAATCCTTTTCTATCTTAATGTTGTACTCTCCCATTGCAACAGATTTTCCCAGACGCGTATAATCTCTGCGCGTGGATCCTATGTACTTCGTCATGTCCTTGTTATCCCATCAGTTTTGTCTGCTTTGCATTCTGGGAATACGTCCTGCTTACCGCTCGTCCTGAATCTAGGCTTAGCGAAACTCTTTGTAAACCAAAATTGTTCCCCTGGCTAAAACAGCTTTTTTTTTAATGTTCTCAAATATAATGTTATGTTTATTAAGAATTTTCCATATTAACCAATTGCAAAAAGCTTCTTGGCTCCTCTCAATCTCTTGGCTTGTGTGCTTCTAATAATCGAACAAGATACAGGACACTACTGAATAATCTTCTTAACAAGTGGAATTACTGCTGGGAGAATAAGATCAAGCAAAAGAGTACCCCAAAACGCGCCTCCCTGTGGAGGCACGCCATCAATCTTGATGTCTGTGCCATTTGCAGATGGTATCCACTTCAATAATCCATCAATTTGTTTCTTTTGGTCATCATCAGGGTGAATACGGTCAGAATAACGTATAAAAAAGTCCTTTAGGTTGGGAAGATTTTGTTGTAAAGTCTTTGTATCGACACTGGGATCAGTATAGATGCGCACAATGTTCCGTTTCTTATCTTCGAAATTGTCTTCCTCAGCGTGACATTTACACATGAGACATACAAAGACGAACAGCACACAGCTAAAGGAATATTGAGTTGAGTTTATGTAATCTTAAAAGGATTATAATTTTGGCTTACCTCAGAACAATTATGAACTTCATTTCTGATTTGTATTTTCTCGATTCAAGCGATGGGGAAAATCTAAATTGTTCATTGCAATCCCTCAGCCTTTTATAGCTGACTCGAATGAAAATTTTGTTTTCATTTCTGATGAGTTCTAAGAAACTTGATGCTTAAGATTATACAAAGGGGAAAATAGTGCAGTTTAGTCCAGATAACAAATCACTATGAGAGGCAATGCTGGTAACGAGAGCAATGTCAAGGCCAAACCTCCTTCTATTTGCTCCCCTCTCGATTTCTGAGAACTCGATTGAATATTTATAATCAGAATATGAATGCATTAGGCATATGACTAATTTATAAAATTTACATGGTCCTACACGACAGGGGATACCAAAATACACGAATCTTAGGTCATTTGCGCGAAAAAATGTTCCGTAGGAATCAAGTCAAAGTCTGCAATCTACCCAGGAGGTGGTTCAAATGTTGAAAATGTTGTTCAATCATTTATAGTCTGTATGGAGCAGTTCGTAAGTGGACATAGAATTGGTTCTTCATTTCGCGCGGATTTTGGCTAAAGAGTACTATCTCTTAGGGACAGGCAATAGCCCAATTTACGGCCCACTTTTTAAGATTTTTAAGAATTTGGTATGACCGCTTCTGTAGGTACTTTAACCAATTGAAAGATTAAAGCGAATTGTTGACTTTTCGTGTCCGTGTTTGTTGAATTTGGTAGATTTATATCTAGAACCGTTAACAATTAAGTTAAAATTTTTGTCGCTGTGTGTCGCTATGCCAAAAGCACCCCTAGGTACTGGGTATGAGGTGATGCTTACAGAAGACCTATCAGAATTTAAAAGTCTCTTCCTGGGGTTTTATACCCTTTACACGTAGAGTAAAAAGTGTATACTAAAGTCATGCAAATGTATGTAAAAGGCAAAAGGAAGCATCTCCAAACTCATAAAGTATACATATTCTTGATAAGCATCAACAGACGAGTCGATATAGCCATGTCCGTCTGTGTGGCCGTCTGTAGATTTTTATTGTCTGTACGCAGATCAAGTTTATTTCAAATTTGGCAACGCCCCCTCCCGCCCTTCAATAAGACACGTTGAAAGACTCAAACAATTATATAGTTATCAAACTCATATTTTGCAGTGTAGTTTATGCGCCCAATATCTGCAATCTCTAAATTTATAAAGATCGGATAATAAATGGCAGAGTTATAAAAGTTATAAAAAACGTTGTATACTATTTGGCGTCCGATGCGCTGTTTGCTTACATACTGTTTAGATGTTCACATTAATGTTAATGCTCTGTTAACTAGCATAAGGGAAGGCTTTACAACATTATTTCCCCTGAGTAACGGGTAAATCGAAGTTTAACTTACGCTCTCGTTTTTAGTGTAACCTACAGACAAATTTCAAGTTCAAATAAATAACTTCGGACATATCACTCTGAACCGCTTTTGAATCTTTTTAAATCGGTTTCGAACCGGTTCACTGACAGCCTTTAACTCTTTCGTCATCGACATGATCCTGAACTGAAAATTTCGTTATTTCGGTTCAGCGGCTTATACGAGGTGTGTTCAAAAAATATCGCGAATTTTGTGTTTTTTCAAAAATTATTTATTTATTCATGAATATCTATTTTGTCCCCTTCAAAGTAATCCCCATGAGATATTATACACTTGTGCCAACGGTTTTTCCAATCTTCGAAGCACTTCAAAAAATCATTTTTTTTATCTTGTTCAGCTCCTCCTTCGACGCCGTCTTTATCTCGTCAAGCGTGGGCCTCTTCAGTTTAGGGAACAAGAAAAAGTCACAGGGGCCAGATCTGGGGAATACGGTGGCTGCGGCATCATTAGTGTGTTGTTTTTGGCCATAAAGTCGCGCACAAGCAACGATGTGTGAGCAGGGGCGTTATCGTGGTGCAAAAGCCAATTTTTGTTCTTCCACAAATCCGGGCGTTTCTGGCGGATTGCTTCGCGCAAATTGCGCATAACTTGCATGTAATATTCCTTATTGACCGTTCTTCCCTGTGGCAAGAACTCATGATGCACCACGCCCCTGCAATCGAAGAAAACTGTCAGCAAAACTTTCACATTCGACCGAACTTGGCGCGCTTTTTTCGGTCTTGGTTCGTGCGGCAGCTTCCATTGAGATGATTGAGCTTTGGTTTCCACGTCATAACCATAAACCCACGATTCGTCACCAGTTATGACCCTCTGGAGCAAATTTGGGTCGTCGCGGGCAGAGTTTAACATCTCATTAGCAATGTTCATGCGATGCTGTTTTTGGTCGCAATTGAGCAATTTTGGTACGAATTTCGCGGTGACCCGTCTCATGCCCAAATCATTGATAAAAATCGAATGGCACGAGCCAATCGATCTGTTTAGGTCCTCAGCAACTTCTCTAACGGTGATTCGACGATTGGCCAATACCATTTTCTCCACTTCATTAATTTTTTCGTCTGTTGTTGAAGTGCTCGGGCGTCCGGCACGCTCTTCGTCGTTCACATCTTCTCGGCCTTCTGAGAACATTTTGTACCACCGATAAACGTTGCTTCGGTCCAAGGTAGCTTCTCCGTATGCCACAGTCAACATTCGGAATGCATCCGCGCACTTAATTTCGTTTTTCACACAAAATTTGATACAGGTTCTTTGATCCATTTTTTTGAATAGGTAAAAATCGAAGACGATCCAAAACACGTGCAAGCAAAGCAGCTGTCAACAATTAAGTGAACATTTAAAATGGCCGAGCTTGTCGGCATAAGTGAGAGACATGAGTACCAACATAACGCCACAAAAAAATATAAATTCGAATATACGTAACCCTCGAAAATTCAAAATTCGCGATACTTTTTGAACACACCTCGTATGCCTATAAGGAACAACCATACATACCTACTTTCACTTTTATATATATGTAATACAGACAGAGGGGCTTGGCTATATCTGTTGAAGCTGATAAAAAATATATATATATTCTTTAAAGGGCACTAGGGGGAAGTGCCATAGTTTGAGTAGCCAAACTTAAAATTGAAAGAAATCATAAGTCTGTATTTATAAGGGGTTATCGCTGACTCCTGGCCTTTCATGGAATACAATTCCAGTGAAACTATGTAAAACATTTGCATACTCAATCTGATTAAAAAATTTTAACTGAGTTCTCGCCTTGACATTGCTTTCGTCACCAGCATTACTTCTCATAGTGATTTGTTATCTGGACTAAACTGCACTATTTTCCCCTTTGTGTAATCTTAAGCATCAAGTTTCTTAGAACTCATTAGAAATGAAAACAAAATTTTCATTCGAGTCAGCTATAAAAGGCTGAGGGATTGCAATGAAGAATTTAGTTTTTCCCCATCGTTCGAATCGAGAAAAATACAAATCCGAAATGAAGTTCATTATTGGTCTGAGGTAAGCCAAAATTATAATCCTTTTAAGATTACATAAACTCAACTCAATATTCTTTTAGCTGTGTGCTGTTCGTCTTTGTATGTCTCATGTGTAAATGTCACGCCGAGGAAGCCAATTTTGAAGATGAGAAACGGAACATTGTGCGCATCTATACTGATCCCAGTGTCGATACAAAGACCAGAGAACAAAATCTTCCCAAGCTAAAGGACTTTTTTGTACGTTATTCTGACCGTATTCACACTAATGTTGACCAACAGAAACAAGTTGATGGATTATTGAAGTGGATACCATCTGCAAATGGCACAGACATCAAGATCGATGGCGTGCCTGCACAGGGAGGCGCGTTTTGGGGACTACTTGTGCTTGATCTTGTTCTCCCAGCAGTAATTCCACTTATTAAGGAGATTTTTTAAATTGGTGAAGATGTAAATTCTTAATAAACATCATCATAAAATTTGAGAGCATTTCAAAAAAGCTGTTTTAACTTTTTTGGTTTACAAAGAGTTTCGCAGCGGGTTCACGATGTCGCTAAACCTAGATTCAGGACGAGCGGTAAGCAGGACTTATTCACAGAATGCTAAGCAGGCAAAACTGATGGTTTAACAAGGACAAGACGACGAACTTAGTTAATATCCACTCGCAAAGATTCTAGGCGTCTGTGAAAATCTGTAGCAATGGGAGAGTACAACTTTAAGTTTGGTTTAACTAGGAACAGAAATAACCAGCGACAGTATGGTAACTTCAGTCTGGAAATCCAGTAATTTTACCAAAGAAATGGTAGCTTGTGTATATCGTCAGCAGCCAGAGTTGTCAGCATCTCCCTAATTTAAATCCATTTATTTTTACTTATACCAGTATTTAAATATTTCATTTGAATATGTCATAACAAATATGGTTAAACATAGCTAAGTAAAATAGAATAAGTAAGGGAGCGGTAGTCCAGTGACCCGACTACAAAATACCCTGTTCCCTTGACTTCTTGTGTTTTCATACACATATACACACACTCACCCATACACTCTAACATACGCACACACGCACCGACCGACCTCATTTAGCTCGCCGCCACTGGGAACTGATAATGCAAGACCCCCTTCTCTCCCACAAGCAAAATTGATTCGTATATAACTTCGGTGTTTTTTGTCCGATCTTATTGATCTTTTGATATATAAAGTTTGGAAGGTCTGCACTTAAAGGGGGGAGGGGGAGGAATTTTCCAAATCTGAAACAAACTCGATTTGAATCGGGTATACACCTACATTACATTCCATTTTCAATGGGAACAGGGTATAAAAAGTGCTGTCCGAATAAATAAATTTGTATACAGCAACCCTAGCAGCCGTCGATGGAAGGTCGAAATCGACTAACAAATAGAGTGGAATTCAGAACAGCTCGGTTTAATCACTGACGATCGGTTTTGTTTTTCATGCAATTTTTATAGATGCTTATAAAAATATTCTTATAAATTATACTTCAACTTTAAACAGTTTAAGTAAAGATGTTAAACGATCTTAAAAATGTTGAACTAATTTCGAATTTGTTGTTATTCATAATGGGGAAGTATTTTAATGCTTTAAATAGTAATTACTTTTAATTCCGCTGACTCTACAGCGAACGTTTTGAAAACGACAATTCTTGTCGATTTGCGGTATTCGGAACAGCAATCTACTCGATTTGCGGCAATTCCACTCGTTTTCGGAATTCGGAACAGGCCCGAATATCTTTTAAACTATAAAACAGGCCTGTTCCCGTTTCCGAGTGGAATGATAAAGTAAAACGATCGCAATTCCGAATCGTTTTTATTTTGGTGTTCCCGTTTCCGAGTGAAATTGAAATCGATTGTCTTTTCGAATGAATGTTCGAATCACTTTCGAATATTAATTCAGCCATAAGGCAGCCTTGGCGTTTTCGATCAGCACTCGCATGCGCTGATTCGGAATTGCGAACAGCTCGTTTTCATTTCGATCGTTTTTCTTTCGTCTGCATGCAATTTCTGAGCTAAAAATTTAATAAAAATGATTTTAAATCAAATTGAAGGCTCGATATATCAATGAATACTTCAAAATCGCTACAATATTTGACATGCTTAAATACAAATACTTGCAAGATGCAAAGAATCACCGTTGCCAAGAAAATTAGCATTTACTTTTCCTTCCACTGACTCTTAGCCAAAACTTTTGAAACCGAATAACTTGATCGTTTTTCGGAAACGGGAACAGCTACCAATTCCGATTCCGCATGATCTGATCGAAATCGAAAACGGGAACAGGCCTGTATAAATATGTCAGAGCGTTAAGACGGTCCATTGAAGATACACTGGTAGCACAGCAAGTCCCGAGAAATGTCTTTGAATATTTAGTTTTCTTTTACGAGTACACGTCAACACTCTCTGACTTACTCAACCAGAATGAATCAACCGGAAAACTTGCCGTCTGTCACCTTATTGGTGCTCTGCTTCTTCCATGCTTGTCACTGACTTTCATACCTGTCAGTGTACACTTTCAACACTAAATACTAACCAACACTCTCGGGCCATGCTCGGCACAGGCAATCCTTGTCTGACACCTTGCTCCCAGTGGTAACCCTGGTAGAATGTAACGACTCTGTTAAATAATTGTCTTTATTAACATTTCATAGTTAACATTCAAAATAAGTAGCAATTTCTGAAATCTACGACACGGCTATCCTGACGCTTCACACGTCCTCGTGTGTGTAACATTAGGCTGTGATCATGCAATACTCTAAACTGTATTTGTTGAGGCTTTTTAGAGGCAACTTTAATTTTAGTTTTAGTTTATCAAGCAAGAGCATAATGAAAGAGTATTATCGGTCAATCTACTTTATCTTTTTTTCGTTTCTTTGTGTCATCATACGTCTATAGGCTCTTGCTGCCCAGCAGCGCTAACATGGAGCGGATCCATACAGGTCTCTTTCAACCTCCGACCCCCGCCACAATATCACCCGCTTCAGCACGCCATGATCGAGCACTTGTGCACGGCGTGACTACTGTGGTGCGGCCATAGCCATCGTATATGAGCTTATTCGCACTCTCTTAGTGCCACTGTATCTTGACCGATAGTCTCAGAATCATCACTCAATTCGTTTTCTAAATCATCTATCAATTCATATAACTCCTCATTGCTTGGTAAAGCTCTTAAATATTCGTGCGCATACTTAAATGTGCGCTTACTTGTCAACGATTTTAATTGGTACCTGTCTCCATCAAGAATTTCAGTTACCACGAATGGTCCCCTAAATTTGGGATCCAACTTTGTTTGATTTCTTTCTTCAGCCCTGAGTAGGACATGATCACCAACCTTATGTCTTACAATTTTTGCTTTGTTTCTGTCGAACCTAGTCTTATCGTATTTGGCGTTTCTATTGATGTTGTCAATGGCTTCAATTCTTGTCAGGTCCCTATCAATTTTGCTCTCACTTCCAATTGCCATCATTCCTAATGGTCTTGCCTCTTTCCCAATTAATAATTCTAAAGGACTATACTTTGTTACACGATTACATGTGCTATTAATTGCCAGCTGAATATCATTTAAAGCATCCTGCCAAGATCGCTGACCAGTCTCAACCGCCGTCAACATGCTTTTCAAAGTGCTCATGACACGTTCTACTTGACCATTTGCTCGACTGGCTCCTGTCGCAATCAGATGTAACTCAACTTGTTGCATAGAACAGAATTCTTTAAATTTGGTACCAGCAAAGCATCTGCCTTGGTCGGCTATAATGCGTGCCGGTACTCCGAATAGTGAGATGGTCTCCTTGACCGCTTTGATGCAATTATCTGCATCAAGGTTTAGTGTACGATGCAGATGTACAAATTTTGTAAAGGCATCAATCTGTACTATAACATATTCTTTTAAGTCATTTTTACCACTTAATTTTCCACTTATGTCTATATGCACGGTGTGCCAGGGTATGTCAACTTTGGGGATGGGGTGCATTTCAATTTGTGGCTTTCCTGATGGTGGTTTCGCAACCTTACAGGTGATGCAATTTTCCACAAACTTCCTTACATATTTAGGCATTTTGTCAAACCAGTAGTTGCTATACATTTTGTCTAAAGTTTTCTCCCAGCCTAAATTGCTTCATGCACGTTGTTTATTACAGACCATCTGAATGCTCTTGGTATTACAGGTAAACATTTTGTTCTACCATTTCTTTGTATCTTTCGATGCAACATTCCTGATCTTAATTCGTAAGTCCTTGCCATGTCCTCTCCCAATTCATTGTTGCGCAATTTAGAAATGACGGAAGTAATCTCAGTATCGCGCTGCTGCTCGGCGAGAAGCCAGTTGTCAGTTATTTCAGTAATGTTTATGCGCTTTTCAATAGTTTTGAATGAGGATGGGGAACTTACGGCCAGGGGATTCCGCGAAAAAAATCGGCATGTGACATACGCTCTCCCTTCCTATATTCAATACTGAAATCAAACGATTGTAGGAATGACCACCATCTATGAACCCGAGGAGTCAGGTCTACCTTTTTCATACTTGCTTTTAAAGAGTCTGTATAGACAACAAATTTTTGACCATGTAAATAATGGCGAAAGTGTTTAACTGTATTATACACTGCAAGGGTTTCGAGCTCGTATGAATGATATTTTGATTCTACCATTGTCGTACATTTGCTGTAATATTCTATAACTCTTGGTTTATTTTCTATTTTGTGCAATAAAATAGCACCAAGTCCTATCGAGCTTGCATCTGTGTGCAATTCAATAAGCTTTTCTGGGTCAAAAATAGTTGGAACTGGGTCATTAGTCAATATTGAGATTATCTTTTTGCGAGTATGTTCATGTTCTGGTTTCCAGACAAACTCGGTATTTTTGGAGGTTAGATTATACAATGCTTTCATCTGCTCTGAAAATTTTGGTACGAATTGTCAGAAATATGCAGCCAGACCTATGAATTGTCGCACCTGTGTTACTGTCTGCGGTGGTGGCAATTGGCCTAGCGCTTGTACCTTGCGTGGATTTGGTCGGATTTCACCTGCCTCGACCAGGTATCCTAGGTATTCTATGCTGGTTTTTAGAAAAGTGCATTTTGTTACATTGAAAGAGAACCCCGATTGAGATAGTTTTTCCAAGACCAACTGTAGCCTTTCAAATGCTTCCTCCTTTGTCCTTGCCACAATTAATACGTCATCTATATAGACGACGGCAAACGTTTGCGCCAAATCACCTAATGCTCTTATAATTGAGCGCTGGAAAATCGAGGATGCATTTTTCAATCCAAAAGGCATCGCTAAAAATTCATATTGTCCTTCTGGTGTGACAAATGCGGTGCGTTCAATGGAATCAGGGTGTATGGGTACTTGATAGACGCCACTTGTCTAAACTAGAAAATATTTCCTTCACGCAGTCTGTCGATTTGATCAGCAATTAAAGGCAGCGGATACCTGTCAGCGACTGTATTGGCATTAAGTTCGCGATAATCGACACATAGCCGATGGGTTCCATTTTTCTTTTTAACCATTAGCATTGGACTTGCAAATGGGGAGCAACTCGGACGTATGACATTTGATTTTAATAATTCAGATATTTTACTTCTTACTAGTTCTTTCTCATCTACGCTTAGCCTATACGGACGCCTTTGAACGGTTTTATTTGAATCTAAGAGACGGATTTCAAGTTCGCCTGTTGTTACTCGGCTTTGAGGGATACCCTCAATAAACTTTTCGGCAAAGTTTTGCAACATTTCTATCAAGCGAGATTTATCTGTAATACTTAAGGTATCATCGTTATTCAAATACTCGATATAACTCATATCTGTCTCTTTTAATAGCGCATTGCTTGTTTTGGTTTTGTACATTTCAAACTTGTCAATCTCAATAGAAACTCCAAATCCCATTCCCAAAATATCGCGGCCTATCATTACATCATATTTCAAAAACTTATCCATAATAACATGAAATAACAATTCTATCGGGTATTGATCAATTTTGACAGTAGCTAAAATTTGCATGGTGGAATATTCAGGATTATCCCCAATGCCCCTCAGAATCACTAAATTGTTGATTCTTTTCCCAGCAAATTTTTCTGCACAACTCTCTTTGATCAGCGTGCATTCAGCTCCAGAATCAAAACAAAAAGGAACGGGCTCACCAAATTGTCGCAGCATTCCTCTTGGCTCAGCAACGGTACAGATGTTCACTCTCTTCTCATTTGATCCACCGCCGCCAGTTGAAGTTCCTTTTGTGCATGATGAAGCAATGTGTCCAGCCTCGCCACATTTAAAGCACTTTATAGCAGAACGTCCTTTTGCGGATGACTTGTTGTTCGACATATTGTTATTTGACGAATTACTGTTTGTTAGGGACTTCTCTTCGAATTTTCTTTTTGCGACATTCGGCCATCTTATGTCCAAGGTTTCCACAATGGTGACATTTACAGTCTTCCATTTGGCCAACAATGACGTCACAAGACGGCTCGCATATACCGAGAGACACTCGCCAGGGTTCGGTCGTCCATTGAAGATGTTCATAAGAATGGCTGCTGACGTCTCTACTCCCACGAAGCGTTGCAAAAACAATTCCTGGAACTCTGGCCACTTCATTGCTGGGTAGCAGATTTGCGAAAGCCATGGCGAGGCGCTTCCTTCCAAAGAGCCGCTCAGTGTCATCACTAATTCACTGCCCTCTACTGGATTTTCGCTGAATATAATGTCCGCCGTCTTGCACCAGGCAGTCTGGGTTGAACTTTGGCAACGTGATGCATTTCTTCGAGGTCGAGGCAGCATTAGTTGCTTGCATTGCCTTAATTATCTCCAGAAAATTGCGATTTTGAGACTCCAGAATTTCACGCCACATATTGCCAGAATTTCCTGGTGGAGAGGCCTCGTCCAATCCCACTTCTGATGTCAGAGCGTTAAGACGGTCCATTGAAGATACACTGGTAGCACAGCAAGTCCCGAGAAATGTCTTTGAATATTTAGTTTTCTTTTACGAGTACACGTCAACACTCTCTGACTTACTCAACCAGAATGAATCAACCGGAAAACTTGCCGTCTGTCACCTTATTGGTGCTCTGCTTCTTCCATGCTTGTCACTGACTTTCATACCTGTCAGTGTACACTTTCAACACTAAATACTAACCAACACTCTCGGGCCATGCTCGGCACAGGCAATCCTTGTCTGACACCTTGCTCCCAGTGGTAACCCTGGTAGAATGTAACGACTCTGTTAAATAATTGTCTTTATTAACATTTCATAGTTAACATTCAAAATAAGTAGCAATTTCTGAAATCTACGACACGGCTATCCTGACGCTTCACACGTCCTCGTGTGTGTAACATTAGGCTGTGATCATGCAATACTCTAAACTGTATTTGTTGAGGCTTTTTAGAGGCAACTTTAATTTTAGTTTTAGTTTATCAAGCAAGAGCATAATGAAAGAGTATTATCGGTCAATCTACTTTATCTTTTTTTCGTTTCTTTGTGTCATCATACGTCTATAGGCTCTTGCTGCCCAGCAGCGCTAACATGGAGCGGATCCATACAGGTCTCTTTCAACCTCCGACCCCCGCCACAATATCACCCGCTTCAGCACGCCATGATCGAGCACTTGTGCACGGCGTGACTACTGTGGTGCGGCCATAGCCATCGTATATGAGCTTATTCGCACTCTCTTAGTGCCACTGTATCTTGACCGATAGTCTCAGAATCATCACTCAATTCGTTTTCTAAATCATCTATCAATTCATATAACTCCTCATTGCTTGGTAAAGCTCTTAAATATTCGTGCGCATACTTAAATGTGCGCTTACTTGTCAACGATTTTAATTGGTACCTGTCTCCATCAAGAATTTCAGTTACCACGAATGGTCCCCTAAATTTGGGATCCAACTTTGTTTGATTTCTTTCTTCAGCCCTGAGTAGGACATGATCACCAACCTTATGTCTTACAATTTTTGCTTTGTTTCTGTCGAACCTAGTCTTATCGTATTTGGCGTTTCTATTGATGTTGTCAATGGCTTCAATTCTTGTCAGGTCCCTATCAATTTTGCTCTCACTTCCAATTGCCATCATTCCTAATGGTCTTGCCTCTTTCCCAATTAATAATTCTAAAGGACTATACTTTGTTACACGATTACATGTGCTATTAATTGCCAGCTGAATATCATTTAAAGCATCCTGCCAAGATCGCTGACCAGTCTCAACCGCCGTCAACATGCTTTTCAAAGTGCTCATGACACGTTCTACTTGACCATTTGCTCGACTGGCTCCTGTCGCAATCAGATGTAACTCAACTTGTTGCATAGAACAGAATTCTTTAAATTTGGTACCAGCAAAGCATCTGCCTTGGTCGGCTATAATGCGTGCCGGTACTCCGAATAGTGAGATGGTCTCCTTGACCGCTTTGATGCAATTATCTGCATCAAGGTTTAGTGTACGATGCAGATGTACAAATTTTGTAAAGGCATCAATCTGTACTATAACATATTCTTTTAAGTCATTTTTACCACTTAATTTCCCACTTATGTCTATATGCACGGTGTGCCAGGGTATGTCAACTTTGGGGATGGGGTGCATTTCAATTTGTGGCTTTCCTGATGGTGGTTTCGCAACCTTACAGGTGATGCAATTTTCCACAAACTTCCTTACATATTTAGGCATTTTGTCAAACCAGTAGTTGCTATACATTTTGTCTAAAGTTTTCTCCCAGCCTAAATCTTGCTTCATGCACGTTGTTGATTACAGACCATCTGAATGCTCTAGGTATTACAGGTAAACATTTTGTTCTACCATTTCTTTGTATCTTTCGATGCAACATTCCTGATCTTAATTCGTAAGTCCTTGCCATGTCCTCTCCCAATTCATTGTTGCGCAATTTAGAAATGACGGAAGTAATCTCAGTATCGCGCTGCTGCTCGGCGAGAAGCCAGTTGTCAGTTATTTCAGTAATGTTTATGCGCTTTTCAATAGTTTTGAATGAGGATGGGGAACTTACGGCCAGGGGATTCCGCGAAAAAAATCGGCATGTGACATACGCTCTCCCTTCCTATATTCAATACTGAAATCAAACGATTGTAAGAATGACCACCATCTATGAACCCGAGGAGTCAGGTCTACCTTTTTCATACTTGCTTTTAAAGAGTCTGTATAGACAACAAATTTTTGACCATGTAAATAATGGCGAAAGTGTTTAACTGTTTCGAGCTCGTATGAATGATATTTTGATTCTACCATTGTCGTACATTTGCTGTAATATTCTATAACTCTTGGTTTATTTTCTATTTTGTGCAATAAAATAGCACCAAGTCCTATCGAGCTTGCATCTGTGTGCAATTCAATAAGCTTTTCTGGGTCAAAAATAGTTAGAACTGGGTCATTAGTCAATATTGAGATTATCTTTTTGCGAGTATGTTCATGTTCTGGTTTCCAGACAAACTCGGTATTTTTGGAGGTTAGATTATACAATGCTTTCATCTGCTCTGAAAATTTTGGTACGAATTGTCAGAAATATGCAGCCAGACCTATGAATTGTCGCACCTGTGTTACTGTCTGCGGTGGTGGCAATTGGCCTAGCGCTTGTACCTTGCGTGGATTTGGTCGGATTTCACCTGCCTCGACCAGGTATCCTAGGTATTCTATGCTGGTTTTTAGAAAAGTGCATTTTGTTACATTGAAAGAGAACCCCGATTGAGATAGTTTTTCCAAGACCAACTGTAGCCTTTCAAATGCTTCCTCCTTTGTCCTTGCCACAATTAATACGTCATCTATATAGACGACGGCAAACGTTTGCGCCAAATCACCTAATGCTCTTATAATTGAGCGCTGGAAAATCGAGGATGCATTTTTCAATCCAAAAGGCATCGCTAAAAATTCATATTGTCCTTCTGGTGTGACAAATGCGGTGCGTTCAATGGAATCAGGGTGTATGGGTACTTGATAGAAGCCACTTGCCATGTCTAAACTAGAAAAATATTTTCCTTCACGCAGTCTGTCGATTTGATCAGCAATTAAAGGCAGCGGATACCTGTCAGCGACTGTATTGGCATTAAGTTCGCGATAATCGACACATAGCCGATGGGTTCCATTTTTCTTTTTAACCATTAGCATTGGACTTGCAAATGGGGAGCAACTCGGACGTATGACATTTGATTTTAATAATTCAGATATTTTACTTCTTACTAGTTCTTTCTCATCTACGCTTAGCCTATACGGACGCCTTTGAACGGTTTTATTTGAATCTAAGAGACGGATTTCAAGTTCGCCTGTTGTTACTCGGCTTTGAGGGATACCCTCAATAAACTTTTCGGCAAAGTTTTGCAACATTTCTATCAAGCGAGATTTATCTGTAATACTTAAGGTATCATCGTTATTCAAATACTCGATATAACTCATATCTGTCTCTTTTAATAGCGCATTGCTTGTTTTGGTTTTGTACATTTCAAACTTGTCAATCTCAATAGAAACTCCAAATCCCATTCCCAAAATGTCGCGGCCTATCATTACATCATATTTCAAAAACTTATCCATAATAACATGAAATAACAATTCTATCGGGTATTGATCAATTTTGACAGTAGCTAAAATTTGCATGGTGGAATATTCAGGATTATCCCCAATGCCCCTCAGAATCACTAAATTGTTGATTCTTTTCCCAGCAAATTTTTCTGCACAACTCTCTTTGATCAGCGTGCATTCAGCTCCAGAATCAAAACAAAAAGGAACGGGCTCACCAAATTGTCGCAGCATTCCTCTTGGCTCAGCAACGGTACAGATGTTCACTCTCTTCTCATTTGATCCACCGCCGCCAGTTGAAGTTCCTTTTGTGCATGATGAAGCAATGTGTCCAGCCTCGCCACATTTAAAGCACTTTATAGCAGAACGTCCTTTTGCGGATGACTTGTTGTTCGACATATTGTTATTTGACGAATTACTGTTTGTTAGGGACTTCTCTTCGAATTTTCTTTTGCGACATTCGGCCATCTTATGTCCAAGGTTTCCACAATGGTGACATTTACAGTCTTCCATTTGGCCAACAATGACGTCACAAGACGGCTCGCATATACCGAGAGACACTCGCCAGGGTTCGGTCGTCCATTGAAGATGTTCATAAGAATGGCTGCTGACGTCTCTACTCCCACGAAGCGTTGCAAAAACAATTCCTGGAACTCTGGCCACTTCATTGCTGGGTAGCAGATTTGCGAAAGCCATGGCGAGGCGCTTCCTTCCAAAGAGCCGCTCAGTGTCATCACTAATTCACTGCCCTCTACTGGATTTTCGCTGAATATAATGTCCGCCGTCTTGCACCAGGCAGTCTGGGTTGAACTTTGGCAACGTGATGCATTTCTTCGAGGTCGAGGCAGCATTAGTTGCTTGCATTGCCTTAATTATCTCCAGAAAATTGCGATTTTGAGACTCCAGAATTTTACGCCACATATTGCCAGAATTTCCTGGTGGAGAGGCCTCGTCCAATCCCACTTCTGATGTCAGAGCGTTAAGACGGTCCATTGAAGATACACTGGTAGCACAGCAAGTCCCGAGAAATGTCTTTGAATATTTAGTTTTCTTTTACGAGTACACGTCAACACTCTCTGACTTACTCAACCAGAATGAATCAACCGGAAAACTTGCCGTCTGTCACCTTATTGGTGCTCTGCTTCTTCCATGCTTGTCACTGACTTTCATACCTGTCAGTGTACACTTTCAACACTAAATACTAACCAACACTCTCGGGCCATGCTCGGCACAGGCAATCCTTGTCTGACACCTTGCTCCCAGTGGTAACCCTGGTAGAATGTAACGACTCTGTTAAATAATTGTCTTTATTAACATTTCATAGTTAACATTCAAAATAAGTAGCAATTTCTGAAATCTACGACAAATATATATTTTAGCAACTATTATTTAATATTATTAATTTATAAACATTTTTATAAAATTTTTGTTTTAGTAGATGCATCAAAGTTATATTTAGCAATATCAATGAAACCCCTATCCAATAAACAAAAGCTGAGAAATAAATTTTTTTAAAAACCCTTGTTCCACTTTTTTGATTTTTCCGATTTTTGAAATAATTTCTAAAATTACCAAAAAAAACTTTTGTGCAAAACCGCAAATTACGTTTTGGTAGTCATGTCGAGATCTAATTTAAAAAAAAAAATTTGGTTCAAATCAAAAATGGTGACTCCGGAAACCGTTCGTGTTGGAAAAGAATGACCCATATATCGCCTGCATAGTCCAGATGCCGCAGTCTTGTAGTCTTTGACCACCCTATGCCGCTGTTATTGGGAGTTTTAGATTTTACCATGCGTTTTTCCCTTCGTGTAAAAGTGAATGTATGTTTGTATGATTGTTCCTTATAAGGCGACTAAATCGCTGATCCGAAATCACGAAATTTTACAGTGGGCATTAAAAAAAACCTGTGATTGCAAATAAGAGTTATGAGTTTATAAAAATCAAACCATAAAAAAATTATTCAGATGAATGGAAATATCTTAGATATACTTAAATATTCTGTAAACCTCGTGAGGTCGTATCAGGAAGTGTGATGTTTCATATGAATGGCATTGAGCCACACATCTTGAAATTTAATAAAAGTTGGAAATATTCAGCTCTATTTTTCAGGGACCGTAATGATTATGAGTGATTATAACCGTAATGATGATGAAACTTTAATGATTTTTTTTTGATTTTATATTTAATTACTCAAAAAATAATGATTAAGCTTGATTTTTATTATAAAACTCAGCAGATAATTATTAAGACTTTAGTAACTTGATTTGATATGCCTTGATTATCATTTGAGTTTTAATTACAGTATATCAAAAATTAATTTATTTTTCAAGCTTGGAAATGGGTTATATCGGTTCTATTTGATTCACTCATCAAGGATATTCATCAAACTTGCGACAAATCCTTATGCACTAGCCGTAACCGGGGGTTGACCATGGATTCGTTCAGAAACTTTCAGCGACCCCAAAAACAATAAATAACAATAAATAGTACAAATAAAATTAAGTAAGTAGGCCATATGTATGCACGTAGATGACGAGAGCACATGTAAAAAGTGATGCTACATGAAAATTTGGGATTGATTCATTGTTTTTTCGTTTTGATTCACATGGTTGACAGTTCAAGCTTTAATTTAAGCCTAATTAGTGACTTCTAACAAGCCTGCCTTATTCCCAACACGTGATTGAAAAAGGGCAAAAACGGGGTTTTTTGAGACTTTGAGTCCATTTTCCTCAAAATCTCGACGTGATGGACATTATTGGAGGCCAGATTCGAGTTCAGAGATGAAAATCCTATAAAAATATCCTTGTCTGCTCTTTGAATCAGAAAAATTGTTCATTTTTGTCGACCTATGTAATTGAAAATAAAAATTGAACTTAAGTTATTTATAAATAAAAAATTTTAATCAATTATTATATCCTTTTCAATAAAAATTGATAAAAAAAAACTATTTTTATTTTAATAAAACACCACACATTTTTAAATCTGGCGCCAATCATTCATATCGATATTCATTTACTATCGGCAGGAAAACGATTGGTCAAGTAGATACTCGATACTTCTACTCGATAGTTCGATAAGGGCAACCAACTGCGATATATGCAGAATTAGGGTGACCTCCATTGGCATTCAACATTAATAACAATATCTTTATCTACCAAGGACACGTATATTTATACTGCCATCGCCTCTATATGGACGTACCCCCGCCCACAAAACCTCCACGGGGAGTCAAGTATGGCAAGGATGAGGTAAGTACTAGTATTCCCCCCTTTCCCCCTGCCGTGTTTCTGTAAATAATAATAAAGCAACAATAGAAGGGCCTTGGCTTGGTGGAGAACATCAAAGGCCAGGACTTTTCATTTGATCTGGATTTGAGAGTAAGTTCTATTTATTGAGAGGCCAGGAGTGGCTGGGGCTGGCGCTGTTGATGTTGATGACGACATCGCAGCTGTTGTTGTATTTTCACTTGCACGCCCTCTTTTTGCCGACTTTCGCTAACGTCCGTTTCTCCTCCACAGTCCGCCGGTTGTGGCTTTCTGGTCAACGTCATCAAATCCTTGGGCTTCAGCGAGACCACCGAGGAACGACAAAAGGAGAAGCTGAAGATTGAACAGGAATTCAAGCGCTCGGACTTGCGTCTCAACGAGCTGGTCTCACGCCATGACCAGCAGCTGACCCAAGTACTGCCGCTCTTCAGTCAGGTTTCCACTGAAGTTACTGCCAGTCGGGAGCGCATCCACGCTGTCAAAGAGAATCTGGGTGCTTGCAAGAGATTGTTGCAGTGTCGCCGGGATGAGCTAAAGAAAATGTGGACAGATGCAGTGCAGCACAAGTATGTGCTGGAAATGCTGGAGCAAATGTGAGTGGCAACAGGCAAGAATGATATTTCTTTCAGAAAAGTTTCCCATGTATTGAACGCATTTAATCAACTGGCTTTAAAGCTTTCTGTTGACTGCGGCCGCGCAAATAAATCTAAGCAGAAAAGAGAAGCTACTGAAAACCCTCTGCCCGTTTTCTGTATATATGTATATGCAACTGGCAACTTCTCTGCACCCATCGCCGACCCCCTGATACACATCTTCAAGTTATTTCTTTTAGTCTCTGTAAAATTTAAAGTTTAAATCCAAATATTAAAAAAAAATTCCTTATCAACAACATCCAAAACTATTAAAAATTCTAAAAATTGGCAAAATTTCTTTGCATTTTAATTGCACTAAGTAAAAACGATCGCTGGCCAGTGACAGAAAATCTGTGTTCTCTCTCGGCATTCGTTCGGCTCGTGTCGGTGTGAATAGCGAAATTTGTTCGACCCCTGCGGTCCAAACGTGACCATTGCTGCTTTAAGGGTAGTGTATACCTTAAGGTGCCATTTTTTTATGGTTTAAAAAAATAAATTACTCAAAAACTAAAAGTTATATTACCAAGCGGTTAAACCAAGCGGTTAAACTTAAAAATTTTGCTTGTTGTATTCCGGTTCAAAGTTGGCCAAAAATTCAAAACATTGGCCATGATTTTTTGAAACGGGACTATCTGAATGAAAACGTGTTGTTAAGAACTGATGTGGTTAGGATCTCATCTAGGATATTCGGGATCGTTTAATAAACAGCGGAGTTTTGGGGTTTCAACGTCAAAATTTAACTCCGTTATTTATTGACCGATCCAAAATATCCTAGATGACACCATAATGGTGGGCGTTAGAAGCAATAAAAAAACTTTTAAATCAGTCAACAGCTACTCTTCTTATAGTGTGAAAAGTTTTCGAAAAAGTGGTTTCGAGTATAAAGTTTTCAATGGATTTCAAACATGGATTTAATCCATTTTTCCGTAAGAAAACGTAAGGAAATAAACAAGATTGATTTTGCAAATTTTTCATATTTTTAAATAAAAAACAAATGTTCACTTTTTCATGTTTTTTTTCGGAAAGAGAAAAAACAAGAAAGAAAGTCGGTGAAGCCCGATTTTAATATATGTACTCTGTACCAACGAAAATGTACGCTCAAGATAGTTTTTGCTGCCGCAGTAGCAGCTAAAATCAGCGCTGCTGCAGCGAACACTCTTTTGCTTATAACTCGACTACCGTTCAACCGATCTTCACTAATCCTTTGGCGGATAGATAAATAAACCTGATTTCTAAATATGTTTAGAAGAAACGAACGATCTAAAAAATTGTGGGAGATATGAAGCTTTTTCGCAAGGGCGGGAGGGGGCGTAGCAAAATTAAAAATAAACTTGATCTGCCTGCAAGTAAAAGAAGTTTTCGTCCCATACATGTCGAGCCTCTATCTCATACCATCTCTGAGATCTATTTGTTCATACGGACAGGCAGACGGACGGTCATGGCTTTATCGACTAGGCTGTTGATGCTGATCAAGAATATATGTACTTTATAGGGTCGGAGATGATTCCTTCTTCGGTTCGAAACCGGTTTGCAGCCCTGATTAAAATATCGAGTTTTTGCTAGTTTTTATACCCTTGCAGAGGGTATTATAAAATTGTGCGGATGTTTGTAACGCATTGAAGGAAGCATCTCCGACCACATAAAGTATATATATTCTTGTCCGTCTGTCCGTCCGTCCGTCTGTCTGTTTCTATGCTATCTTCTCCGTCAGTTTTAAGGCTATCCTAACCAAACTTTGCACGAAGTTTTTTGGTACAAATACGCTGCACATTTGTCGGAACCGGCCGGAGCGGATGACTAAAGCATTTAGCTGTCATAGGAACGATCGGTCGAAAAACTAGTCTTAGTGAGAAAAACTTTTTTGTTTTTATTGGAAACGCCTCCAAAGTACGTATTTCTTAGTTTACTATCCTTTTCCATGATTTCACTAAGTTTGGTAGAAATCGGATGACTATAGCATATAGCTGCCGTAGGAACGATCGGTCGAAAAACTAGTTCTAGAGAGAAAAACTTTTTTGTTTTTAATGAAAACGTCCTTATCATTGGCATACACCTATTTTATATACTTTTACACATTTCTATAAAGTTTGGTAGAAATCGGATGACTATATGGTAGCATATAGCTCCCATACTACCCAAAACTTTTTTGTTTTTAACGAAAACGTGATTTTTATTGGCATATTCTTATTTTGTATACTTAACACATTTCTACAAAGTTTAATCAAAATCGGATGACTATAGCATATAGCTGCAGTATGAATGATCGGTCGAAAAAGAAGTTCTAGTGAGAAAAACTTTTTTGTTTTTAATGGGATCGCCTCCAAATTTCGTAATTAACAGGGTGTCATGCTTTTTCATGATTTCACCAAGTTTGGTCGAAATCAGAAATCTATATAGTATAGATCTCATAGAAAAGTAAGGTCCAAGAAGTAGTCTTAGTTTGAAAAACTTGTTTGTTTTCAATGGAAGCTCCAAGGGTATACAAAACTTCGGCCGATCCGAAGTTAGGTTAGGTTAGGTTGCGATGGCTGAGAGTGACAGGTCACTCTCCCATTTAGGCCACATGGGTCCTTTGCGATACCATATATTCCTTGTTTAACCCTATTAGACCCTAGGGTGATCTTCGATACTGAACCATTATGTGGATAGAATAAACTTAAGCAGAGCTGGGATCTCTATGTCAGATGTCTCCGACAGGTTGAGCTGACCAAGAAACCTAAGTCTTCTCCTACTTAAAGCGGGGCAATGACACAGAAGGTGCTGTATCGTTTCCAAAGTTAACTTTCCCCTATTTTTTCTTTATAAAACTTATACACCCGGTCACCTTTCACCAGTTGTTGGCGCCAGCTGTAAAGTAACTACTCATGAACTGTAGGTCCGTTTTCTCTTGTGTGAAAATTAGAAGCACACAAGCCAAGAGATTGAAAGAAGCTCTTATTTATTTATTGATTGTAGCATCGCTTAAAGTAGTTTTTATACGCTTGCAGAGGGTATTATAAAATTGTCCGGATGTTTGTAACGCATAGAAGGAAACATCTCCGACCACATAAAGTATATATATTCTTGATCAACTTGACGAGCTGAGTTGATTTAGCCCTGTCCGTCTGTTTCTATTCTATCTCCTCCGTCAGTTTTAAAGCTATCCTCACCAAACTTTGCACGAAGTCTTTTGGTACAAATACGCTGCACATTTGTCGGAATCGGCCGGATCGGATGACTATAGCATATAGCTGTCATAGGAACGATCGGTCGAATCGATCGGTTTTCAATTGAAACGCCTCCAAACTTCGTATTTCTTAGTTTACTGTTCTTTCCCATGATTCCACCAAATTTTGTCGAAATCGGACATCTATATAGTATAGCTGTTATAGAAAAGTATAGTCTGAAAAGTAGTCTTAGTTAGAAAAACTTTTGGTAATTGTTTAGTAGAGCTACCCCTCACCAAAAATTCTGAAAAAATTATCCTCGATGGACCGCGAATTTACAAGAACTATGACGTCTTCAGATCGCGGGGGACTCCCGCGGTTCAATGGTAAAAATTGTTTGAAAGTTGCATTTTTTGCATAAAAAACAGATTGTTTTTTGCCTTAACTGTCATTATTTCTCAAAAATAATTTATATTTATTTGTATAGGTGTGCTATTTACCGACTTTTTCTTCGTTTCCTAGTATGAAAATGGCGCTATACATTGAATGAAACTGCTGTAAACTATTTTCCACACCACCAATTTGAGGTATAGTTCTTCGACCTTAGTCCTTCGACCGCTTCTTCCTCTCCTTACGATCCTTCCGCCGCTTCCTCCTCATCCAATCCATTCGCCGCTTCCTGTTCCAATCCATCCACCCCTTCCTCCTGTTCCAATCCTTCGACCGCTTCTTCCTCTCCCTCTTCCTGTGCAGTTTGTTAAATTAGGCAGTGGTAATTTTATAGTTGTACATAGCGAAAGGCATAAAACTAAAAGAAGCACAGGCAATAATTAAAAAAAAAAAATCGCGAAAATGAAAATGTCCTCAAAATTGGCAAGTATTTGTTTTATATCCTCCCACACGGTTCTATGGCATATAGCTGGTATTGATCGAAGGAATAATGCGTAAGGAACAACATCTGTGCATTCTGCAACAGAATCTATGAGGAGTCATAGAAAACATGGGTCTTGACAATGACCCGAAGCACACGTCAAATTTGGTGAAAAATTGGATGTTCAAGCCAAAATTCAAGTCCATGAAGTGGCCACCGCAGTCTCCAGACATGAACGCAATTGAAAATCTATGGAGCCATGTCAAATCGCAGCTTGCGAAATATGCGGTCTCTCCAAGTAGAATGGTGGAGCTGTGGAAGAGGTTCAAGGACGTCTGGTTCGCTATTCCTCCTGAAATGGTGCGACGCTACACCCAAAGTATGCCAAATCGCATAGAGGATCTAAAGAAATTAAAATGGCTGTGAACCCATTATTAAAATTTTTTTAATAAAAATATTTGTTTAAAAATAATCACAGTGCAAAACTGTTACACTTGACTTTTTTAACATTTTTTTTTTTTATATAATGACTTCAAATTTTCAGATAAGAGAACCAAATCTTGCACTAACAAAACAAGACTAACATTTTAAAAATGCATAAAGTAGAAGAGAAAATACAGACCGTTGAAGTGAGAATATTGAACTCGTGTCACAGTTTTGCTCGTCAGTGTATATATGGTAGTATAGATCCCAAAGAAAAGTAAGGTCCAAAAAGTAGTCTTAGTTAGAAAAACTTTTTTGTTTTCAATGGAAGCTGCAAGGGTATACAAAACTTCGGCCAAGTCGAAGTGAACTTTCCCCTTTTTTTTGTATGAAACGAATTTCTATGCAATCAGAACTAGTTTTGGTCAACCAGTTCAAAATATGATTTTGCATACAATCCGAGGTCTATTTATGGGCTCTTGCTTCACCTTGCCCTATCTCCATTCTAAACTAAATTTAAAAAAAATTCTAAAATTTAAATATAATTAAAAAATTTATTGTTTCTTTTCTTTCTTTCAGCCAGGAGCTGCGTAAAGTGCCTCAACGTGTGGTCAGCTACACGGCCAAGCGTCAGTATTTGCATGCCAGCAAAGCGCTGACCGATGCCCTCAACACTCTCAATGGACCGCTGCAGGGTGTTGAGGGTCTGGCCGATTTACGCACCGATCTGCAAACCCGTCGGCAGCAGCTCTATCAGCGTCTGCACGAAGAGCTGGTCACTCAGGTGTACAAAAATTCGGCCAATGAGGCTCTATCCGCCTTTCAGCGCAGCAACTCGAGCCGCCTGAATTCGAGCTTCACGCGTGGCATAGGCGCACGTCGCTCCACCGATCGTATTGAGGCCAATGCCCGTGTACGCAAGGCTCTGGCGGAAATGGCCCAGGGCTTTGACCTGGAGCAGGCAGAGGTAATCGAGGATGCCGATCTTATTGATCCCGAGCTGAGCATGAGCTACTTCATTGCCATCATTGTCGAATGCTTTGGCATGCTGCACAAGGTACCCGATTCGCTGGAGACGCTGCGCGTACAAATCCAGACTGAGCTGCTGAATGTGGTGCGTCAGACCACACATCAGTTATCCGGAACTGGCACTGGGGACTCCAATCCTCTGCTGCTGCTGCTGGAGATTATATTTAAGCAGTTTAAGGCCATTGCCAAAACGCATTCGCTGCTGTTGAAGAACTATTTGGCTGTGGGTCAGAAATATGCGGTGGTGGGGCCTCAGCCCTATGATCTGACAGACTTTTGGGCGCAGGCACAGTCAGTGGTAGGTGTCGTTGGTTTTTAAGGAATATAAGGTGAAGGAAAATTGAATGCTAAATTTTGGTTACAGTTGCAATTGCTGCTCACGGACTATTTGGACATTCAAAATGCAGCATCGGATGAGAGCAGTTCCCCGGGCTTTGCTGAGCCCACCAGCAATATCAATTCCTACTTCCTAAGACGCAAAGTGCCCAGGTACGTGTGCACAGCACTTCATTAGAGCCTTATCTTATTTAACATTTTCTCTTGTTTTAGCACCAAGCGCGCCATGTTCAAGTTCGACAAGTCCTCACACATAGCTAGCAGCAGCGGCGCCAATGAGCCCTTTAAGGAACATCGTCGCAACGCCTCAGATGCCTCGGTGGATGACAATTTGGGCGCCCAACTGAGTGGTAGTGGCAAGGGTTCAACCAGTGGCCTGTTACCTCACGAAAAGAAACAGCGGGAAAAGCTATTAATTTGCACGCCAGATCAAATGGTTATAACCAAAGTTTATTTACCACTGATGGGTTATATACAGGAGATTGAGAACTTTATGAAATGCAAGCCAGGGTAAGTTTTCTTTAATATTTATATACAAGGGATAAGTGCCGGCTTGAACCGTACCGAACCGCTGATTCGTGCTCATAAACCGAACCAATGCTAAGAGGGATAAGAAATGTTTACGGGGAAACCGCAATCCTATCCCAATCTCGAATCCTTGAAATATTAAACGGGCGAAACTGGATTACACTCGCGGGCTACATACATGATGCATTAAAATACAATGCTAGAACTGTTTTAAGAATGCAAATATAAATTATTATTAATAAGTAACCTTATTTATTTTGTAAATATGTCTGAGATGGCAAAATGCCATTGTCAAACTATATATTTGTTAAAAACTACTTCACCTATTAATCATAATTTCTGGAAATAATGTTCTTTCGTTCGAGTGCTTATAAAGACAGATGCCCGTTATATTTTTCTACTTTAGAAGAAGAAAAAAAGTCTGCCGAGTCCTGACTGTAATTTACTTTTACAAGTTCAACCGATAGTTCAAAACAGAGATCTGCACGAGTGCACCGCAACTGCAAGTGCACTGCATAAGTACTTGATATTTTCGCACTCGGATATCCCGACTACTACAACAAAGTGTGTAGTGTTTCTACTCGCGGCATATTTGCGTCTCGCACTTAAGTGCCGAAAACACTCTCGCCACTCGCGAAGCGTATAGAAAATACTCATTCAAACAAGGAACCGTAAAATTTGAGTGTGAAATTATCCACCAATAATTCAAGCAACGCATTTTCTATCTATAGCTTTCTCACTTAAATATTTTTTTTACTCATGCTTGCCTCTTGTGGAATTTTTTTTACTGGTGACCTTGTGTATCTGCTCTCTGATATGTCTTCGGCTTCTGTTCGTTTCCTTCACTTCTCGTCAAATTCATCCCTGCTTTGACGTCGACGTCAGCAGAACCGAATTCTGTGTGTATTGTTTTTGCAATTTTGCCTACGCCCACTGAAAAAAGGTAAAGGTATGAAGAAGTTTGCATACCCTTTTAAATTTGAGGTTAAATACCTATGTTTTTTATGAAAATATTTTAGAATTTTAAAATAAGGGCCTTGGGACGTCGTTCGTGGAAAAGACCTAAACCTATTCTTAAACAACAAGAAATATTTTTTGTATGGATCTTTAATAAATTTATTCATATACTTAAGTCGTATATGCCTTTCCCTACCCTGAGTAGGCAAACGTGACGCGTGCTTTAAAAACCAACAAATGTGAAGAGTATTTCGAGTATTTCTTAAGTATAGGTACAATGTGGGCTCAAAACACCGTGCTATTGGCGTATTCCTCTTTGCTGTCTGAGTAAAATTGGTATGTAACCTGCAAAGTCTGCGTGCGACCGCCCACTCAAAGACGATGTCGCTCAAAGCAGGAACAAGTATATTTGACACCCGCTCAAAACTGCGACCAGTCCCTGAAATACTAGTTCGATATGAGTGAATATATAAACTGACTGCATATTCTGAGTGGAAAATCACACTCAAGACGCATTTACAAAAAGTACACTCGAGTCAAGAAAACAGGCACTCTTGCAGATCTCTGATGTTTATATACTCTGTACCACTCTGCTGCAGTAGCAGCTGAATGCAGCGCTGCTATAGAGCTGCAGCAGTGAACATTGTTTTGTTCGTCTCTTGACTATCGTTCACCCGATCTTTACCAATCCTTTGGCGGATCAATAAATAACACTGACTGACACTGACAAGTATGAGAAGTTTTTGTCCCATACTTGTCAATCATCGAACTTTTACCATCTCTTAGATCTATGCATTCATACGGATAGACGGACAAGTTTTCCTTTGGTCGCTTCTTCCTTCGTTTAGAGCTTTGCATGAAAATATATATTCAAGTATTCAAAGTGATTTAAGGGGACTTAACCCCTAGTTAGTGTCTGCTTTCTGCAAGTCGGGTTTTTGTATTGGTGTCTCATCATGTAGTTTTATATCAAACCTATATCCTGATATTCTAGTTTATATACCCTTTTCCATTAAAAGTTAGGAAAACCCTATAAAGTATATATGTTTATTCTAAATCAGCATAAATCCAAATACAACAGCCGAGTCGATTCAGACATGTTCGTCTGTTAGATTGAGCGCATCGATCTCAGACTCTATAAGAGATAGGGCCAGAAATTGTTGTATGTGAATACCATACCCATATCAAGTTTGTTTCAGTTTTGGAAAATTGGCTCACCTTTCCCCTTAAACCGCAAAAAACAGTCTGTATGTTGCATTTTGCTAAATCAATTTTTGTTAACATGAGTTTTTATCGTGCTTGATCATGTCGATTATGATAACGAATCCGTTACCATCTGTCTGTTTGACGGACATGGCTATATCGACTCGGCTGTTGTATTTGTATTTGGATTTATTGGATTACTAACTGAATACCCGGCGTCGCCCGGGTCCTTATGATTCTTAAGAGAGGGATTATATTCAATCTAGTGCAGGCTGCATGTCGGTATAAACATATTGGACCGTTCGATCTTTTTCTCTATATAAACGTCTTCATGATTATTAAAAATCAAGAATATTTTGCAAATTTCGTTACTTTTTTGACCGTTTGGTTAATACTTCCTATTTACCCGTCTACAATTGCTGCCTATCAATTCTTCACAATAATCCAGTCTCAAATCAAAAATATGAAAATTTCGCAATATTCCATTTACCAACGCCGGCATTGTAATATAAGCACTAAGCGCTTTCATAAATATTTATAAGTTAATTTTGCAAATTTCGCGATTTTTGGACCCTAGAACTTTCGCGGGCAAGCGTTGCCCAAAGTTTAATGGCAATCGGATGAACGGTAAAGTTTTTGAAATTTCGCGGTTTTATGACCATTTCCGGCCCAATTCTTTAATTAAGATACCTTCGCGGGCAAGCGTACAAACATTCGTCAAAGCTTCATCAAAATCGAACATTTTGCAAATATCGCGGTTCTTGGAAAATTTTCCGCCCATATCTTCTACTTGGAAACCTTTCCGAGCAAGCGTCGAACCACTATCCAAAGATTTACCGAAATTTATTAATTTTCGCGGTTTTTTGACAATTTTCTGCAAATTTCTTTAACTTAGAAACCCTCCCGAGCAAGCTTTCAATTCATTCCCCAAAGATTAATTGCAATCGGATGAACGGTATAATTTTGCGAATTTCGCGATTTTTGGACCTTAGAAACCTTCGCGGCCAAACGTCTAACCATTGACAAAAATTTCATTGCAATCGGATGAACGGTATAGTTTTTGAATTATCGCGGTTTTTGGACTATTTCCCGCCCATTTCTTGAAATCAGAATCCTCCAAAGTTTTATAACAAATGAACATTTTGCCAATTTCGCGGTTTCTTCTACTTGGAAACCTTCCTGGGCAAGCGTCGATCAATTTCCCAAAGTTTTTGCGAAAACTTAAATTTTGCAATTTTCGCTGTTTTTGGACCATTTTCCTCAAATTTTTTCAACTTAGAAACCTACCGGGGCAAGCGTTCAACCATTCCCACATTTCCATTGCAATCGGATGAACGTTATATTTTTGCAAATTTCGCGGTTTTTGGACCATTTCACAGACATGAGACATAGCCTATGACACTTTCCTGATCGACATGAACTTACTGTGAAAAATTCGCGAAGATCGGTTCAGCGGTTTAGACGCCCATAAGGGACAAACATACAAATATACAAACATACAAACATACTTTCACTTTTATATAGATGTATAGATTATCGGCTGTTGATGCTGATCAAGAATAAATATACTTTATAGGGTCGTTAATATAATCTATGTAGCCCTGGTACAGAGTAAATAAATATACGAGTATAACAGTAAGGGTAAAAAATGGTTTTGAGTCCTGTGTAGACCGATTGCATCCCTATCGGCGGTGTCCCACAAATCTCTTCCAACCAAATTCCAACCCAAAACCAATTCTCGGTGTCCTAGAAACCTCTTTCGGTTGGTTTTAAATCTCTAGTGGTTTAGGTAGAGATTTTGCTAAATTCACCGCTAAAACTATTTTGATACGTAAAATTAGTTTTAGAAATGTAAACTACATTATTTTACTGGATAGGCTGCATTAAATAAATAACCTGTTTAATTTGATTTAATATTGAAATTAGCTTGTTAATAATTTTTCGCAAAACCAACCGAAGGCTGCCATATCAATCAAAACCGTCTTGCCACTAGATGGCGCCACCGGCCTCACGAGCGCCGCATGGGAAATACAACAACAGCAAACGTGCCAAGGGCTGGCAAATACTGCTCAATGATTGGCGCGCAAATATTTTTAAATTTTTCATGTCAATTTTGGGTAACGCGACTGTAATTTAAGTTATAAAATTAGCATGAATCGTAACACTTATGCCACAGCTAACAGATTTCCGTTTAACATCTTTTTAATACAAAAAAATTGGGGAAAGTTAACTTCGGCTCGGCCGAAGTTTTGTATACCCTTGCAGCTTCCATTGAAAACAAAAAAGCTTTTCTAGCTAAGACTACTTTTTGGACATTACTTTTCTAGTGGATCTATACTATAAAGATGTCTGATTTCGATTAAACCTGGTGAAATCATGGAAAAGCATAATACACTGTTAATTACGAAATTTGGAGTCGATCCCATTTAAAACAATAAACTTTTCTCACTAGAGATTCATACTGCAGCTATTTGCTATAGTCATCCGATTTTGATAAAACTTTGTAGAAATGTGTCCAAAGTATATAAAATAAGTTTATGCCAATAAAAAGGACGTTTTCATTAAAAACAAAAAAGTTTTCTTCACTCGAACTAGTTTTTCGACCGATCGTTCCTATGGGAGCTATATGCTATAGTCATCCGATTTCGACCAAACTTTTAAGAATTGTGTAAAAGTATATATATTAAGTGTAAGCCAATGATAAGGACGTTTTCATTAAAAACAAAAAAGTTTTTCTCACTAGAACTAGTTTTTCGACCGATCGTTCCTATGGCAGCTATATGCTATAGTCATCCGATTTCGACCAAACTTTTAAAATGTGAAAAGATAATTAAGTGTAACCAATGATAAGGACGTTTCCACTAAAAACAAAAAAGTTTTTCTCACTAGATAGTTTTTCGACCGATCGTTCTATTCTTGTCCCGATTCGCAAACTTAAAATGTAAGTTTATTATGTCAAGTAAGGACGTTTTCATTAAAAACAAAAAAGTTTTATAGTGAATGGTTGTTGAATAATATCAGGGTCCCCAAAAAAAAAAGTTTTCTCACTAGAACTAGTTTTTCGACCGATCGTTCCTATGGCAGCTATATGCTATAGTCATCCGATTTCGACCAAACTTAGTGAAATCATGGGAAAGGATAGTAAACTAAGAAATACGTACTTTGGAGGCGTTTCCATTAAAAACAAAAAAGTTTTTCTCTTTAAGACTAGTTTTTCAACCGATCGTTCCTATGGCAGCTATATGCTATAGTCATCCGATCCGGCCGGTTCCGACAAATGTGCAGCGTTTGGTGAGGATAGCTTTAAAACTGACGGAGGAGATAGCATAGAAACAGACGGACAGACGGACAAGGCTAAATCAACTCAGCTCGTCGTGCTGATCAAGAATATAGATACTTTATGTGGTCGGAGATGCTTCCTTCTATGCGTTACAAACATCCGGACAATTTTATAATACCCTCTGCAAGGGTATAATTAATAAGGGGAATTTTTTTGTGCGTGATGCAGCCCTGTTTTGTGAGTTGGACAATTATTATGAGCCCAATTGGACCAATTCTCTTTCCCACTAAGAAAATGAAATCTCTTGAAGTTCTGGGACACCGACGGATTTTTCGAGCGATTTGCAAACCAACCGAAGACAAAATCTCTAGAGATTTCCAGGACACCCCCGTATATATTCATCTATGATTAACTAACTTATTTATCGATTTTCCAGCCAACCCTGCAGCCTGCATGACTTTGTAGATAACTATATCAAGGACACCTTCCTATCCAAGGGCCACAATCGCAATTTGCAACTAACCATTGAGTCTTTGTCAAAGAATCAGGACGCCTGGCGAACCATCATTACGCCCGAGGAGATGAAATCCCTGAACTTGAATCGACCTCTGCTGCAATCTACTGTCATGGTGGATCGGCGTCTGGTAGAGACCAGAAATTTAATACAAGACTTGCCCTGCTATTCTGAGGAACTGCTTAAGATGGTGTGTGCGCTGCTCAAGGCCTACAGAGAGATATGCCAGTCGGCCTATAAAGGAATTGTGCAGCCCGATTCAGAGGACAAACGCATCTACAGCGTGGCCTGGCTAAAAGACGAGGATATAAGTCGATTTCTGAAGTGAGAGCTGAATTATTTTTGATATCATTAAAAACAAATTGTTTTGACATTTCGTTATCCATTTTAGAACGCTACCCAATTGGACGGATCTGAAAATCTCCAGCCAACGAGCTCGGCACAGTCGTAAGCTGCAACGTGGCAGTTTCGAACCCTCGGAGGAGGAGAGTCCCCAGCAGGTGCAGCAACGCAATGTACGCGAAGCGGAAATGCTAACCAGCAATTTGGGCGAGGGTGGCATTACCCAGCAGGAGATACTGGGAGACATTAGTGTGCTCAAGGAGTTGGCCATACTCCAGGAGAGCATGGAATGGTTCTCCGGTCGTGTTTCAGAATTTGCCAATGAGCTGAGGCGTCCGCTGGTGAATGGACTAAACGCCGTCTCTGCGGAGTGCACTGCCAATATAGCCATTAAAGATGGCACCATTAAGGTGATGACGAATCTGGCCCTAGAGTTCGATGAGCTGGCCAACACGTGTCTTCTGGTGCTGCACTTGGAGGTGCGCGTGCAATGCTTTCACTATTTGCGTTCCAAGTCGAGCGTGCGTACGAATAGCTATGTGGGTTCCAAGGATGATATTCTGGAGCCAGATCGTCAGGTTCAAGTGTTGACCAAGCGACTGTCCGAAATGGACGAAGCTTTCAGTGCCACTCTCCATCCGCGCAAGACAAGGGTAGGCTAAGGGTGAATGAGCTTTCTTGATGCATAATCCCTAATAATTCTTATTTTACAGTACGTCTTCGAGGGTCTAGCCCATTTGGCCTCTCGCATACTCATACAGGCCTCCAATTACCTGGAGCATATCGATCAAATCACTGTGCAGCGCATGTGTCGGAACTCCATTGCCCTACAGCAGACACTGAGTAACATAACCGCATCCCGGGAAGTGGCCCTGGATCAGGCCAAGCATTTCTATGAATTGCTATGCATGGAACCAGATGTAAGTTTTTGAAAAGAAATCACGCTCGATACTCAACTAATGCTGTCCATAGGAAATACTCAATGCCTTGTTGGAGCGTGGCACACAATTCTCGGAAATGCAGTTGCTAAATGCATTGCAATTGTCCTGCAAGGCCTGCGGCATCACCGATGCCAATCTACTGGCTTCCTATCAGCAAAAGCTTTCGGATATACTGGGCACTAAGCCCTCCAAGGGTGTTGTTGTATAATTTAGTTAGAAGCAAATCACACACATCAATAATCGTAAGTGCAAAGTCTATGGCTAGCGTTAAGCTCAACAAAGGATAATGAATGTTTTGAACATGGCGAGCACTTGGTGTTGCGATATAGTCGGTTATAGTATATATATATATATAATATATGTTCCACAACAAATGTAATGGCCTATACGCAATAAATTAAAATCTAACAACACCCGGTGAAGCCCATATTAATTCCTAATTGAGGAATAAACGAGGTCAGTTTGATAAACTAGTGAATTTTTGAATAAAAGTTATATTTTCAGCAATTAAAGCGTTTTATTTCGCAGCATAGTCTTTTTTAATTTTTTTGCCCCTACTAAACAGAGAATAAAACCGAAGCGAAAAACTTTTACGGTTACGATAACGGTTTTAGCGGATCGCTTTAGTCCGATTACGATTTTATTTCGGTGATTGGATATGAAAGACTTCCGCAGGCGCTAAGCGAGATATTGAGGAGGGACAAGCTAAAGCACCCAAAAGAGCGAAAACCCACGGTGCCCCATTCTCTGTCTCCTTTGCTAATGTAGCAAAAGAAAAGAAGATTCTGGGCTTCATCGATACAACAAGAAGCGACGGCAAGATTTCTCGAAACTAATGGATGTGGATCGAGGTTGAATTGGGTATTGTGAAAAGCGCATTCACATTTTGGCATTGGTATTTGTGCGCATCAAAAGCAGAGAGTCTCTCTGACACTCAGTGATGATTGAAGTTGAGAGCAGCACAAAACCTTAATCGCTTTGCTCTGCGACGAGCTAATACTGTCTGTGTAACGGCAGCGCTGCCTTTGAGAGTTTGCCTATGCTCCGTAGATTGCGACGTGCTGGCCCCTGAAGTACACAATAGCTGTATACAGCCGTTGTTCGCCCCATACTACTCTAAGGAGCTTTAGTCTGGTGGCCGGTCTGTTCTAAGAACTCTTCATAAAGTACAACGAAGTGCTAGCTTATGCATGAGCGGCGCTTTGCAAACTACTCCTACAAAAGCCCTTAACATTATGCTCAATCTAATCCCCCTAGATCTAGAAGCCAGAGAAATAGCTAGTAATACTGCTATTAGGCTTAGAGAAACAACTATCTTTTGTGTAGGTTCCCATGGCCACTCGGCTTTACGAAGTAGTCAAGTAGCGACACTAACAAATATTGATTAGCCTTTGATACCGTGTATGAAGTCATAATACCAAGTCTTTCGGACGTCATCAACATTTACACAGATGGCTCTAAATTGGAAAGTCAGGTGGGAGGCGAAGTTTTGAGTTAAGACCGAGGTTTAAATATGTCCTTTCGCCTTCCCGACTACTTGGAGGCTACTAACTATCTGAAAGAACTCGTGTTCAAGGAAGGAAATGTATATATATATTTTCAGACAGTCAAGCTGCATTGAAGGCCCTTAACGATAAGACTAATAATGGAAAAAAACTTACTGAGTGCCGCAAATCTCTTAATAAGATGGCTCAGGACTTTAGAATACGTCTCGCATGCGTGTTTGGACGCCGCATCATCAAAGGTAACGTGTTAGTACACCGAATCGCTAGACTTGGTACTACCGCCCAGCTCCTACCGGATAAGAGCACGATAGGGGTGCCTATTGTATCTTGTAAACTAAAAATAGAGGGAAACTACCCACAAAATGGCCCCGAACCACTGGAGATCAAATCTTTAGGCTCACTTGGCCCACTCTTGATTTTAAAAGAACTTTAACACTACTGTGTCTATTAGGGTGGGTTAATTTTTTTACTCCATGGGCTCATCGCGATTCTGGTACTATGGGCCATAACAAGTATTTTTGCCTGCGAAAATGACGTACGAAAATGATTGTACGCGAACTACTCCCTCAGTTTTGAAGCAATCGAGCTGAAATTTTGCACTGACTCATCTTTTAGATGTACACTGCACATATGTGGGAACCGCGCGGATCGGATGGTTACTTCTTTTAGCTTTAAGATATTTTCATATTTCTAATTCAAATGCAAAAAAAAAAAAAAAACGAGAAAGCAAAGTTAACTTCGTCTGTGCCGAAGCCTATATACACTTAAAACTTTTGTAAGTAAAGTAAAATGGCTTGTCAAGTTGACACAGCCCCAAAGTTCCAAAGCCGAGCCTCTCTCAATCTCTTGGCTCGTGGGCTTCTAATTTTAGCACAAGAGAAAGGGACCTACAGTTTAACGCCGAATCCGAACGGCAGTTTGAGAAGCTTTTCATGGCTAATTACTACAAAGCTGGCGCCAACAGCAAAGAGGTGTGGCCGGGTGTAAAGTTTATTCAAAGAAAAAACTTTTCATTAGATGTTCCGAGGCAGGATCGAACCCACGACCTCTTGCACAGCGGCCGCGCACACTAGCCGGTGAGCCACCCGGAACATTAAATAAAAAACAAGAAAGAAAGTCGGTCAAGCCCGACTATAACATACTCTGTACCTGTTAAGTGCTGCCCATCACCGCTGCGACCTGTGCTGCCCATTATTGTTTGTTTTCCTTATAACTCGACAACTTTGACGGACAGACAGACGGACATGGCTATATCGACTCGGCTGTTGATGCTGATCAAGAATATATATACTTTATGGGGTCGGAGATGCTTCCTTCTGGCTGTTACTTTTGCACAAACTTATTATACTCTATGTACCTTTGGTGCAGATTATAAAAAATGTATGGCAGCTACAAGAAGTGACCGCTCAATTTTCGCGGTTCCGATATATGTGCAGTGTGCGGCTAAAAGATGACCCTGTGCAAAGTATCTAGTTTGCATAGAAACAGACAGACGGACAGACAGACAGACGGACGAAAAGTGGTCCCAAATCCCAAAAAAAGGTCGCCAAAAGTCGATAAACGTATTTGATTTGGCTAAAAGCTTGTACTCAGGGGTTTTCGGGGTCGCTGATTACGAATTCTTAGTCAAAATTCTGAAAAACAAAATGGCGGATCCAATATGGCAGACAATTTCTGCAAAAACGTATTTGATTTGGGCAAAAGTGTGTACTCGGGGGTTTTTGGAGTCGCTGAATACGAACTGGAAGTAAAATTTCAGTAAAAATACTTGAATTATATTCTTGAAACTCGAAGTTAAAAAAAAAAAAACATGAATTTTGTTTACTCATTTGCATTTACAAGCACTTTAATTTCAAAAATTTTCTAAATTTTCCTAAAAATTAAGTTTTTTTCTATATTTGAGACCATAGCATTAAAAAGACTCCCCATTTCAAATTTTTGTCTGAAATCGAAACTTTCGGCTAGGTTTTTTTTTTTTAAATTTCTTTACAACCTTTCAATCGGAGCAAAAACAACAAAGTTATGCGAGTTTTAGTGGAGGCAGCTTCGGAAACCCCGTTTATCAATAATGTCTCGATAACTATTCGACAAATTTTTTCATCTCGATTTTCGAGCTTAGCGGGCCAAGGTACTTTAGAAAAAGAGAATTTGGGAGAGAGAGCTGCCGAGCAGTGTACGAGGGCCGTCCCAGAAATGGCCGACCTAGCACAGTAGTGTTGGAAAATGTTCACAAAAAATATTAAAAAGGGGAAGTGCCGACTATTTAAAGCTTAAGTTTGAAGTTTGGTGCCTTTACCTTGCACAGTTTTTTTTTTTGGTCGATTTTATTAGAGAACGCCTGTTATTGATTTGCAAACATGGACAAAATTGGTCATCGTTATGTGATACAATACTTTCATATAAAAGGTCTTAGTCCAACCAATATTAAAAAGGAGCTGGATTCTACCTTACGTAATTCTGCTTCCTCGTTTACAACAATAAAATATTGGGTGGCTGAGTTTAAGCGAGGTCGTTTTAGCCGCGAAGATGAACATCGTAATGGGCTTCCAAATAAGGTGACCACTTCATAAATGGTGGCCAAAATTGAAAAATGTGTATTGACTGACCGGCGATTGAAAGTTCGTGAGTTAGCTGAATGTGTAGGCATTTCAGAAAGTGCTGTACATCGCATATTGACCGAAAAATTGGACATGAAAAAGTTATGCGCAAGATGGGTGCCGCGTTTGTTGCTCCATCATGACAATGCGCCAGTTCACACCTCTGCCGTTGCAATGGCTAAAATTAATAAATTACAATTTGAATTGCTACCTCACGCCCCTTATTCGTCAGACTTAGCTCCCTCTGATTATTTCTTTTTTCCAAACTTGAAAAAATGGCTCGAAAGAAAAAGATTTGGCAACAATGAAGAGGTGGAGTCCGAGGTTAATGCCTATTTTGAAGAGCTTCACAGTTCTTATTATAAAAAAGGTATCGAAGCTATTGAACTTCGCTGGGAAAAGTGTATCGACTTAAAAGGATCCTATGTCCTAAATTTTTGTGTTTTAGTAGCTAGGTCGGCTATTTCTGGGTTCGCCCTCGTACAGGGTGGGTCAAAAGAAGTCATCCGATGTTGTTTGGCTATCATTTTTTGTTTAAGTAAAAAACATATATTCTGTTTTTTGATTATATTTATTTGAACCTTTAGAATTTTTTTGGTCATTTCGAGAAGATGATATCGTCCAAATTGGCGCCGTTTCAATTGATTGCCATACGGGCTCGTTTTATGGCATTTTTCATCACTTCGGCAAGAACTTCGGGCTGCAGATTCTCGCACTCGTGTCGAATGTTGTCCTTGAGGGCTTCCAAGATCTCGGGCTTGGTTACGTAAATTCGGGATTTCAAAAAACCCCACAAAAAAAAGTCTGGAACGGTTAAATAGGTCGGAAATGAGGTGGAAATGAGCCTCATCGCTCATTATGATTTTGGTCGAAAAATCGATTATTCACGATTATTCCGCGATCTTGGGGAGTATATCGATCCATGGCTTGTTCACTTGTATTCTACATCTGTCTTGTCCACAATTGTCAAAACAGATCTGACTTTGGCGGCTATTTGTAAAAATAAGAGCATCTTCCAATAGGGTGACTTCTTTTGACCCACCCTGTATATGTATTATATCGCAACAATTACAAAAACTACAGGAAATTCAGCTAATTTTTGGATATGTTTTGAAGAAGTGTTGTATAAACATTTTCTATTTTGTTTGAGAGTGGGATCTGATGGCTCTTTTGACTTATTGCTTTTTCTAGCAAGATTTTTATACTCACTACCAAAGGTACATAGAGTATAATAAGTTTGTGCAAAAGCCATGTCCGTCTGTCTGTCCGTATGAACGCACAGATCTCAGAGATGGTAAGAGATAGAGGTTTGACATGTATGGGACATATGCTTCTTATACTTGCAGACAGATCAAGTTTATTTTCAATTTTTGCCACGCCCCCTCCCGCCCCCACAAATTGGATAAAACGTCATATCTCCCACAGTTTTATAGATAGAAGGTTCGTTCCTTCTGGACACATTTAGTAATTAGGATTAATAATCGATCCGCCAGTAGAGATCGGATGAACGGTTGTCGAGTTATAATGAAAACAAACAATTATGGGCAGCACTGGTCGCAACGGTGATGGGCAGCACTTCACAGGTACAGAGTATGTTATAGTCGGGCTTGACCGACTTTCTTTCTTGTTCAGAATGTAATTAAGAAAAAACCTCTACTTTTATGAAAGACTCACTATTTCATGCATTGTTAAGTATAGTTTTCAGCTATACATTCAAATTCTGTGTACTTTCTGGAATTGAATCCATTTTGTAGAATCAAAATCGGTTAACTTTTCGAGATTCTATACGCTTCTGAACGATGTGTTTTCGTTGCGTGACGAGTAAACGATGAGGCACGCTCGACACTCACGAACGGAGTTCATTCCTAAGCCAAGTAGGGACACTTCCCCTTATTAACATGCCCACATCGACTGATATCCCCATCGCAGACTCGCAGGACCTGCTGACAATACAAAATATTTAGATGTACCACTACAACTATTGCAACCATTAAAAGTCCCAAAAAAAATCATTTTTTTTCCGACATTTGGCCACTTTTTTGGGATTTGGGAGACAAATCTCAATGGAGTCAGCTCGTCAAGAATATATATACTTTATGTGGTAAGAGAAGTGTTTGACTTTCCCATATTTAAAGAAGGTAAGTTTATTGAGCTTAGTGACCCCCTAATTACATCTTTTTTTTTTTTTTTAAGTTTTTTATTGAGCAAGCTATTGTTACTCCTTAAAATAACTTATGTTGTAGTGTTTGTTTTGATTTTAATGTTAGATATTTGTTGTGTTGTGTGTTTGTTTTCGTGTAGTTCTAGTTCTAGGGGTTTTGAGAGCTAGGTTTGTTATATATTTAGATTGTTATTGATATATATGTGATAGTGTAGTGTAATGACTGTGTATGTACAAGGTTTGTATTTTAAAGCTATAAAGGTATGCAATTTGTGTGTGATTTGTCGTTGGGAAGTATGTTTTCATGTCAGTCTTTTCGTACTAAATGACGTGTTTTTGAATGGTAAGCCTATATCCTTCGGTTAGCCAAGTCAGTGGGATGGATCCTCTGAAGTCTCCGTGCTGCCCTGATCCCGTTTATCCTTCTTCTTCTGAGCAGGCGTCTGGCAAGGTTGTTTGGGTGGCATGCTACCTTGTCAAGGTAACGTGCGGCTTGTCTGTTTATGGTATCGCCGACCATAGGGACACCACAATCTCTCTCTATGTCCTTGGTTCTGATGAACCACTCTGCACCAGTGATTCGTCTGAGCATTTTTGCCTGAAAGACCCTAATTTTATTCAGGTGGGTCTTGGCGGCGATGCCATACACCTGGATGCCATACCTCCAGATCGGTGCCAGGATTACTTTGTACATCAGCACCTTGTTTTTCAAGGACAACTTGTTGTTTTCGTTAAGGAGCCAGCCCATCCTTGTTGCCTTGCTTCTCAACTTGCCAGCCACTTCCGAGGTATGCTGTTTAAACGTGAGTCTCTTGTCAAGTGTGACCCCAAGGTACTTATGTGCCGTTTTGTGTGGGAGCACCTCTCCGTGAAGGAAGACTCCAGGGCATATGTCTCTTCTGAGTGTGTGAGTGACACAGACACATTTCTCAGGGTTGACTGAGATATTCCACCTGCAGGCCCAGTTCTCAAACCTTTTCAGGTATTCCTGCAGTGTATCTGTTGCAGCATAGATGCACTTATCCCGTGACATTATCGCTGTGTCGTCGGCGAACGTCGCGATCAGCAGGTCCTGCGAGTCTGCGATGGGGATATCAGTCGATGTGGGCATGTCAGCGGTGAAAAGGCTGTACAGGGTTTGGCCAAGAACGCTGCCTTGAGGTACTCCTGCTCGAATCCTCTTCTTCTGGGATGCAAGGCCATCCTGGACCACTCTGAAGGTTCTATCAGAGAGGAATGATTGAACCATTAAGAAGATTTGAGGATTGAGCGTTCCCTTGAGCTTGGCCAGCAGGCCATCATGCCATACACGGTCAAATGCCTGTTGGATATCCAAGTACGCTGCCACAACGTACTCCTTGGCGTGGAATCCTTCCAGGACAAAGTTGACCACCCTGTGTAGTTGTTCGGGTGTGCCATGCCTTAGGCGAAAACCAAATTGGAACTTTGGTATTTTCAGTTTCACTGCAGGAGTCTCCAAAATTCTCCGCAGCAGGCATCTCTCCAGCAGTTTGCCGAAGGCTGGTAGTAGGCTAATAGGCCTGTAAGAGTCCAGATCGTCTGGTGGCTTTCCGGGTTTGTGCAACATTACAATGTTTGCACTTTTCCAGGCACGAGGGAAGTAGCTGAGGCGTAGTGCAGCGTTAAAGATTAACAACAAGAACAAAATTGCCTTTTGAGGGAGCAGCTTTATTGCTCTGTTGTCAATCTCATCCTCTCCCGGGGCTTTGCTATTTTTGAGCGATCTTATTTCACCTTTGACCTCCTCTAGGGTTATTGGTGCAGTTGGCAGCGCCATTTGGAGTGGGATTTGCAGAGTCTCCTGCACTAATTGAGCTCTATTGGCTGAGGCAGTGGTAAAAGGCTGGAATCTTTCCTCCAGGTTGCAGGCAAAGGCTTCAGCACGATCCTGAGGATGCTTAGCCCATGTACCATCAGGTTTCCTGACTGGAAATTTTGGTTGCGCGTGCCTCTTGTACCTCCTGGTAAGCTTCCAGAGGGCGAATTTGGAATCTTCATTGGGCGTGGCATCCTCAAGAAGTTTGTTTGTGGCCTCTTTTTTGATCGTGGCCAGGACCTTTCTCACCCTGTTTGCAACCCTCCTGTAGATACGATCAATAGCAGGATCGTATGTGCGGGTGTACTCACTTCTCAGGCGTTTCTTGAGCTCAATCAGTCTGAGGGACTGCCGGTGTCAAAACCAAATCTCCACGTGTTTTATGTGTGGGGAGTGGGTTGGCTGGTGCGGCATTGACAGCAGCAGCTTTGATTTTGGCCAAGAACAGTGAGATGGCGTCGTCTACGTCTTGCGTTGAGAAAATATCCATGTTGAGGAGGAGGGAATCGCTCAACTCATCCTGGAATCTTTTCAGGTCCGAACCTGGTGTGATAATCCTGCCTCTGTTCGGTGTTGTTTGAGCACACAGGTTCAAAGTAGCCAGTATGGGTAGATGATCCGACGTCAGGTCATATTCCTCCCGCACAGTTAGGAGGTGCCCTGGGAGCCCCTTGTAGAGGTAGAAATCCAAGCAGGTGGGTGTACCTCTACTATTATATGGGTAATAGGTTGGTCGACCAGTTGCCAGGACCTGCGTGGCGTCTCGACTTATGGCCTGGTGCAGTGCTGTGCCTCGAGGGTTGGCTCTGTAGTCACCCCAGAGCCGGTGTTTGGCATTGAAGTCACCTCCAACTATGAATTTTTGGCCAAGTTGGCCAAGCAGTGCCTCGAAGCCTGAGGAGCTCCATGGAAGTGCTGGTGGCAGGTACGCGGCTCCAATAAGCTCCTCGCCAAACGATGTGGACACCATGACTGCTGCTAGTTGGGTGTAGTTGTTGGTGACAGGGTGTAGGTGGTAGTGTATCAGCTCCTGCTTCACTAATACACATGCCCCACCTCTAGGCCGGCCTCCTGGGTGATCGGCTCTATAGCAGGCATATCCTTCCATACTAAAGTAAGTACCTGGGTGCAGAAAAGTTTCCGAGATCAGCATGATGTCGATTTCATGCTTAGTAAGGATAACATGATACATTAATAAGAACATTTCAACATTATCGGCGGTGTCCCAGAAATCTCTTCCAACCAAATTCCAACCCAAAACCAATTCTCGGTGTCCTAGAAATCTCTTTCGGTTGGTTTCAAGCCTCTCGTATTTTGTTGGGAGATTTTGGCAAACCAACCAATACACAAACCAGCCAATACATTAAGCAATCAATAGCGAATTCACGAACCCACGCAATATATCAGCTCTGTTTTTGTAGTAGGACCATAATCCAACACACACCTTTCGAACTGACTTCGGACTAGACTTTCGAACTGAACGAAATCTTACTCCAAAAAAACATTTTTAATAACTTTTATAACTTTGCCATTTATTATCCGATCTTTATGAAACTTTTGGAGATTGTAGATTTTGGGCACATACACTACACTGCAAAATTGATATCCTCAAAATTGTAGGAGTTATTCAACATTTTTTAATGTGGCCAAAATTTCAAATAGACTTGATCTGGATAGGGGTAATAGGAGTCTACATAAAAAATTTGGTGGCTCTAGCTCTTCTAGTCTCCGAGATATAGGTGTTCATACAGTCAGACGAACAGACGGACATGGCTATATCTGACTCGGCTGTTGATGCTGATCAAGAATATATATACTTTATGGGGTCGGAGATGATTCCTTCTGCCTCTTACATACATTTGCACGACTTTAGTATACCGTTTTTACTCTACGAGTAACGGGTATAAATATCATAAAATATTCAGCGCTGAAAATAATATGGGGTACGCATACGCGACCTATATCGATTTCATTCAATTTAAGTCAATAAATTCTTTTTTTTTTTAATTTTGATAATTTTTGAAAGTCATTCTTGCTGACAAGTCTATGGTATTTTTCGGTCCCTGCGACTTTTCCCAAAACTAAAAAGACAAATGAAAGGAAAGCGTTTTAACACAATTGATGAGATCAAGTCAGAACCGAAGAACGAGCTGATGGCAATACCGAAAAGCGCATTTCAGAAGTGCTTCGAGGATTTGAAAAAGCGTTGCCACAAGTGTATTATATCCGAGGGCGATTACTTTATAGGAGACAAAATGGATATTGATAAAAAGCGGGGAAGTTAATTTCGGCTCGGCCGAAGTTTTGTATACCCTTGCAGCTTCCACTGAAAACAAAAAAGTTTTTCTAATTAAGACTACTTTTTGGACCTTACTTTTCTATGGGATCTATACCATATAAATGTCCGATTTCGACCACCCTTGGTGGTGGAAAATCATAATACACTGTTAATTACGAAATTTGGAGGCGATCCCATTTAAAACAAAAAAGTTTTTCTCACTAGAACTTCTTTATCGACCGATCATTCATACAACAGCTATATGCTATAGTCATACGATTTTAATAAAACTTTGTAGAAATGAGTTAAATTATATAAAACATTATATAAAACAAGAATATGCCAATAAAAAGGACGTTTTCATTAAAAACAAAAAATGTTTTCCTCACTCGAACTAGTTTTTTGACCGATCGTTCCTATGGGAGCTATATGCTATAGTCATCCAATTTCAACCAAACTTTGTAGAATTGTGTAAAAATATATAAAATAAGTGTATTAAAATTCATTAAAAACAAAAAAGTTTTTCCCACTAGAACTAGTTTTTCGACCGATCGTTCCTATGGGAGCATATAGCAAAACTTAGTGAAATCATGGGAAAGGATAGTAAACTAAGAAATACGTACTTTGGAGGCGTTTCCATTAAAAAACCAAAAAGTTTTTCTCACTAAGACAAGTTTTTCGACCGATCGCTCAGCTATATGCTATAGTCATCCGATCCGGCCGGTTCCGACAAATGTGCAGCCTATTTGTACCACAAGACTTCGTGCAAAGTTTGGTGAGGATAGCTTTAAAACTGACGGAGGAGATAGCATAGAAACAGACAGACGGACAAGGCTAAATCAACTCAGCTCGTCATGCTGGTCGGAGATGCTTCCTTCAATGCGTTACAAACATTCGCGCAATTTAATAATACCCTCTGCAAGGGTATAATAAGTACTTTCAAAAAAAAAAATCCAAAATTCACCGTTTTCTTTTAAACACACCTCGTACACTTTGATTACACAGGGGAACAGCCAGATTTGTTCACTGATTACTTAATTGGAGCCAAAAATTTTGCGAATTGAAGAGCAAATTTGGTCGAATAACCGGTTTTAAGTCGCAAAACTTTTGCGAATGCGAAAATGGGAGCATCGCTGTAGTCTAATTGCCATAAATTTTTACCGCCTGTACTCGTAGCTTTGTCCATCAAGCTGATATAAATGCAACAAAATTTATGAAAATAGAAGGGTCTTTGGGATATATGCTAAAGTGGTTGAAATAAAAATTCGGCCACCGCTCTGGCTTGAACATGACGATCAAATTTGAAAAATTTGCAATAAACTATAGATTAACTCTCTTCAGAGGCCAATCTGGGCTTGCTGATGCTGCTAGCTGGATTTTTTTTGGGCTGCATTAATATGTGTTCAGTCGCATAAGACTCATAAACCCAGACATTTTGGGTCAGTGTGACCTCCATAATTTGTTTAAAGCAAAAAAACCAGCAAAGCACATTTTCCGCCATATCTTTAAAACAAAATCTGATTGAGCCAAACCGAGACCAGTATTGTAATCATTGGACAAAACTGGACCAGAATTATTCATCGAAGAGGCTGCAATATACAAAAGTAGTCATTTTACTCCCCTGTGTTGTATAGTTTACAGAAAATTTCTTTGGCAACTCCTAGAAGTAACCATCCGATCCGCGGGGTTCCGACACCACTGCACTGTGCAGCTAAAAGATGGCTCTGTGCAAAATTTCAGCTCAATAGCTTCCAAGCTGAGGAAGTAGTTCGCGTAGAAATATGAAAATATCTTCATCGTCATTTTCGCAGGCTCGAAATTGATTTCAGAGGTATGGTTTCTTGGGCAAAAGAACTTGTTATAGCCCATAGTACCAGAATCGCGATGAGCCCATGGAGGTTTTTTCGGCCCCATACAATTTGACCCACCATAGTGTTTAGGCTGGCAGAATGTCTCCTTACTCGTAGGAATTCTCACAGAACACTGTCTTATAGGGTGTCTTGCCGCGAGGCTTGGTATCAAGCACAATGACTACTGCAGAAGATGTTGCTCAGTTGATGAAGAAGAAAGCGTCCAGCATTTCCTAAGTCACTGACCTGAATCCTAGGTCAGTATTTTCTACCTAACATTTCAGCAGTCTCTGAAATAGAGATTGCTTTGCTGCTCAAATTTGTGCTACATTGTAAGTAGCTTAGAAGGGATGACCCTCCCATTTCTGTCTAAAACTAAAAATTAGGGGTATAAGGCATCACAAGGGACCTATTTTTGGTCTAAATGAAGCAGCTTCACCGCTTCTACCAGTTGGTTAAATTAGCTATCTTTCTCCGAAATCTCGGCCTTTTCTGCACTGAACAAAAATGAACACTCAAATTAACAATTTATTTGTCGTTCTTTAGGATTCAATATAGCTTTGAGATCTCTTTTCTAGGACTTCTGGACCAAGTATCGGTAAGGACGTTCAGCGCCTAAGTCTTTCTAACGTATCTTCTTCACTTCTTTGGAACTGTAGTATTTTCTTCAAATGGAGGTTGTGTGTTATTTATACCAAAACGAAGTTCAAGTTAAACAAACACACGAATTTGCTAATTTATTTTTAGCACCTGCTAAGCTGGGTCAAAACACCTAAATAAATAAATAAGTTCTTGTTTATTATGAAACAATCAGAGTGTTTATATTTCTAGTATATTTATATTTGCAATTGGCAAATCCTTTGTTTTTTCCTTTTACAATATCTTAAAAAATGTATACCGTTGTTTATTATGCATGCTGCGGGAAACAAAAGAATGACTTAACCTTGGGAGTGTATGCTTTTCGGATTTTCCCCATATCTAAGCCTAGAGAGTACAATAATCAATTTAAAGAATATTTTTTACCAGCGTTGCGTCCGGGGGTGACACAGAAATCTCTAGAGATTTTGCCGTCGGTTGGTTTGCAAACTCTCAAAAAATCCGTCGGTGCCACAGAACTTCAAGAGATTTATTTTCTTAGAGAGAAAGAGAACTGGTCCAATTGGGTCTAAGATAATTGAACATCCCACCAAACAGGATTGACTCAAGCGCAAGCGAAATTTCCCTTATTTTATTATACCCTGTTCCCATTGAAAATGGGAAAAAGGGGATCATGAAGTTGTGCAAAAGTATGTAACAGGTAGAAGGAAGCATTTGCGACCCTATACGTTTTTTGATCAGCGTAACAGCCGAGTGTTTAGCCCTGTCCGTCTGTTGTTTTTTTTGGTTGGACTTGTTGTGGGGGGGGGGCCTTTGTCGTTGTTGGGGGGGGTGGGGGTTCCTGTTGGGGGGGGGTGGTGTGTGTGAGAGGAAGCTGCTGTTTGCTGGTGTGCGTCTTGTGGTGGGCGGGGGTTGGCTTGGGATAATAGGTAGGTGTATACCGTGTATACGAGTTTGTTAGTTTGGAAAATTCCTCCCCCTCCCCCTTTAAGAAAAAACTGAAGCCAAATTTTTAGATAGACCTACCAAACTTTACATATATCATGTATGGCCCAATATCTATCTATTCTGAAAAGATCAATAAGATCGGACAATAAGACAAAAAACACCGAAGTTATATACGAATCAATTTTGCTTGTAGGAGAGAGGGGGGGCCTTGCATTGTCAGTTAACGCGTTTGCGCGTGCGTGTGTGCGTATGTTAGAGTGTGAGTGTATGTGTAGGGACGGGTTTTGTGTCGGGCTCTCTTTTTTTTTTTTCCATGGATTCGCCATGTGGGGATGTAAATCTTCAAAAGATACTGCTACCAACAGTATGCACGATTCACCGTTGGCGCCTACGTACTAAATACATCCCCTCACAACTGCACACCTCATTCCCCGCGGGATCACCGTTAAGTATTACTTCGCGGGGATGGGTTGCCTATTTTAGGCACTCTCTGTTGTGCGTCGCTCTCGTTCGCATCTTCTCAGATCGCTCTGGATGCCTATTATGAGCTCGCCAATGGTTCTCCAGTTGGAGTCTGACTCTAACATGTAGCTGACGAGGTCCTCGATGGGTGGTACAAACTCTTGCCTGGTCCTGTACCTTATACAGCGGTACAACACGTGATGTGGATTTTCGTTCTCGTTTGGGCAGGCCGGACATTCCGGTGTGTCTTCGTGCTTAAACCTGTGCAGGTATTCTCTATATCCTCCATGGCCAGTGAAAAACTGAGTTAGGTGGAAGTTTAATTCACCCTCCGTCCTACTAATCCATTCCTCCAGGTTTGGAATTAGTCTGTGGGTCCATCTTGCGTTTGTGGCCATGTTCCACCGCGTCTGCCATGAAGCCATAAACGCAACTCTTTCCGATTTTCGAATGGCGTCGATCGTCACCGGACTTTCCATCACTGCTCGCCCCTCATAGATCTCCTTCATTTCGAGTGCCAGTATATCCACCGGCACCATGCTAGCCAGAACTAAGGCTGCCTCATCCGAGACCGTCCGAAATCCGGATATCACTCGAAGTGCGCTTAGTCTGTAAGGCGTTGCAAGCTTCTTTTGAAGGCTCTTGCTACTCGCTACCGCAGACGCCCATATTGGTGCGGCATAGAGCAGCACCGAGGTAACTACTCTAGCCAGTAGTTGTCGCCTTCCAGCTCTGGGCCCTCCTACGTTGGGTAGCATCCACGAAAGGGCTCTCTGTATTTTGGAAGCTTTTTGGCTAGCATACTCGACATGGGGTCGAAAGCGCATCCTGTTGTCCAGCATCACGCCCAAGTATTTTATGTACTCCTTCGATTTTACAAGTACATTGTCCACCAGTAAGTTCGTAAACTCTATCTTCTTCCTGCTTGTGATAAGCACCGCCTCCGTTTTTTGACCAGCTAGTTCTAGATGCGCTTCCTTCATCCAACTGCCCACTCGTCCTATCGCCGCATTTGCAACTGACTCCAGCTGTCCAATTTCCTTTGCTACAACTACGAGCGCTAGGTCATCCGCAAAACCCTATCAGCTTGCAGCCTTGGGGTAGTTGTACTCTTAGCACCTCGTCATACATTATGTTCCACAGAAGTGGTCCAAGAACCGAAAAACCCCTGTTTTGGGAACTGCCTGCACCCACGCTTAGTATATCGCCATATTTTCATTCTATCTAAACTATTTTTTTAAGGTTCGATTTTTATAAACTCATAACTCTTTTGCAATCCCTGAGATGTGGTCAAGAGCCCCTTTGGGACGCCTCGCACTCTGTCTGACAGGTAGTTAGATATGATCCGTTGTAGGTAGGTAGGTGCTCCAAATTGGTGTAACGCCCGTAGTATGCGCGACCAGCTAGCCGAATTAAAGGCATTTCGGATGTCCAAGGAATACTGTGCTGTGGTAACACTGGACATCCGAAATATATGTGTGAGTGTGTGTATATGTGTATGAAAACACAAGAAGTCAAGGGAACAAGGTATTTTGTAGTCGGGGCACTCGACTACAGCTCCCTTACTTGTTTTGAATTAATTTGATGTTAAATTGAAGTCTGTTAGTTTTGGTATACGTTTCATGATTCATGCTAATATTGTGGGTATTCGCTAGCTCTCGTAAAATGGCAAAGCGTAAAAGTGTAAATCCAAAAGTTCACGAAGCAAAAACAAAACACATGAGAAAAAAATTACCACATTTAACATGCCTTAGGGTATGTTTAATAAATCAGTCGTAAATGTGGAAAAGTGTTATGTTTTGAAGTGCTACCCTTTTCATCCTACATTGGACCTTTCCATTAATTTGCCTTCTGGTGTGTGTTCTGCTTCTAGAGATTTGACGGCTAAAACCCGTGGTTTTCAAAATGCTGATTTATTAAAGCTTAGCGACCTAATATTTCACACTGATTGGTCTTAGTTGTACACTTGTACAGATATTGACGTTGCCATACAAGTTTTCTACGATACCTTGAACTCTTTCTTTGATGTTTGTGTTCCACTTGAGGGCCCTAGCTGTCCTGATAGTCAGCTTTGGTTCTCAAGGGAACTAACAAACTTTTAGAACAGGAAGTCGAGATATTTTAAAATGTATTCGAAATCCGGTAGATCATCGGACTTCTCCCGTTATGTGCTTGCCCGTTCTAGCTTTATGCTCAATGCTATAAAGATTATCTTGACCGGTACAGACTTAAATTTTCGCAAAATCCTAGGCAATTTTATTGTTTTGTTAACTCTAAACGCAAGTCTTCCACCCTGCCCTCCTCGGTTACGTATGGTAATGCTAAGGCAAACACTGATCAAGCAATAGCTGATCTGTTTGCGGAGTTTCTTAAGTCAACCTACTCGTCTTCTAGGTACTGTGCGAATCAACCATACCCTTTTAGCCCCGTTAGCACTGAAAGCTCGCTCCTTTGTGACCTTAACTCTGTGAAACCGGTGTATGCACCGGACCCTGATGAAGTGCCTGGCTGTGTACTTAGGTTCTGTGCGGATGCACTTTGTGAGCCTATTCATAAATTGTTTGAATTGTCTTTGGAGTCCTCCGCGTTCCCTTAGTTATGGAAGGAATCGTTTATTATTCCTCTCCATAAAAATGGTAATAAGTCTGATGTTGAAAATGTGGTTTGCAATTCCTAAGGCTTTTGAGAGAATTATAACATCTCAACTGCAACATTTATGAAGTTCTATTATCTCACCCCCCAACATGGATTTGTGAAGCGTAGATCTACTACCATCAACCTCTTATAATTCACGGGTTCATAGGTAAGATGCCGACTGACGTCATTTATACCGATTTTAGTAAGGCTTTTGATTCTGTTAATCACTCCTTGCTGCTTCACAAACTGAGTTTAATCGGCTTTCCAACAAACCTCAGTTGGATTTCTGATTACCTAAGTAGTAGAACCCAAAAAGTTCTATTTCGTAATTCATATTCTAAGTACATCCGGGTTACTTCAGAAGTTCCCCAAGGAAGTCACATGGGCCCATTGCTTTTTACTATCTTTATCAATGATCTTCCTTCAGTCTTGAAGTGTAAGGTTATGACATTTTGCAGAAGCTTACCACAATTAGTCACTTACATGCTTGATAATTTGGCATTGCAGCGCCTAAATGAAGTAAATGATCTTGGGGTAATTCTTGACCATCAACTTAAATTTAACTCTCATGTGACTGCTACTGTTAATAAGGCCAGAAGTGTTCTTGGGTTTTTTAAGCGGTGGTCGAACGAATTTGACTATCCCTACACTACCAAGATTCTTTACACTTCTCTTGTCCGTCCTACACTTGAGTATGGATCATGAGTGTGGTCTCCGCAATATACGACCCATCAAGATAGAATAGAATCTGTGCAAAAGCAACTCTTATTGTTTGCTCTTTGTGGCTTCAACTGGAATCCTGAGGTCCGTTTACCATCTTACTCTAGTAGACTACTTTTAATTCATCTTCCTTCCTTATTTAACCGTAGAGTTATCTTCTTCTTCTTCTTCTTTGGCCATCACAACCGTTTTACGGTCTCGGCCGCTGCCACTAATGCCCGCCACTCGCCTTTGTCCCGAGCGACATTCCACCAGAATGACACTCCCAGGTTCGCAATGTCTCCCTGCACCTGGTCGCGCCATCTCCGCTTCGGTCGACCCTGCGGGGGAATGCCTCCCAACTCGTTCGCATGCCGATTGTACACACGCTTTGCTGGAGCGTTATCATCCATACGGGTAACACGTCCTATCCAGCGCAGCCGCTGTTGTTTTATGCGCTTGTCAGGTCAGTGTCCCCATAGAGCTCATACAGTTCGCGACTCATTCGGATGCGAAATTCGCCGCCAACGTTTAGAGGTCCATAAATCCTCCGAAGAACTTTTCTCTCGAACACGCCAATTGCCGCCTCATCCTCTTTTGTCATTGTCCATGCTTCTGGGCCGTATAGCAGGACTGGGATGATAAGCGACTTGTATAACGCAATTTTCGTTTTCCGAGAGAGGGCTCTGCTCTTGAACTCCTTATTGAGCCCGTAATAACATCGGTTTGCAAGAGTAATTCTTCTTCGGATTTCCAGACTGGTGTTGTTGTCGCTGGTTATCGTCGTTCCGAGGTAGACAAATTCCTTAACAACCTGGAAGTTGTAGTCTCCCATTGCAACAGATTGTCCAAGCGTAGACTCACTGCGCGTTGATTGTAGGTACTTCGTCTTATCCTCATTTACCGCTAAGCCCATAAGTTTTGACTGCTTCTCAATCTCTGAGAAAGCCTGTTTTACCACAGATTCGCTTTTGCCGATGATATCAATATCATCATAGGCATATGCAAGTAGCATGTTATCTCTGGTAAAGATGGTGCCCGTTCTGTTAGCATTTGGGCACTGGCGCAGTATGTACTCCATCAGCAGATTAAAGAAGTCGCACGATAAGGTATTACCCTGCCTAAAACCTCTTTTGGTATCGAAAGGCTCGGAGCGGTCTTTACCTATTTTGACGGAGCTTTGTGTGCTTCTCAACGTCATCATGCAAGGTCGAACGTACTTTGCTAGAATACCAAAGGTAGGCAGGGCTTCAAAGAACTTTGACCTTATCGGCGTATCAAAGGCGGCTTTTGAGTCAACAAAAAGGTGGTGGGTGTCGATATTTCTCTCTTGGGTCTTCTCCAGGATTTGTCGCAATGTGAATATCTGGTCCGTGGTGGATTTGCCAGGTCTAAAGCCACACTGATAAGGTTCAATCAGTTCACTTATTCTCGGCTTTAGACGTTCACATAAGATGCATGATAGAACCTTATATTCGATGGGAAGGAGACTGATCCCGCGGTAATTGGCGCAAACCGCAGGGTCTTCTTTTTTTTACCCTGTTCCCATTGAAAATGGGAAAAGGGGGATCATGAAGTTGTGCAAAAGTATGTAACAGATAGAAGGAAGCATTTGCGACCCTATAAAGTATATATATTCTTGATCAGCATCAACAGTCGAGTCGAATTAGCCCTGTCCGTCTGTCCGTCCGTCTGTCCGTATGAACGCGTGTTTCTCAGAGACTATAAGAGCTAGAACCACAAATTTTTGCATGTAGATAGGTGTATACCCGATTCAACACGAGTTTGTTTCAGATTTGGAAAATTTCCTCCCCCTCCCCCCTTTAAGCGCAAAAAACTGTCAGAGCCACAATTTTTAAGAACTTTACATATATTAAGTAAGGCCCAATATCTATCTATTCTGAAAAGATCACTAAGATCGGACAATAAACACCGAAGTTATATACGAATCAATTTTGCTTGTAGGAGAGAGGGGGGTCTTGCATTGTCAGTTATCGCGCGCGGCCGCATGCTATGCGTGTGTGCGTATGTTAGAGTGTGTGTGTGTGTATGTGTGAGTGTGTGTATATGTTTATGAAAACACAAGAAGTCAAGGGAACAGGGTATTTTGTAGTCGGGGTACTCGACTACAGCTCCCTTACTTGTTAAATATTGGACAGAGTACACTTAGGTTCCAATCTTCGGGCATGCTTTCTTCGGACCATACTCTGCATAGGAGTTGGTGCATGCACCTTACCAGCTCCTCACCGCCAGCCTTGAACAATTCAGCAGGCAGCTCATCAGCGCCAGCAGATTTGTTATTTCTTAGCCTTTTTATGGCTAACAAGACTTCATTATGGTCCGGCGGATCTATCTATATGTTATCGATTGGTGGTGTCGCTACTTCCACAGAGGCGGCATTGTGTTCGTCATCACCTCCCAGCAGGTTAGAGAAGTAGTTTCTCCATTTGTCTAGTGCCACTTCCGGATTTCTGACCAGATTTCCGTGCTCGTCCTTCAATAGTGTGACTCTGGGCTTAAAACCTTCGGTTAGTTGCCTAATCTTTTGGTAGAATTTTCGAGTCTCACTCATTCCAAACAGCACTTCGACTTCCTCCCTCATGCGCTTTTCCTGCTCATTTTTCTTCCTTCTGAAAAGGCGCTTCTCCTCTCTCCTTTACTCCCGGTATCTCTCATTAACAGCCCGCGTTGCTCCCGACTGCAGAGTTCTCCTGTAGGCAGCGTCTTTCTCTGCAGTAGCGCGGCGGCACTCATCATCGTACCATGACGGTTTTCGGGAGTTTTCGGCGAATCCGAGAATCTCCTTGGCAGCTGTACTCATAGAGTGTAAGATATGCTTCCACTGTTCGTCAACATCAGGAGTTCCAGGTGGGGTTTCCCTGAGCAACTGGGTGAGTTTTGCTGAGTAGGCTTCGGATGTCCGTTGTGATTGCAGCTTCTCAACGTTCAGCTTTCGGCGTGTATTAGACTGTGCGGCATGTGGCACACTGAGCCGTGTGCGTACTTTGGCTGCAACAAGGTAGTGATCCGAGTCAATATTGGCTCCTCGGCGCACACGTACGTCTAGAACATTCGAAGAGTGCCGTCCGTCTATCACAAAGTGATCAATCTGGTTTCGTATTGATTGACCAGGGGACGTCCAGGTCGCCTTGTGGTCGTTGCGGTGTTCAAATCTGGTGCTACTAATGACCATGTTCCGGCCCGAAGCGAAGTCTATTAGCCTCTCTCCATTATCGTTGGATAAATCGTGTAGGCTAAATCGACCGATAGTCGGGCGATAAACTTCTTCTCTCCCGATTTTTGCGTTGAAGTCGCCTAGCACGATCTTGATGTCGTGATCGGGGCAGCGCTCATATAGGTCTTCTGGGCGCTCATAGAACTCGTCTTTTTCCGAATCGTCCTTTCCTTCTGTCGGAGCGTGCGCACAGATAAGACTAATACTAAAATATTTTGCCTAAGTTTGAGTGCGGCAAGTCGCTTATTAACTGGTGTAAAGCTGATGACAGAGCGGCACAGTCTTTTGTTGACTGCAAAGCCGCAACCAAAATCGTGCTTTGAATCATGTCCACTGTAGTAGATCTCCCATGGGGCTTTGGATTTTGATGTTACCTTCCTACACCCCTGTCCAGTCCATCTTATTTCCTGAAGTGCGTTAATGTCCGATGAATGTTTCTCGAGGGCATCCACCAGCATGGAATCCGCGCGCTCTCTATTGAGGGTGCGAACATTCCAGGTGCATATCCTCAAATCGTGGTCCTTAAAACGTTTGCGTGGGTCGTCGTCGGGGGGGGTCCGTATCCGAGGCATTGTGTTAGTTTTCATTGGCGGGTGGGGATACGCCTATCGGGTGCCAAGCCCGATGCGACGCCCCAGGGAAAGGGTCGCAGCTCACGTTAGCCAGCAGCTTTGCGGATGCATTGCTCTGCTACCAGGGGCTACCACGGGGAGGTGTGAGTCGACTTGGGACGCAGTAAGCCAGGATCGCGCTGGGTTTTCCATGTTAAACCGGTCAGCAACTTTACCTAACTACATACGCCCCCATAACCACAGGAGGGGTCCTGCCTTCCGCAGAAACCTTCCTGCCTTCCGAAGAAGCTAAAACTAGTGCTAAAACTAGTTTAATTTAATTGGTTCCCTATAAAAATTTAATCGAAAAAAGTGTTTTTAAGTACTTTTAATTTTTTGGTCTCGGTGGACCTTTCTGTGGAAATGCCCATATATAAAGTCTCGAGGGTCTAACTTAAGAATTGTGGCTCTGACAGTTTTTTGCGCTTAAGGAAAGGATGAGGAGGAATTTTCAAAATCTGAAACAAACTCGATTTGGTTCTGGTATACACCTACTAACATGCAAAAAATTGTGGCTCTATCTTTTATAGTCTCTGAGATCGACGCGTTCATACGGACAGACGGACGGACGGACAGACGAACATGGCTGAATCGACTCGGCTGTTGAAGCTGATCAAGAATATTTATACTTTATAGGGTTGCAAATGATTCCTTTCACCAGTTACATACATTTTCAATGGGAACAGGATATAAAAATGGCAGAAATATAAGTAAAAGTAAGTAACAAGTAAAAGTCCTGAATCTGGGAATCACAATAGAAATGCTAATGATAGTTTTATTGCACTTTTTTTCGAAAATCCTTTTAATCCTATCCTTCTAACGGTCATATGAATTTCAACTTAGTTTTCAGTGCACCCAACTACATTTATACTGAAAGTTTTAAGCGGATTGCATCGGTTTTTTTTCTAACTAAAATTCTCAGGGGGGTTGTGGTTTATAGGGACAGACAGACGTACATGGCTTTATCGACTCGGGTGTTGATGCTGATTCAAAATATATATATATAGTTTATAGATGATTCCTTCTGGCTGTTATATAGTTTTGCACAAACTTAATATACTCTGTGAGCCTTTGGAGAAAGGAGAAATTTGATCTTAATTGCAAAATGTATTTTTATTCTAAGCCTTCCTTAGCTTAATTCACGATTCGCATTAGCTAATTTTTAAACACTTTCCACAGTCTGTTTACATTAAACTAAAAATAAGTCTGCAAAATAAAAAAAAAGAAGATTTGGCACTCTGAGTGTTTTATGTTTAACAAATAACTATTTATGTACATAGGTGTTGAACTCAGCCCAAGGCACAACAAAGAGAATCAAGTAGCAAAATCGAGTGTTTGATCAACTTGAACCAGTACCAAATTAGAGACCTCACTTTAGTATAAATACCCCAACTCCATTTGGATAAAGTACAGCAGTTCCGAGGAAGTGCAGAAGATACATCAAAATGCGTTGCAAATTTGTCATAAGCTTTGGCATTCTGGCTGCCTTTGTGGCACTATCTATGGGTCAAGCAACGACGGCTCCAGATCCAGCAGCTACGACCGCAGCCGCTGCAGCCGCTGCAACCACAACAGCAGCAGCAGCCACAGAGGCGACAACAACAGCCGCTGCAGCAACAACAGTAGCCACTACTGGAACTCGTCGTATTCGTCGTTGGAGAAGGCGTACAACCTACGGTGGTGGTAGTGGTAGTAGCCTTAGCACAGCTGCTGCTCGGAGAAGACGCAGACGTAGGCGTAATAATAATTTGCGCAGGCTGCGTCGTACCCGTCGTACCTCGTCCACTTAGTTCAAAAGAAATTTTGCACCAAAAAAAGCGACAAATAAATTGGGAAATGGCATACTAATTAATCGAATGGTTCTATTCCATAGTAAATCCAAGCCGGATTTTCTATTTTTATACCCTGTTCTCATTAAAAATGGGAAAAGGAGGATTATGAAGTTGAGCAAATGTACATATGTAACAGGGGGAAGGAAACATTTCCGTGAGCGTCAGAAGCCGAACCGATATAGCCATGTCCGTCTGTCCTTCTGTCTGTATGAACTCGTCGATCTATGAGCGATAGAGCCACAAATTTTTTATATGAAGTTAGGTGTACGAGTTAGGTGTCGTATACCATACCTATAACAAGTTTGTTTTCGATTTGGAAAATTAGACTCCTTCCCCCTATAACCGCAAAAAACTGTCCCTCTAACTATACCATCGGTGGGCACGGCCTTGTCCTTTCTGCGCCCTTTGCTCCCGAGAGATATTTTTCGGCAGCTGGCGCCACGCAGGCGCATTAAAAATTGCCTTGTCACGCACTCAAGACAGACAGCTTTGAAGCGAAAACAACAACAAATCCAACAGGCAGAAGGAAGCACCGACCCTATAAAGTATATATATTCTTGATCAGCATCAACAGCCGAGTCTATCTAGCCATGTCTTTCTGGTAAGAGATAGAGGTTTGACATGTATGGGACAAATTGAAAAAATCGTCATATCTCCCACAGTTTTATAGATAGAAGGTTCGTTCCTTTTGGACGCATTTAGTAATCAGGATTATTTATCGAACCGCCAAAGGAAAGGTAAAGATCGACTTTCTTTCTTGTTTTTTGTTGTTGGTGTTGGACTGCTCTCAAAATAAAATATCGTGCCCAACCCTGATCTATATGGACGCGTCGGTCTCAGAAACTATAAGAGACAAGCATATATCACGGCGCGCTTCGCTACGCCGCACAGTGGCTCGTTTTCCAAAAACTCGTTGCAAAAATCAAATTTCGTGCTGTTGAATTTGGCAAAACTGTTAAAGCACTTTAATTAGGAATTGGTCAAGCTAATTAATAACGTAAAAGAAATGAATTTTACAATTTTTTGTTTAGATGAAGGAGCTTTGTAAGGTGGAAACATTTTTCAACTTTTGAAAAGATGGGGAAAAAAATACTTAAAAGGGCAAAGTAAAATTCATATTTCTCAAAAAACACTAAAGCTACAGGCCTAGTTTTTTCCCACGAGTAAAATGGTTATTTTCAAATACAAATTTATAAATTAGAAAAAAAAATTTATTAATATAAAAAAATTTGTTTTTGTAAACTTGCATTTTTTCCTAGTTTTTAATATGTAGCTTGACTTTTAAAAAAAGGCCGGACGTGCTCAGAGATTTGACTTCACAAAAAGTTAAAAATAATATTCAAGAAACAAATTTAAAAAAAATCCATTGCTACAATTGTGCCCGATTGGAGATATTAGCCATTTTTCATGACAACTCATGCCAATAAATCGAGTCTTCGAAGTCAGCTTTTAGATTAGATGCTCAATAACTTTTGTTTTTAAATTCTAAAATGCTAACCCTTTATAATTATTAAGAAGTTATTTTGAATGGCCAAGCAACGCCCCTTTGGTTACTCCGCCAACTTGTAAAAATTCAATATGGATATACACTCCGTTTCGCTTAAATAGCACACATGGCAAGGTGCATTTCATTTCACAATAACTCTTAAACAAATGAAAGTAAAGATTATTTCAAAGCTTTAATTTATAGTTAAAGTAATCAGTTTTTATTATTAATAAGCGAAAAAAAATTTATTGAACATTTTTCAGTTTACACGGCTTAAAAACTAAAGAACCAAAAAATAGTGCGTAAAAATTGTTTCATTTGAATAGCACACTTTGTATTAAACTATAGTAAATATTATTTTATTCATCTTAAACAATTTTTTTTGGGTTAATTATATAAATTATTAATTAATTAATCAGTTTTAATAATGGGTAGAACCTCCCTTGTTTAAAATGACTTCATATATCCTATTTGGCAAGGAATCATAAAGCTTTTTAATATAATCAAGGGAAATTTGCGCCCATGCTTCCTGAATAGCCTTGATTAGCTCGTCCTAGTTGGAATACTGTTTTCCTGACTCATAAACTTTTCGGGCCAGCCACCCCCAAACATTTTCGATGATGTTAAGGTCCGGCGAGTATGGAGGCCAGTTTAAGAGATTGACATTTTTTGACTCGATCCAAGATTTGACAACACGGGCTGTATGAATTGGGGCATTGTCCTGTTGGAAAGTCCACGACAAATGTCCAAAAAGACTTTCTAGTGGAGGAAAAGCCTTTTCCAAAACTCCTTTGTATGATTGCGCGTTCATCTTGGGAGTCAAAAATTGGAGCTCGCATGTACCAAAATAGGATATGGCTCCCCACACCATAACCCCGCCGACTCTGCTGTGTAGACGCTCCAATTGATGGGTCTCCTTTCTTAAATCGTGAAAGTAATAATTATAACCGTCAGGACCCTCGAAATTAAATTTTTTCTCATCCGAGAACACAACGCGCTGCCACTCTCTGTCCCATGACAAATAGTTTCTACAGAAACTAAGCCGAGCTTCTTTACGAAGAGGGGTAAGTGGTGGTTTTTTCTTCAATTTTAGGTGCTTTAGATGTTTGGCCTTTGAAATCACTCGCCACACAGTTGTTTTACTTGCACTAACCCCAGTTTTTGCTCTTATTTTTTTCAATAGAGTCATGCGAATTGGAAGCCTCGCGCAATATAGATCGCTTATCTGCAATGGAAAGTACACTATTTAAGCGACCTTTCATATTTTTCCCATAATTTGGGCTGCTCTGAATAAAATTATATATCACTTTTCTACTTCTTCCAATTTTTTTTGCTATTTCAGCCACTGAGAGGTCACATTCTCGATAACTTTTTATTTTTATTTGTTCGTCGTTTGTTAAGGCTTTACCACGACCCATTATTACGGAATATTATTAAAATATATTTTAAATATTCAAAATATTCTTTTCCTTTAACTTCCCGATGATCTGCACGACGTAAATAAAACTTTAACGCAAATGTGCTATTCATGTGAAACAAAAAATTCAAAAGAAATTGAAGCAAACGAGAATGAAATGGGCAGAAAAATGTAACGGTAAACTTTCAGAGCGTCAATTTTGACGCAGAGCAAGTGGATACGAAGACGAACAAAATAGTACAACAAAAAGTACTGTTGAGTCAATGAATTTTGATAGTTAAGCAAATAAAAACAAAAAATTGGTGTGTGCTATTCAAGTGAAACGGAGTGTAAATGCATTTAATGATATATTTAAATTTTTATCGAAGCAATTTTCAATATTTTCAGAAAGGGCAAGTATTTCAGGTGAATACATTGTTTTTAAGTCCGGAATGGCTCTCACATGTCTTAATGATGATATTTTGAGATCCGATGAAGCTAATAACATGTTGAACAGATCTTCGTTTTGTCGTCTTCGAGAATACTTGCAAGTTTTCAAGTACCTATATCTCTAATATTCCTTGTTTTTCGACTCTTGCGCATCTTCCGATAATTCCCCAATTGGAAGAGAATGATGTTCGATTATATCTCGTCCATGATAAAGAATCTTATGAACAGTAGGTGTTTGCCATTTGCTTGGATATCGTGCCTTTAAAACAGTGGCGGGCACACAAATACAATGACATGTAAGACTTGCATTTGTGTGCGAAAGAAGAAAACGAAGTTGGCTTCGTTCGTGACGTTTTAATGCTTTGCACTGCGCAAAAAAAAGCAAACTTCAAGCTTAACAAAATGATTTGCGTCTTGCTAAATATATTAATGATGAAATAATTAGTTACTTAATAACTAATTACATAAAAAAGAAAGCAAATTTAAGCATCAGATTTAACAAATTGATAATTAGATACTAAATAACAACAATTCAAACAACAAATAATAATTAATTACTAAATAACAAGAAAAAACAAAAAAAAGGAAACATCAGACTTAACAAAATGATATGCTTCTTGAAAAATATTTTAAAGCTGAAATGATTAAATACTGAAATAAATAACATAAAATACAAAACAATAATAATAAAAAAGTAGGAAATATAAAAAAACAGAAAAAAAACTATTCAACTTTCAAAAGTTTATCTAAATTAATTTCCCCCCTGAATTACTTAATTCGTAAAAGGCACGCTAAATACGTATCAGTCAATTGGTTTCTTGTTTTATATAATATATTTTTCATACTAGAAAACGCTACCTCACAATTATAAGTAGTTTCAAACATTGAATACAGCTTATAAATTTCATTTTTAAGGCTCGGGTATTTTGGATCATCAATGTTATGCCAAAAGTTTTTTCCCGATTCTAGTGGTATTCCCAAGTGCTCCCTTAAAAAAATGAGCTCTTCGCGTATAGAAGTGTTTTCAAAACAATTTATTTCACAAGTTAAAGGGAAATTATTTAAATCTAAAATATATTTTATTGAACTTAAATCTAAAAATCTACTTCAATGTTATTGAAAAGGGCTTTCAATATAACTAAAAATTGTTTTATTTTTTCAAAATTATTTATTTTAAACTCTAAAAATATAACCTGCGTTTTTTCTAAACTACTTATGATATTATTTTCTAATTGATTAATTAATATTGAGAGTTTTCTTTTGAATAAATATATTGAATTGACTAAATCAAAAATTTGCTTATTTTTTCCCTGAAGGCACAAATTGAACTCATTTAGCATAGACGTAATATCACATAAAAAACCAAAATCTAACAAAAAATCCGAACTTTCTAGAGCTAAACAAAATTCATCAGCTCCTTTAACGTGGGTTTGAAAAAAACTGAGAACTTCTTTTCTTAAGGCCCTAATCTCCTTCAGCTTGCTGTTTTTGGACCTTTTTTGAAAAAATTCTCATTTGAAAACGCAAAAAGATATTTGAATTTTGTTTTTTTTATTGAATTAGTAATGAATGAAAGAAAATAAAAAAATTTTTTTCGCCGCGATATAGGGGCTGTCCATAGATGATGGCACCGTCAAAGTTGGCCATCAAAAAAAAGGCATGGTGCTGACGGCCACGATTCCGGCCCTCAGGAGCGTCTGAACAAAAATATAGGGTTATGATCAGCATAGATGTAATTCTGGCCCGTAGTAAAATAAAAATTTTGCGATTTTTTTTGACAAAATGGCGGCCACTTGAAATTGACATCGAATTTGGACCCATTTTTTGTAGTTTAGTGTAAAAAAAAATAGTAAAAAAAATCGCAAAATTTATTTTACTACGGGCCAGAATGGTGACAATTCTACGTCGATTAAACTTTGTTTCATCCAAATCGGTTTAGTAGAACTGGCGGAATCGTGGTCGCCAGCTCGAAAAACGTGGTTTCGAGATAAACGCGTTCAAAGTTTGCAGTTGCTAGGCAAATCGGGTCACTTTGGGACATTAAAAGGGCTATATCTTCGAAAGTATTTCGAATTTCAAAAAATCCTTTTAGGGTTATATTCTTAAATGTCCAAGCTATAAAAAAATGCAAATTAAAAAAACAATCTAAGCATTTCCCCCGGCTTAGCCATCTAATTTCCGTATACATAAGTAAATCTTTGTAATCAGCATTAAACTCCTCAAGAAATCCCTTAAACTTTCTATGTGTTAATGAATTATGCCAACCCCTTATCTTATTTATTATTTTAACACACGAATTTATAACATTAACCATTTTTAACTCCTTCGCAAACAGAGCTTCCTTGTGAATAACGCAATGCATAAATATACATGAAATCCCATTTTTCTTAAAAATACCAGATAGTCCCTTGTTTGTCCCTGTCATAACTTTAGCACCATCTGTGCATACACAACTTAACTTATTTATATTATCCTTACATAAAATAGTAGAAAAAAGAGTATTAAATAATATTTCTCCCGTCTGGCGAAACCACGTCATAGAGCTCCTCAGAACAAGATAAATGCTCATCAACTGTTTTAATACAGATAACTAATTGGCAAATATTATTAATATCTGTACTCTCGTCTAAACAAATTGAAAAATATTTGCATTTAATAAGTCTTTCCTTTGTCGCTGAAAAAAAAATTTACTTAATTGTTCCGTTCTTCTAGTAATTGTTCTTCGAGATAACGGAATTTGTTCACAAATTTCTGAAACTTCCCTCCCAATGTTTCCAAAACATTTTACCACATCAACCATTAAATTTTTAAAAAATATTCCATCTTCAAATGGCCGACATTGCTTAGCTAAAGCCAAAGCCACTGCATAAGATGCTTTTTTTAAAGATATCTGGTCGACGACAGGCGAAAGTTGGTAGGGATATTCAATCAAGAAATATTTTGCCTTAAAGCCGGGTATCCAGCAACGCAAAACCAAAAAATTCCTGCCAAAGTTCATATGAAAAAAATAGGGGAAAGTTAACTTCGGCTCGGCCGAAATTTTGTATACCCTTGCAGCTTCCATTGAAAACAAAAAAGTTTTTCTAAGACTACTTTTTGGACATTACTTTTCTGGGGGATCTATATTATAAAGATGTCTGATTTCTATTAAACTTGATGAAATGATAGAAAAGCACTGTTAATTGCGAAATTTGGAGGCGATGTCATTTAAGACAAAAAGTTTTTCTCACTTCAACTTCTTTTTCGACCGATCATTCATACTGCAGCTATATGCTATAGTCATCCGATTTTGATAAAACTTTGTAGAAATGTATCCAAAGTAAATAAAATAAGTGTATGCCAATGATAAGGACGTTTTCATTAAAAAAAAAAGTTTTTCTCACTAGAACTAGTTTTTCGACCGATCGTTCCTATGGGAGCTATATGCTATAGTCATCCGATTTCGACCAATCTTTGTAGAATTGTATAAAAGTATATAAAATAAGTGTATGCCAATGATAAGGACGTTTTCATTACAAACAAAAAAGTTTTTCTCACTAGAACTAGTTTTTCGACCGATCGTTCCTATGGGAGCTATATGCTATAGTCATCTGATTTCAACCAATCTTTGTAGAATTGTGTAAAAGTATATAGATTAAGTGTATGCCAATGATAAGGACGTTTCCACTAAAAACAAAAAAGTTTTTCTCACTAGAACTAGTTTTTCGACCGATCGTTCCTATGGGAGCTATATGCTATAGTCATCCGATTTCAACCAATCTTTGTAGAATTGTGTAAAAGTTCATAAAATAAGTGTATGCCAATGATAAGGACGTTTTCATTAAAAACAATAAAGTTTTTCTCACTAGAACTAGTTTTTCGACCGATCGTTCCTATGGGAGCTATATGCTATAGTCATCTGATTTCAACCAATCTTTGTAGAATTGTGTAAAAGTATATAGATTAAGTGTATGCCAATGATAAGGACGTTTCCACTAAAAACAAAAAAGTTTTTCTCACTAGAACTAGTTTTTCGACCGATCGTTCCTATGGGAGCTATATGCTATAGTCATCCGATTTCAACCAATCTTTGTAGAATTGTGTAAAAGTTCATAAAATAAGTGTATGCCAATGATAAGGACGTTTTCATTAAAAACAATAAAGTTTTTCTCACTAGAACTAGTTTTTCGACCGATCGTTCCTATGGGAGCTATATGCTATAGTCATCCGATTTCGACCAAACTTAGTGAAATCATGGGAAGGGATAGTAAACTAAGAAATACGGACTTTGGAGGCGTTTCCATTAAAAACAAAAAAGTTTTTCTCTTTAAGACTAGTTTTTCAACCGATCGTTCCTATGGCAGCTATATGCTATAGTCATCCGATCCGGCCGGTTCCGACAAATGTGCAGCGTATTTGTACCAAAAGACTTTGTGCAAAGTTTGGTGAGATTAGCTTTAAAACTGGCGGAGGAGATAGCATAGAAACAGACGGACAGACGGACAGACGGACAGGGCTAAATCAACTCAGCTCGTCGTGCTGATCAAGAATATATATACTTTATGTGGTCGGAGATGCTTCCTTCTATGCGTTACAAACATCCGGACAATTTTATAATACCCTCTGCAAGGGTATAAAAATTGTGCCAGGAATTTTCTGTTAACGATTTCGTTTGTTTAGTATCCTGCAACTTGACCAAAATCCACACATTGTATAGATAGCGGCGTACCGATAGCGGCGTTTCTAAGGCGTGTGTGGAACAAAAATCAGCTATTGCACAGCTCAGGAATATAAGTATTGTTGACAATTATTTTGGATGTGATGAGCGCATATATGGAGGCAAATGGGGGTGGAGAACAAGGCAAACGCCAGATAATGTTTATATAAATATTATAGCGGTAAGGTTCTGACCCGGCTGCTAAGCTCATGTTCTTATCTTGTATTCAAATATAACATACTTTATTTAATTGGCTACCAAACATTGAGTCTTATTTCTTCTCGGGCCACACTGCTCAGCCATTGGCCCAATAATTTAGAACGAATTGTGGCTGCTGTCGAGGTGTGATGTCGTCACACCCGACCGCTCAATTAATAATAAACCACTAGCCTCGTCGTACTGATTTTAAGTCTACAATGGTAGACCAAAGTTGGTTAAGCGTAATTTGGTTAAAATTTAATTAAATTCAAACTTGGCCATAATATTTTACTTGGGTTCCACAAACTCAAAATAAATAGCAAATTCCTGGCAAGAATTTTCCGCAGTGCTGGATACAGGCCTTAAATTCTAACAATTTTTCTATTCTATCCTTATTCAATATATTTTTAAAACTAGAATGTTGAGTATTATAATGTCTCTTAATATTAAAAAGCTTAGAAATATTTATAATAAAGGAACAAATTAAACATTCCGCATCCCCATCAATATTTTCAATAAAGAAAAATTCATTTTCCCACTCTTCCAAAAACATTTTTGTCAGTGCATATAATAAATTGCGCAGCGAGACCTTACTTCGTTGGCAGCTGAACAGCAACTGATTTGATTTTCGTTTGCGCTTCATTGTCGAAATTCCGCGAAGCGAACAAAACACCGCGCACGAGTTAAACCGAAGACGCTTACCGACACCACACGACCGTTTACACTGTCGGTGTCGCGGCAGAGCTCCGGCAGAATAACTCCCAGACTCGCGAGTCTGGCTCGCTCCCGCCACTGCTTTAAAAGAACGGACGTTTAGGTGGCATACTTCCCAAACATTTCGGCATCTATTTTTTCTCTTGAACTGAGAACATTAGGTAAAACCTGCGCCCTCTTAATTATTTCACAGTCTATTCCAGTAATTCGAGCTGTTATTTTCAAAAAATCTCCTGGACGTGTTGCCATCGTTTGTATTTCCGAATCCTTGTTTGGGTAGGTCAATTAAAGCAGCTCTTAAAATTGTGAAATGCTAATTTTTTTAAACTTAACGTCAGTCACCGACTATCTCTCTTCGAGTGCGGACGTCTGTGCCTTATCTTTTGGCAGTGCTTTTGCTTATTCTGTTTTGATCTTTTTTTTTACACGCGCACGTGTGCCTTCGGCAAACCTCAGTGTAACAGAAATTAATTTTCTGACCATGGCCCCAGGGAGACCCAATTTAGGGGATAGCCGCTTTGCTAGTCTCAGCGTTAGCCCCAAAGCGAAGAAAAAACGATATCAAAAATTTCCAGAGGAATTCCCTGAATTGCCTCAACCCACGCAACAAAACCCAAGGTTCATAATCATTGCCTCCAAATACACCGATAAGCCAATTTCCGAGTTCTCTTGCTTTGCAGTACATCGAGCTCCAAATATCATAAGCAAAGACATAATCTCGATCTCCACCCTTCGTGATGGCAATCTGTTGATGTTGGTAAAATCTAAGGAAGTGACCCATTTGTCAGGCATCTGCGACATCGAGTGCAAACTACATGATACCCTTAACTTTGTTAAGGGCACCATATATGCTCCCTACCTTGTCAGTATTCCCGACGTAGAAATAATTGAAGAGCTTAAGTCCCAAAATGTGCATTCCGTTTTCAAATTCTCCAGAATGATTGATGGCAATGCAAAACCAACTGGTGTAATTTTGATCACCTTCGACTTTTACAGTTTACCCAGCAAACTGGACATCTCCTGGCACACCGTCAATGTAAGGGAATACATCCCTAACCCGATGAGGTGCAAGACATGCCAGCTATTAGGCCACACAGCAAAGCACTGTAAAAACCCCGCTACATGCGTAGCATGTAATTTGGTTCCCCACCTCCCGGAGCCCTGCACACGCACATTCTGTGCTAACTGATTCTTTTTTGATTCTTTTTAACTGCAACGGCGATCATCCCGCCTCCTCTTTTTGCTCAATTATGAGTAAAATATATTTTTTTTTGAATGTTGAAAACAAATTAATTTTAATTAAAATTACATTCCCTTCGAAGCATATTTAGCAGAAAAGAATCAATTTCTTGCCTTATACGACATTTCAAAAATGCGTCCAGAAATTAGAACTTTTCAGAAATTAGAACTACCCCAGGAACCAACTGGTTCTAATTTGCGAGCGTCCACTGTATTGCATACTAGATTTAACCTGTTAAAATTAAAAAAAAAAATTAACGTATTTTATGCAATCTTACCTATCTAAAACGGGGCTCATCATTTTTGTACGACTAATATTGATAGTTTTATTTCAAATAAAAGGAATTTTTATACTCTGCTCACTGGGCCTGCCGGCCGAACTTTTGGCCAAAAGTCACACTTTTTTGTTTGGGAAACTGGATAAAACGATTGTCGGAAATGACAAAGAATACTTATAGCTATTTTATGCCACAGTGAATGTGCCACAATTTGGAACATTTTCACAAATTGGTTTTTGTTTGGCAGCAATTCAAAGTAGGTTTTTCTTGAAATTGCACCAAAAAATGAAAAATGAATAGTCGAAACCAGGAAAGGAACAGCTTCTAGAGTTTGATTGTATATTTTGGTCTAAGGAATAGATTTCAATAAAAAATTATAAAGACGTTTCCAATTCTATTCGTATTCATAAAAAATGGAAAAAATCTTAAATTTTGTGGATTTTTTTACATTTGGCAACTTTGACTTATGAGTGCCCACGAGTGCAGCTGGGTATTCACTCGCAACACTAACTAATAACTAACTATCTAATTATTTTCTTTGAATATTGTACAATAGCTGGAGGTATGCGCTTTTGCTCGGACTTGCTTTGAATTTAATTAAATCGCTTTTAAAACATGTTTTCCCCTTTGGCATCTAGCAAGTTTCAAGTCAGCCGAAAAGTACGCTATTTTTATTTGCATGGATTAAAATGTGTAGCATGCTTTTAGAAGCACGGAATTACGTGTTGAAATCTATATATATAAAAGAAAGTCGTGTTAGTTACACCACTTATAACTCAAGAACGGCAGAACAGATTTGGGTGAAAATTGGAAGGGAGGTAGCTTAGAGCCAGGAGACGGACATAAGATACTTTTTATCCCGTTCGACAGCGTTCCCGTGTGACTTGACATGAAACGTTAGTCACTATATAACGTGGTATAACAAAAAAGAATCAGACTTGGAATAACAAAACGCAAATGACAGCTATGTAATTGACGTATAATGACAGCTGTGCCAAATATCGTCTCAGTGGCATCCGAGCCAAGGAGCACCTTTTTGCCGCTGAATCGTGAGCTGTTCTATGGCCTGCAGATTCAACCCCCATTGGTGGCCGCCAAGCAGACACAAGAGCACCCGCGCCCGCCCACTCAGTGCCTCAACATCCCACACACTAAGCGAAGAGCAGTGCAACAGTGCGACACAAGAAGTGCCCACACATCCTGTTTAAAAAAAGAAAACTAACCAATAATTTATCATTTAACTAGCTGAATACCCGGCGTCGCCCGTGTTCTTATGATTCTTAAGAGAGCGATTATATTCAATCTAGTGCAGGCTGCATGTCTATATACACGACCATTTCTGGCCCATTTCTTCATTTAAGATACCTTTGCGGGCAAGCGTACAACCATTCCTCAAAGCTTCATCAAAATCAAACATTTTGTTAATTTAGCGGTTCTTGGACCATTTTCCGCCCATATCTTCCACTTTGAAAACTTTCCGGGCAAGCGTCGAACAATTCCTCAATGTTAACTGCAAATTTTGCAATTTTCTCGGTTTTTTGACCATTTTCTGAAAATTTCTTCAACTTAGAAACCGTTCAATTCATTCCCCAAAGTTTGATTGCAATCGGATGAACGGTATCATTTTGTGAATTTTGCCATTTTTGGACCTTGGAAACCTTCGCGGCCAAAGGTCTTACCATTGACCAAAATTTCATCGCAATCGGATGAATGGTATAGTTTTTGAATTATCGCGGTTCTTGGACTATTTCCCACCCATTTCTTCAAATCAGAATCCTTCACACGCAGCGTCCAATCAATCTCCAAAGTTTTATAACAAACGAACATTTGGCAAATTTTCGCAGTTTCTTCTACTTGGAAACCTTCCCGGGCAAGCGTCGAACCATTCCCCAATGTTTTACCAAAACTGTAAATTTTGTAATTTTCGCGGTTTTTGGTCCATTTTCCGCAAATTTCTTCAACTAAGAAACCTTCCCTGGCAAGCGTTCAACCATTCCCAAAAGTTTTATTGCAATCGGATAAACGGTATAATTTTGTTATTTTCGCGGTTTTTGGTCCATTTTCGGCAAATTTTTTCAACTTAGAAACCTTCCCGGGCAAGCGTTCAACCATTCTCCAAAGTTCCATCTCAATCGAAGCTTTAGCCAATTTCGCGGTTTTTGAACCATTTTCCGCAGATTTCATCTACTTGGAAACCTTCCCGGGCAAGCGTCGAACCATTCCCCCAAAGCTTTACCGAAACCATAAATTTTGCAATTTTCGCGGTTTTTGGACAATTTTCCGCAAATTTCTTCCACTTAGAAACCTTCCCTGGTAAGCGTTCAGCCATTCCCCAAAGATATATTGCAATCGGATGAACGGTATAATTTTGCAAATTTCGCGGTTTTTGGACCATTTCACAGACATGAGACATAGCCTATGACACTTTCCCGATCGACATGAACATACTGTGAAAAATTCGTGAAGATCGGTTCAGCGGTTTAGACGCCCATAAGGGACAAACATACAAATATACAAACATACTTTCACTTTTATATAGATGTATAGATTGAGATTGAGCAATTGAACGAAAAACAGAGAAAAATAGCTAACATTTACAATAATATGAGTCAGGCCGAAAAACGGCTAAAATACAAACACAATGATCCCAAGCTAAAAGTGTCAGCACTGACGGTTGTCAGCACTAACGTGCTACGAATTGTGTAACCTAACTTAGTGACGTATAGAAATGTTTACTTACGTCGCTAACTAAAACCAAAAAATAATTTAATGATAAATTATTGGTTAGTTTTCTTTTTTTAAACAGGATGTGTGGGCACTCCTTGTGTCGCACTGTTGCACTGCTCTTCGCTTAGTCTGTGGGATGTTGAGGCACTGAGTGGGCGGTCGCGGGTGCTTTTGTGTCTGCTTGGCGGCCACCAATGGGGGTTGAATCTGCAGGCCAGAGAACAGCTCACGATTCAACGGCAAAAAGGTGCTCCTTGGCTCGGATGCCACTGAGACGATATTTGGCACAGCTGTCATTATACGTCAATTACATAGCTGTCATTTGCGTTTTGTTATTCCAAGTCTGATTCTTTTTATACCCTGTTCCCATTGAAAATGGGAAAAGGGGGATCATGAAGTTGTGCAAAAGTATGTAACAGATAGAAGGAAACATTTGCGACCCTATAAAGTATATATATTCTTGATCAGCATCAACAGCCGAGTCGATTTAGCCCTGTCCGTCTGTCCGTCCGTCTGTCCGTCTGTCCGTCCGTCTGTCCGTATGAACGCGTGTTTCTCAGAGACTATAAGAGCTAGAGCCACAAATTTTTGCATGTAGGTAGGTGTATACCCGATTCAATACGAGTTTGTTTCAGATTTGGAAAATTCCTCCCCCTCCCCCCTTTAAGCGCAAAAAACTGTCAGAGCCACAATTTTTAAGATAGACCTTCCAAACTTTACATATATCTAGTATGGCCCAATATCTATCTATTCTGAAAAGATCAATAAGATCGGACAATAAACACCGAAGTTATAAACGAATCAATTTTGCTTGTGGGAGAGAGGGGGTCTTGCATTGTCAGTTATCTCGCGCGGCCGCATGCCATGCGTTTGTGTGTATGTTGGATTGTGTGTATGTGTGAGTGTGTGTATATGTAAAGGAAAACAAACGAAATCAAGGGAACAGGGTATTTTGTAGTCGGGGCACTCGACTGCAGCTCCCTTACTTGTTTGTTATACCACGTTTTATAGTGACTGACGTTTCATGTCAAGTCACACGGGAACGCTGTCGAACGGGATAAAAAGCATCTTATGTCCGTCTCCTGGCTCTAAGCTACCTCCCTACCAATTTTCACCCAAATCTGTTCTGCCGTTCTTGAGTTATAAGTGGTGTAACTAACACGACTTTCTTTTACATATATAGATAATCGGGAGCAAATGCGAGCGGCGACCCCAACTGGTACAGAGTATAATACAGTCGGGCTTGACCGACTTTCTTCCTTGTTTTGAAATAGTTTTTATAGAAGCATGCTTCGCATTCATTTGAACGCTTTCATGCTGAAGGAACTTAATAATATATCAAATCAAATAAGGCGACCTTGAGGTGCTCGTCCAATTATCTACAAATCCGCTGGGTGGATTCTGTTCAGCCTACGCCGACGAATGCACAGTGGATCTGCTTGTATGGAGGCGCGTTCAAAAATACTTCTAATGGTAGTAGCGTGATGAAATTTTCACCAAGCCTCTTTAAAAATATTTTGTCGTTGCACACCGCCCCCACCCAAACCCCATCTATAACCATAACCAATAAACAAATTTGAAATTTGAAACCATTTTAATACTCTATTATTACAATAATGTATAATGTCTCCTCTAGCAAGCCTTATTCAGATTTAAATAACGTTGGCTTATCCTTTTTTTCCAAGCTCCATCTCTCCAGTTATAAAAGGGTCGGACCATAAAAAGAGTGAATTTTTTATAATGCGTAACATTTTCCGGCTGTGATGAAGTCTACATTTTTTTCTGTCTTTGTTGTTCGACTCTGCAGCTTCCTCTAAAAACTCTCCAATTGATACTTTTGCATGCTCTATCACAGCAGATCCAAGAATTAAAACCTTATGGACTGTAGTCGGCAAATAGTACAATGGATACTCCTTAATTTGTTTCTTGGCAGTATCTAGGGCATATTCGTTAAATTTGTAGACACTAATTTTGAAGCCCAGTGCTATAGTGTGAAAAAAAGTGACACAACTATAGATCAGATTTTCAATAACTCCTGTAATTTCTGAAGCCAATTTTGGATCAGAAAATAATTTCAGCAATGTTTCCGTCGATGGATTATCCTCTACCTCCACCTATAGGTTTGCCTACTATTACGTAAATTTCACTTATTTTTAGTTTTTATATTCATTTTAGCTTTCGTCCACACAAATTTGTTACTCAATCAAACTTTGTTTACTATTTAACCCATTTTTAACGAAATTCCTTTTGAATTTTGTGTTTTCTGTTCAATGCTTTTAATTTTTGTTCAGGACCTCTAACCTGCCACATTTTGATGACTGACGTATAGAAAGTTGTAAAAAGAATTCAAAGAACCATATTTTTTGTATAAAGCCTAGTATCCAGCAACGCAAAACCAAAAAATTCCTGCCAAAGTTCATATAAAAAAAATTGTGCCAGGAATTTTCTGTTTACGATTTCGTTTGTTTGGTATCCTGCAACTTGACCAAAATCCACACTTTGTATAGATAGCGGCGCATCGATAGCGGCGTTTCTAAGGCGTGTGTGGAACCTAAAACAGCTGATGCCAGTGTGACAGGAAAATATTGTTGACAATTATTTTGGAAGAGTTTAGCAGAAAGATGGAGGCAAAAACTGTGCGCAAGACCAAGAACAGAGTGGAAAATTTTCACTTTGACGAGAAGGTCGCTTTAATTAAAGCAGTTGAGGCAAGACCATGTCTTTGGCGAATAACAGACAGGAAGCATTTAGTGTGGCTGCAGAAATAAACAAAGAGGGTAAGATGCAAGTTATTGTGTTCAAAGGTTTTAAAATCATTAATGTTGTACATATATGCTTTCTAGCAAAAGACTGTAAGATCGCTTGGACATCTCTGCGCGACAGTTTGAGGTACCATCGCAACAAGCTGGCCAAGGGTGGCAGCGCGGGTGGCATCGACTTGGATCAGCCCAAAGTTTGTGAAAGTGTGGACTGGCAGTTCGCACAGCACATGGCATTTCTTCCTGTAATGTCGATGGAGAGACGGTAAGTTATAACCCTTCATAATTGCTGCATGCAATTCACACTTTTTTTCTAGTACCAAAACAACTTCAGATGTGTTTGTGGACAGTCCAGCATGCAGCCCCGATGCATGCTCGAGTCTGAACGGGGAGAGCTCCTCTGCTCCTGGCTTGGAAGAACCAAACTGGGCTCTCACAGACGATGAGGTCGAGGCAAGCACGTCGTCGGCTTATTCCTATGTAAGTACTACTTATTTACCTGTTAAATATGACAGTAAAAAATCTAAATTACTTTTGCAGCAGTCAAGGTCTTCTAAAAGGCGTAAGGTGGATGATCCGACAGGAACTGATGGCCTCGCTGGTTTACTTGGCGAGTACCTTCAAAACAAGAAGAAGACCAGAGCGATCTTCCCGTTTTGGGATGAGTTGCTCTCCAAATTGCCAGCCGATATAGCTACCGCAACTGAGGTGGAGATAACAAATATGCTATTCTCGAAGGTGCAGCAACATGGCAAACAGTAAATCTTGTCATTGATATATATTAAAATACAAATAACAAAAAGATAAATAATTTTTTAATAATAAGTATATTTCTTTATTATTGGGGCACACCAGCAGATTCATTTTGCCAAGGTACTGACCCAGCTGCAGAGTTCACAAAATCCTTAATATTATTTCTAATATATTTGGGGTAGTCCTGAATCCGACCTCGGAAGGCTTGAGCATCAGTGTCTGCCGTGCTTTCAATTATTTGACGTTCAACCGTGGCGCCATATTCTCTTGGGCACACTCGCATCATATAGTTGTGCAGATAGCAGCATGCCGCAGTTATATTTTGCGCTCGTTCTGGGCCACACCGCAAAGTGTCTTGAACAGCCATCCACCTGTTACTGAGAATTCCGAATGCATTCTCAATACACCGACGAGCACGACTTAACCGGTAGTTAAAAATCCTCTCGGCTGCGGAAAGGTTTTTAGACCCATAGGGTTTCATGATCCGCTTGTGCAGCGGGAACGCATCATCCGCCACTATGTAGTATGGCGTACGTACTTCCTGCAGCAAGCTATCTTCTGGAAATGAAACATTGCCCGATAAAATCGCTTTTCCAAGCGAACAATGTGAAAAGGCATTCATATCTCCTTCACTTCCGTAAGCACCAACGTCTATGTACGTGAACTTATAAGAAGCGTCACATACCGCCATAAGCACAATGGAGTGAAAGCCCTATGGAAGCAAAGAAAGGGTTATTTATATTTATATGAAGCCTCTGTTAATTGACTTACTTTATAATTATAAAAAGCGCTACCGCTTTTGGGCGGTGCCTTTATTGCTACGTGCTTTCCGTCAATAGCACCAATGCAATTTGGAAAGTTCCATTGATCCATGAATTCTGAGGCCCACTTCAGCATATTATTTGAGTTCCATGCTGGAAACTCTCCGCGCAGCGCAGTGCAGATAGCGTGACACACAAGATCAATAGTTCGGCCCAGATGTTGTTTACTTATCCGATAGGTCGAGCCAACGTGACATTGTAAGTCTCCAGTCGCAAAACACCTAATATTAAAAACGATTTAATAAAGGTTCTATGAGTGCACATGCAGTGGACTTACTCAAGAACAATGGCTAATTTTGCTTTGAGTGGAATGGCGTCTGGGCGTGAGTTGCGTCTTGGCACTAAAAATGGTTCCACCAATGAAAACAGGATATTGAACTGGCTTTCTCCCATGTGAAAATTCTGGTAGAACATTGTCGGGTTCTGCACCATGTTCTGAAACTATGAAATGTGTAAGACATGCAAAGTAGCAATATTATTTATCAAATTACTCACATCATTTTGAAACCTTCCTTTTTGTTTCCTCAGTTGCAAATATGGGTTCACTCAGCATTTGTGGCGCCGTCGTGTAGACTCTGCTTTCTCCATTTTTTTGGCAAAAATATATGCGGCCAACAACACAAGCGCTTCATCGTCATCTCCATTAAACATTTCGTTTTTTTTATATACTATAAATACATAAATACATAGCTCGAACAACAAAAACAGCTGATTACACAGTGTGAACATGCACATTTCAGTATAATTACGGCACAAATTTTTAGTAACCAGTTTGGCATTCTAAATTCAGGGCAATTCGGGCACACTGTTTTAGTTGCGTTCCACACAACCAAAAAATATAGCAAATTCCTGGCAAGAATTTTCCGCAGTGCTGGATACAGGCCTTAAGGTTGAGATTTCTGTTAGGATACGAATCGCCTTCCAAAACCAAATCAAAAATAAAAACAAAAAATTCAAAAATAATTAATTAAATGATCATTGACAATTGTACACAAACACGAAAGACGAAAACAACTACACAGCACAATAAAAATGCGAAACGAAGGCTTCATTGGGCAAATTTGACATTGAAAAAATAGGTCGGTGGATTAGTATATCAAAGACTATACGCACATTCGCAAATTTCCGCAACTAACTTCAACACTTTTATTACCTTAAGAATCTGATTAATACAATGGAAAAGAAACCTCAGGGGGAATCTTGGGGGAACACGACTAAAACTTCAAGTAAACATAATAAAGACGCACAAAAAGGAACAAACAAATAGGTTAACTAAAACATTAATTTCACAAGAACTGCAATACCAATTAGTTTTTATTATTTTCTGGAGATAAAATAAATACCTTTAACTTCAAAATCCATTGACCATAATTTAGTTTTGTAGATTTAAGCAATTACCAGACCGTTTTAAAGTGCACTTTGCTTTGCCAGCGTTCAGCTGCGCTTTGCAAATGAACTCATGCTCATGCTTTAAACTCTGTTTTTAGAAAGTCCTGTTAGATTTCCACCAAAAACCGGTTTGCCATTAAGAAGATTGCAGATTTTAGAGTTAATTTGTTTATATTTTGTCTAAATATTTTGTGATCGATTTTGTTGATTTTTGGCCTATGGACGGAACCACTGTGGAATGTGCCTTGTTAGAATTGTGGCAAGTCGATTATTGTGAGAAACTAACCGCTCTCTGCATCGATTTGAACATTTCTCAATGGTTTCGCATAAAGTGGGAATGCCTAAGTGGTATTACATACATAACGGTGTGCGATTAAAATTCGCCGAAGAGCCTTACTTACACAAACCTCAACTCTCTTAAAGGTGGTGGTGCAGGCCGTTCCCCAACATGTAATACATCAATTAAGAGTAGGGAGGACTATGGACTTAAAAAGCCTGACTTTAGCTTTAATGGAAAGGACACTCTCTGGCCGAAGTAACCAGATCATCTTTCGGAGTTTTTTGTTTAACTTCAAATCGAATGATTTTGGGCTATGAGAGCTAAAAAAAAAAACACTTCCAAAAGAGGGCCACCTTACATACACAATGACTTCATGATCCCATTTTACCCATTTTTATGAAGCAATTGGGGATTGAGTGCAGTTCGAATATATTTAATCTCAGTTATTTATGAAGCAATCCTTTTTGGAATTGAGTGCAGTTCGAATATAGAGGTCAATTTAATCTAATGCAAACTTGCACCAAACCGATTTCAAATCAAATCAAGTACGAATATTGAGCATAAATTAATCTCGGTAGTTTTAGGAACAATCCTTTTTCAGATTGAGTGTAGTTTGAATATCGAGCTCAATTTAATCTCGGCCAAACTTGCACCAAGCCGGATTCTAGATAAAATCAAGTACGAATTTCTTGATTGGATCCTACTAAGGGATCAAGCCGAGTTCGGATAACAAGCTTAAGTCAGTCCCATGTGAGATAAAGTCGGGACCAAGAGAAAAATTCCGGGATTGAAAAAGCCGAGATCGAGTCAATCCTGTTCGTACTTGGAATGAGAAAATCGGGAATTGGCCAACTTCTGACATCGTTTGGGATTGATTTAATCCCAAATATCTTGGATTTTTTTCTGTGTACTTATCGGTTATCAGTGATCACAATATCAACAATATTTATATTATTTTTTGTTTGCAGTTGCTCAATTTATTTGTCAAGAGTTGGAAAACCAGATAGAGCTAGAAAAAGCTAAATTAGTAAAATCCTAATTGCGTCCACCACGTCCCCTTCTGCCTCCGCGTCCACGACCACCACGACCTCCGCGACCTCGGCCACCACCACGACGTCCACCACGACGGTTTTCAGATTCATTCTCGCAGTCACCACGACGACCACCTCTCATATGGTGGGTATGGTGTATATGGTGGGTATAGTGTTGTAGTTTTCTCAGTTGTAGTTGTAGTTTTCTCAGTTGTTGATACTTCTGATGCCTCTGTAGTTGTAGCCATGGATAATGCCAGGAATGCGGCCAAGATGCCAAAGACTAGGGTAAATGAGAAACGCATCTTGTCTTCGTTGGTTTAACTTATGTGTCTGCAGAACTTCTTGTGAACTGTAACTATTCTATTCCTATACTATTCCAAAAATGCGTAATATTTTTCAGAGCTCTTTATTATTAAATATTTGGGCTCACACTTGTTTAAGTCAAGCAAACATTCGAGTCTGTGTTTATTCTTGCATACCGTAAAAAGTTTTGAATACAAAATTTAATATTTGTACATAATATACAAAACAATAAGCAGCTTACGAACTAAGAAATTCATTTCCAATTGATAGAAGGTTAAAACAGTTCTACGGTCCCAAACACCCAGGACCGTACGCTGTGGAGTAGGTCGTGTCCTCCATCCTCATGTTCCGAAAACCGTTTAGTGCTCATTTTTTCCAAATAACTCACATTAATGGAGAATCAGACTTGCTATAACCTTGGCATTCTGATGGTGACTGGAGGAATCTATTATATTTATTAGGAATAATAATAAATTATTACAATCAAAAGTTTAATGGAATTAACAAAAATTGTGAAATTGTTAAAAAAAAAAATACTGAAAAAATACAGAAAAAAATTATGAAATCTTTATTTGAGTCGATAAAGCGATCTACTAGGTGGGCCAAAGGAAGTCATCCGATGTTGTTTGTCGGTGGTGGCTCGCGCAGTGTGTGCCGTTGCTCCGTCCTGTTGGAACCACATGTCCTCCAGTCCTAATTCGTCCAATTGCGGCAGAAAAAACCCGGTTAACATGACCCTATAACGCGCACCGTCCACTTTTGTCGTTTGACCAGCGGCGTTCTCGAAAAAAATGGCCCGACGACTCCTCCAGCGTGAACAGCGCACCATGCAGTCACTTTGAGCGGGTGTAATGGCTCCTCGTGCATCACTCGTGGATTTTCGGTGCCCCAAAAGCGATAGTTTTGCTTGTTCACTTACCCGCTGAGGTGGAGATGAGCCTCATCGCTCATAATGATTTTGGCCGAAAAATCGATTATTTACGATTATTCCGCGTTCTTGGGGAGTATATCGATCCATGGCTTGTTCACTTGTATTCTACATCTGTCTAGTCCAGTGGTGTCCAAACTCACACAATGAAAGCGTTGCGCTTGTGTGCGAAGCAGCGAAACACGAAGGCAACGAGACGTTTTACTGCTTTACATTGAAAAAATAAAATGCGTGCGATTCAAACATAAAACGAAGCGAAGTTTTATCAATTTTATTGTTGTCAGGTTGGATGAATTCTTCCTTGTCAGCTATAAACATTAAAAAATGTCTTGCCTGCATCTCTAAAATTTTTAAATCTCTCTCCCTCCCCGTGGCAAAGTTGGTAGTGCCTTTTAATAACATTAAAGGTAAAGCGACATGCAACGTAATGGCACAATAAACATTGAGCGTTACCATCCATATTCTCAATGAAAAATAGTGTAAAGTAAAAATCATGCGCTTTATGGTCTTTCCTCATTGAATGCAGCATAGTGAATGAATGCGCGTTTGACTTTTGAACTTCAGCCGAACACATGAGTCGTGAAAGCAAATGCAGCCGAACACGCGCATCGTACGAGAACTAGCTGCAGGGCGTTCTATTTATAGAATACACATATTCTCTCTCTCTATAAATGTGTACGCTGCGACGCCGGCAGAATTTGGCTTGCCAACCACGCGTGGCTGCCTTTTCAAATTTTGGACATCGCTGGTCTAGTCCACAAATGTCAAAACAGATCTGACTTTGGCGGCTATTTGTAAAAATAAGAGCATCTTCCAATAGGGTGACTTCTTTTGGCCCACCCTGTATATAATTTAATGTTTAAAGATGATTTCATGTAAATGTTGATCGCAGTTGCGCCTCAAATGGTTCATACGCTGGGTCCAATTTTGGCATACTCTCTCCAACATATCGGCCGGTACGGTTAAGAATTAATTCTTCAATATTAGCTTCCAGTGCGTCAACTGTTGCGGGCTTGTCGCTATAGACATGATCCTTAACATATCACCACAAAAAATATTGTTAAGGCGTTCTATCGCAGGCCAATTAAACGGCTCCAAACGTGAAATTAACTGTTCACCGAACTCGCCTCTCATTTGGGCCATTGTTTCGCGTGCTGTGTGGCATGTGGCACCGTCTTGTTGAAACCACATATCAACCAAGTCCAGCTCTTCCAAAAAGTTTGTAATATTCGCACGGTAGCGCTATCCATTCACAGTAACGTTTCTGCCTTCGTCATCTTTAAACAAAAAAGAAAGTCGGTCAAGCCCGACTATAACATACTCTGTACCTGTGAAGTGCTGCCCATCACCGTTGCGACCGGTGCTGCCCACAATTGTTTGTTTTCGTTATAACTTGACTATCGTTCATCCGACCTTTACCATTCCTTTGGCGCATCAATAAATAATCCTGATTTCTAAATTAGAAGGAACGAACGTTCTATCTATAAAACTGTGGGAGATACGATGCTTTTTCCAATTTGCGGGGGCGTGGCATCAACTGAAAATAAACTTGATCTGCCTGGAAGTATAAGAAGTTTTTGGCCCATACAAGTCAAACCTAAGATCTGTGCGTTCATGCTTCTTCTTCTTTGGCCATCACAACCGTTTTACGGTCTCGGCCGCTGCCACTAATGCCCGCCACTCGCCTCTGTCCCGAGCGACATTCCACCAGGAGGACACTCCCAGCTTCGCAATATCGCCCTGCACCTGGCCGCGCCATCTCCACTTCGGTCGACCCTGCGGGGGGGTGCCTCCCAACTCGATCGCATGCCGATTGTACACACGCTTTGCTGGAGCGTTATCATCCATACGGGTAACATGTCTTATCCAGCGCAGCCCCTGTTGTTTTATGCGCTTGACTAAGTCAGTGTCCCCATAGAGCTCATACAGTTCGCGATTCATTCGGATGCGAAATTCGCCGCCAACGTTTAGAGGTCCATAAATCCTCCGAAGAACTTTTCTCTCGAACACGCCAATTGCCGCCTCATCCGTTTTTGTCATTGTCCATGCTTCTGTGCCGAATAGAAGGACTGGGATGATAAGCGACTTTTATAGCGCAATTTTCATTTTCCGAGAGAGGGCTCTGCTCTTGAACTCCTTATTGAGCCCGTAATAACATCGGTTTGCAAGAGTGTGCGTTCATACGGAACTGGTTAAATCCAGGGACCGTAAATAATGATTATTTTTATTTTTTTAACTAAAAAAATCACACACTTCTAATGGACCTAGAAAAAAATGGTTCACACCATAATCTTTATTTTTTCTTATTCTCTGCATTTCCGTCATGATTTTTAAATTTATGATTTTTACGTTTTTCTTCACTGATAACAATTATTTTTGAGTTATTTTATAAAACTTAGACCGTAATCATTATATTTGATAAAAAAAAAATAAAACTCAAAAATAATGATTATTAATGATTTTTACTTTTTTCTTCACTGATAATAATTATTTTTGAGTAATTTTTTAAAACTTAGACCAAAATCATTATTTTTGATAAAAAAAAAATAAAACTCATGAATAATGATTATGTGTGAGTTTTACTTTTTTCTTCACTGATAACAATTATTTTTGAGTAATTTTTTAAAACTTAGACCATAATCATTATTTTTGATCAAAAAAAAATAAAACTCAAAAATAATGATTATGAATGAGTTTTATTTTTTCGCTCAAAATAAAACTCAACAGTAATTTACGGACTCTGGGTAAAATATTTTGACAATATTATTTTTTATTCTTATAACTGGAACCTAAAGCTACCTCCCAGCATTATTTTTTTTTTTCTAAAATTTTGCGAACGGCGCCTTAAAAGTTCAATGAAATTTACTTTACCTGAGTGGGGTGATTTAAAAAGGCTCGTTAAAACCCTGGAACCGGCGTACCTCGCCACAGAAAAGCTGCAAAGCACTCAGTTGTTCATGGGTGACTTTTATATATTATGGATGGAGCTGAAGCTCACCGTTGCAGCAGCAAATACCACAGAGAGCCAAGCTCTGAGCCAGTGCATCAGTGAAAGGGAAGAGACCCTATTGGGGTGCGATGAAATCATTTGCAGCATATATTTGGACCCGCGGATAAGACGAGTGTTGCTGCAGAACCCAATCAACCTAATGCTTGCCAGAGCCCAACTTAAGAAGCTTTTTTTACAACTTTTTCAGTTGAAAGAACTTCCTTCGAGGCAGAGAATGCATTGCTTTCGCAAAACTCAAACACCTCCTCGCTGTTAAATGAGTACTTGCAGACTATTGAGGTTGCTTCAGATGATGAAACTGAAGATGGCGGGCCAACTGATGAAATAAAGAAGGAATATGCAGAAATTGACGGCTATAGCCCAAAGCCAATTTGCTTGACCTCCAATATTATGGAGTATTGGGAGGAAAAGCGATTTTTATACCCAACTTTATACCAGCTGGCCAAAGTGGTACATTCGGTTCCTGCAACACAAGTGAGTGTTGAAAGATCGTTTTCGGCCCTCAAAATGATGCTCACGGATCAAAGGTGCAACCTCGGTGACGAGTCATTGGCGAAATTACTCTTCGTAAAATTAAATAATAATTAAATATATGATAAATTAATTATTAAATTTTTTAAAAACAAATTTTAGAAAAAAAAAAATAATGCTGGGAGGTAGCTTTAGGTTCCAGTTATAAGAATAAAAAATAATATTGTCAAAATATTTTACCCAGAGTCCGTAAATTACTGTTGAGTTTTATTTTGAGCGAAAAAAATAAAACTCATTCATAATCATTATTTTTGAGTTTTATTTTTTTTTGATCAAAAATAATGATTATGGTCTAAGTTTTAAAAAATTACTCAAAAATAATTGTTATCAGTGAAGAAAAAAGTAAAACTCACACATAATCATTATTCATGAGTTTTATTTTTTTTTTATCAAAAATAATGATTTTGGTCTAAGTTTTAAAAAATTACTCAAAAATAATTATTATCAGTGAAGAAAAAAGTAAAAATCATTAATAATCATTATTTTTGAGTTTTATTTTTTTTTTATCAAATATAATGATTACGGTCTAAGTTTTATAAGATTACTTAAAAATAATTATTATCACTAAACAAAATTGTTAAAAATTAAAATATAATCATTACTATGTAATTTTTATTATATAACTTATAATGATTACGGTCCCTGGTTAAATCTACTCAACTGTTGATGCTGATCAAGGAAATATATACTTTATGGGGTCGAAGATGCTTCCTTCTGGCTGTTACATTCTTTTGCACAACCTTATTATACTATGTGTACCTCTGGTACAGAGTGTAAAAAGTCCGGTCCAATGATGCCACCGGCCCATAATCCACACCAAACAGTACATTTTTCGGGATGCATTGGCAGTTCTTGCAATGCTTTTGGCTGCTCTTCATACCAAATATGGCGGTTTATTCACGTCTCCATTCAATCAGAAATGAGCTTCGTCGCTGAACACATTTTTCCGATAAAAAAGTGGATCTCCGTCCAAATTTGCCAGCGCCCAATCACTAAAAGTTAGCCTTTGTGGTAGGTTTTGAGGCGTCAATTCATGCACCTGCTGTATTTTAAAAGGACTTATACCCAAATCTTTCCTCAAAATTTTCCATGTAGTGGACGCACAGTGAAGCCTTTCCCCAAAATTTGCAAAAATCATAACTTTTGAACTATATGAGGGATTCACATAATTTGTGAACCCTTTCAGAGGGTATTATAAAATTGTGAGTATGTTTGTAACGCATTGAAGGAAGCATCTCCGACCACATAAAGTATATATATTCTTGATCAGCATGACGAGCTGAGTTCATTTAGCCCTGTCCGTCTGTCCGTCCGTCCGTCTGTCTGTTTCTATGCTATCTCCTCCGTCAGTTTTAAAGCTATCTGCCCATTTGTAGGAGCCGGCCGGATCGGATGACTATAGCATATAGCTGTCATAGGAACGATCGGTCGAAAAACTAGTTTTAGTGAAAAAAACTTTTTTGTGTTTAATGAACTTTTTATTGGCATATTCTTATTTTATATACTTTAACATATTTCTACAAAGTTTTATCAAAATCGGATGACTATAGCATATAGCGATCGGTTGGATAACTAGATCTAGTGAGAAAAACTTTTTTGTTTTTAATGAAAACGTCCTTATCATTGGCATACACTTATTTTATATACTTTTACACAATTCTACAAAGTTTGGTCGAAAGCGGATGAGTATAGCTTATAGCTCCCATGGGAACGATCGGTTGGAAAACTAGATTTATTGAGAAAAACTTTTTCGTTTTTTAAGAAAACGTCCTTATCATTGGCATACACTTATTATATTTTATTTACTCTTACACAATTCTACAAAGTTTTATCAAAATCGAATGACTCTAGCATATAGCTGCAGTATGAATGATCGGTCGAAAAAGAAGTTCTAGTGCGAAAAGCTTTTTTTGTTTTAAATGGGATCGCCTCCAAATTTCGTAATTAACAGTGTATTATGCTTTTCCATGATTTCACCAAGTTTGGTCGAAATAAGACATCCATATAGTCTAGATCCCATAGAAAAGTAAGGTCCAAAAAGTAGTCTCAGTTAGAAAAACTTTTGTGTTTTCAATGGAAGCTGCAAGAGTATACAGAACTTCGGCCGAGCCAAAGTTAACTTATTTTTATTTAACCTATATTTAACCTATTTTTTTTTTTTATTTCAGTATCTTATAATTTTAAACTAAGTCTTTAATTACAAAGACAAACAAAACGAGAATGCTAAGCTAACTTCAGCTGTGTCGAAGTTTTAATACCCTTGCAATTGATCGGTTTGATATAATGATTTCGACCAAATTTTGCAATATCTGTTTTAAAAACATTTATTGTTATTGATGTTCAAATCAAATGTGAAACATTGAAAAAAAAACCTTTTTTTACATTGACCCATTTTCTGACCGATCGTTTGTATGAGAGCTATAAGCTATAGTCACCCGATTTTGACAAAACTTTGTTAAATTATGCAAAAGCAATTAAAAACAACAGATACCAAATTTTAAGACGGTACCATTAAAAACAAAAAAGACTATTTTTCAGACCTATCTTTTGTATGGGAGCTACACCATATAAATAGTTGTCCGATTTTCACCAAATTTAGTAAAATTATGAAAAAGCATTGGAAACTAATAAATACGAAGTTTTGAGACGTTTACATCAAAAACAAAAAAGTTTTTACTCCTATAAGATATACGGGCCTCTTCCCGTTTCCGATTTCGATCAAATCATGCTGAATGGAAGTTGGTAGCTTGTTCCGTTTTCGAAAAACGATCAAGTTAATCGGTTTGAAAAGTTTTGCCTAAGAGTCAGTGGAATGAAAAGCAAATGCAAATTTTCTTGGCAACGGTGTTTCTTTTCATCTTGCAAATATTTATATTGTAACATGCCTAATATTGTAGAGATTTTTAAGTATTCATTGATATATTGTGCGTACAATTTTATTTAAAATCATTTTCTTATGCTTGTACCTCGGCAATTGCGTGTTAGCGAACGAAAGATCGATCGAAATGAAACCGAGCTGTTCGCAATTCCGCATCAGCGCATGCGCAGAGCTGATCGAAATTGTTGAGGCTGTCTTATGGCTGAATTTAAATTCGAAAACGATTCGAGCATTCATTCGAAAAGACAATCGATTTCAATTTCACTCGCAAACGGAAACACTGAAATGAAAACGATACGGAATTGTGATCGTTTTACTTTTTAATTCCGCTCGGAAACGGGAACAGGCCTGATTGTCATCCGATCCGTTCGGTTCCGACATATTAGCTAGAGCTGGAGAAACATCGATGGTAATATCGTTGCTTCGATGTTTTGATCGAAGCTGAAAACATAGATGGTTTTTTCCCACTATCGATGCATCGAAAAAATCCTTTGACTTCCCAGCCTTAACGACGTGATTTCAAAATGTAAGCGAGTTGATTCTTATTGTAAATCAAGTTCTGTTGCCAATGAAAAGCTAAAAAAGTCCCAATTAACGCATAATGTATATGGACTTATTCAAGAAGTCCCCACCCGGTGGAATAGTTCAGAATTAGTGATAAAGCGAATTTTGCTTCTGGCCGACAATTTATCCACTGTTTTACTCTGGACTTTAAAAGCCCCCAACCGTTGAACGCCGAAGAAATTGAAACTTTACAAGAAACGTCAAAAATCCTAACCATTTCACTTATTATCCCCCTAATATGCGAGAGGCAGCAAAACACCCAAAAAGTGGGAAGTGAACTTACTCTTTTCAAGCAATTGATTCACTGAATGTTCTAAAAAAAATAGGGGAAGTTAGCTTCGGCTCGGCCGAAGTTTTGTATACCTTGCAGCTTCCATTGAAAACTAAAAAGTTTTTCTAACTAAGACTACTTTTTTGACCTTATTATACCCTGTTCCCATTGAAAATGGGAAAAGGGGGATCATGAAGTTGTGCAAAAGTATGTAACAGATAGAAGGAAACATTTGCGACCCTATAAAGTTTATATATTTTGAAGCACAACCCGGTCGATTTAGCCCGCGGTCGTAACGGTGTCCAGAGACTAAAGAGCAGACCAAAATTTGTAGTGGTGTAACCCGAAACAGTTTGTTTCAGATTTGGAAAATTCCTCCCCCTCCCCCTTTAAGCGCAAAAACTGTCAGAGCCACAATTTTTAAGAAGACCTTCCAAACTTACTATGTCTAATCCAATATCTATTATTCTGAAAAGATCAAAAGATCAAATAAACAAATTTGGGAGAGGGGGTGTCTGCTGCGTACCCGTGCATGCTTGGTATGGTGTTGGAGTGTGTGTATATTAGGAAAACAAACGAAATCAAGGGAACAGGGTATTTTTGTCGGGCACCGACGCGCTCCCTACTTTTTTCTATGGGATCTATACTATATAGATGTCTGATTTCGACCAAACTTGGAAATTATTGATAAGCATAATACCCTGTTAATTACGAAATTTAGAGGCGACCCCATTTAAAACAAAAAAGTTTTTCTCACTAGAACTTCTTTTTCGACCGATCATTCGTACTGCAGCTATATGCTATAGTCATCCGGTTTCGACCAAACTTTGTAGAAATGTGTAAAAGTATATAAATTAAGTGTATGCCAATGATAAGGACGTTTTCATTACAAACAAACAAGTTTTTCGACCAATCGTTCCTATGGCAGCTATATGCTATAGTCATCCGATTTCAACCAAACTTAGTAAAATCATTGGAAAAGATAGTAAACTAAGAAATACGCACTTTGGAGGCATTTCCATTAAAAACAAAAAAGTTTTTCTCACTAAGACTAGTTTTTCGACCGATCGTTCCTATGGCAGCTATATGCTATAGTTATCCGATCCGGCCGGTTCCGACAAATGTGCAGCGTATTTGTACCAAAAGACTTTCTGCAAAGTTTGGTGAGAATAGCTTTAAAACTGACGGAGGAGATAGCATAGAAACAGACGGACAGACGAACAGACGGACAGACGGACAAGGCTAAATCAACTCAGCTCGTCGTGCTGATCAAGAATATATATACTTTATGTGGTCGGAGATGCTTCCTTCTATGCGTTACAAACATCCGGACAATTTTATAATACCCTCTGCAAGGGTATAAAAAAGACTGCCAGAAGGGGTTTCCGCATACGAGGACTGGACAGTGTCAGTGATAGCAACTATCGTAGATCTGCGATTTAAAGTAGACGTCTTTAATGTTCCGATCAATTCTGATCAAGCTGCCAAAGCGCTTGAGCAGGACATAAACGCAATAGTATCCAAAAAATATCAATAAACATCCAACATTCAAAGAAACCATAGTTTTCCTTCCTGATGTCAAAAATATCAATTAATCCTAAAGCTTTCAGAGCAGATGCAATTATCGATTTAAGGCAATACTTAATAAACTGCCATCTGTCAGAGGACGATGATCCACTAATCTGCTGGAAGGTATTATTTGTGACTTAATAAATAAACTAATTGAGATATATATTAGTTATAAATTTTTTTAGACTAACACTGATGAAGAGAAGAGCCCACTAAAAGAAGTCGCAAGAAACTATAATATTTATGTATTTCGGCTATATCCACCGCGTCTGAAAGGACATTCAGTAAAGCTGGATAATAATAATAAGAAATAATTGATCTAAAGTGTGATTTTTTAAGAGCTATAGGAAAGTTTTTCAAAAATAAACACATAAAATTCAGAAAAATGCATGAAATCTTTATTTGAATCGATAGTACGGTCCATATAATTTAATGTTTAAAGATTATTTCATGCAAATGTTGACCGTGACTGCGCCTCAAATGGTCCATCCGCTTAGTCCAATTTTGGCATACTCTTTCCAACATTTCGGCCAGTATCTCACGAATAAATGCTTCAATGTTGTCTTCCAATGCGTCAATTGAAGCGGGCTTGTCTGTATAGACATGAGCTTTAACATAGCCCCACAAAAAATAGTCTAAAGGCGTTAAATCGCAAGATCTAGGCGGCCAATTGACCGGTCCCGAACGTGAAATAAAATGTTCACCGAACTCGCCTCTCAATAAATCTATTGTTGCACGTGCTGTGTGGCATGTGGCACCGTCTTGTTGAAACCACATGGCATGCAAGTCAAGCTCTTGCATTTTGGGCAAAAAAAAGTTGGATATCATCTCACGGTAGCGCTCACCATTCACAGTTACGTTACGATTCGCATCATCTTTGAAGAATTACGGTCCAATGATGCCACCAGCCCATAAACCGCACCAAACTGTGACTTTTTCTGGATGCATTGGTAGCTCTTGCAATGCTTCTGGCTGATATTCACTCCAAAATCGACAATTCTGCTTATTTACGTACCCATTGAGCCAATAATGAGCTTCGTCGCTGAACACAGTTTTTCGGTAAGAAAGTCGATCTTCAGCCAACTTTCCAAGAGCCCATTTACCAAAAATTCTACGTTGCGGTAGGTCGTTCGGCTTCAATTCTTGCACCAGCTGTATTTTGAAAGGCTTCACACCTAAATCCTTCCGCTAAATTTTTCACCTTGGTGAGTAACAGAGGCCCAATTGCTGCGAACGGCGACGAATCGATAATTGATGGACATCACTAACACTGGCCGATATAGCTGCGATATTTTCTTCAGTTCGCACTCTACGTAAGCGTGTTAGTAGTTTAATGTCCAACAATGTAAATTTGGTGCGAAATTTAGTCACAATAGCTCGAATAGCCGCTTCAGAGGGTCGATTAAACTGACCATAAAATGGAAGAAGCGGGCGATGAACTTTCTTAACAGATCACGCATTTTGATAATAAAATTCAATAATTTACAAGCGTTGTTCGTTTGTAAGACGATTCATGGTTAAATTATAGACCAAACTGCAGATGTTTGACAGTGAAACAAAACACGAAACGTGCGGGAGCTGATTAAACCAGTGTTGCCAAAAAGATAATAGCTAAAAAATCACCCTTTAGAACCCTAGAAGGGACATTGTACAATCATTATTTATTTCTATTTAATCTTTAGCAAGAAAGTGCTTTGGGAAGGTACATTGGCAGGCTCTTAAAGTTTGTAAAAACATCGATGTCACAAGATCGAGTTCGAAAATGAATATTTCTATGCTAAACAAACATCCGGACAATTTTATAATACCGTCTGCAGGGTATAAAAATATTAAAACTCACATAGCAAACATTGACATAATTAATTTCTTCCGGGCAATTAAATTGGGTGGTAGAGGTGGGATTGCAAAGGCGATACCACGCCCATTTTGTCATAATTTCTTTCTAACATTTTTATAAAGCCGTGGACAAAGTTTCAAGGCGATATATCTACAGGAAGTATTTTTGGCCGCAGCCTCCATGCAGGCTAGCCCACTGTGCACCGGTCGGAAAACTTAATCAAGTTAGGTAAACTTCTTAGTTTTTAATGGTAACGTCATTAAACTTTCCAGTTATCAATATAAACTGCTTTAGCACTACTCGACTTCTTCTGGAAACTCATAATAGAACCATGAATCAAGCAGATGTTGGCCAATTAATCTTCCTGCTATTTCTAATTTTATCCGCTAAATGCGTTCACCTTTTGTCTTCTGAAAAAGGTGGGATATATTGGTTCAGCCGATCTGCAGGATGCTTATCGGTTATACAAAATATTAAAAATATTTGTATTATTTTTGTTTGCAGTTTATTTATTTTGGTGTGACATACGATCTAGTTGGAAATAAATTAGTCCCATCTACGATCCCTGCGTCCACCACGTCCCCTTCCACCTCTGCGACCACGACCTCCGCGACCGCCGCGACCGCCGCGACCTCCACGACGTCCACCACGACGACCACCACGACCGAAATCATCCCTATCCCTCCAGCGACCACCTCCACAAGGCTTTAGTGTCGACGATTCAGTTGTTGCTCCCGCTGCTGCTGTTGAGGATTCTGTTGCTGCTGCAGCAGTTGATGATGCCTCTGTGGACGCATCTGTTGACACAGCAGTAGAGACCTCAGTAATTTGAGCCATGGATAATGCCACGAAGGCTGCCAGGATGCCAAAGAAAATAGCGAGTGTGCAACGCATCTTGTCTTTGTTGGTTCAACTGATGTATCTTCAGAACGTCTAGTGAACTGTATCTTCTCTGCATGGTGATTGGATATTTATATCAAAAACTGTTAAATGTTCTTAGAGCTCTCTATAGCACATTTAGTTTCACATTTATTTAAGTCAAGCAAACATTCAAATCTGTGTTTGTTTTTGTATGAGGCAAGCAATTTTAGACACGTACCTTAATATTTGCACTGAATATACATAAATACATAGACATATTTTAAACAAGACAATAAGCAGTGCACAAATTTAGAAATCCAGTTGAATCTATAATAGTATCTAAAAGCTTTAGCAGAGGAAGCGAGGAAATTGTAAAAGCATTTATTTAAGTCTTTAATTTTTATTATATTTACATTTTTAAAGTACATTTTTTTTCAAATAAATTGAATAATTTAACAGATCTTGTGGTGTTGCTTGGCTGTAAATGGAATGCATCGAAAATATGGAAATACCCATCCTTAAAATCATAAATAGTTAAAATGCTGTTGTTTCTTCTCAACATTTTAAGTGATAAGGACCTCTTTAGAAAAAATCATATTTCTTTGTTAAGTTTCTTATTAAGTTATCTTTAGATTATCTTCTTCTTCTTTGGCCTTGATGATAGCATCACAACCGTTTTACGGTCTCGGACTCTGCAACTAATGCCCGCCATTCGCCTCTGTCCCGAGCGACATCCCACCAGAAGGGCACACCCAGCTTCGAAATATCTCGCTGCACCTGGTCGCGCCATTTCCGCTTTGGTCGACCCAGCCCGGGAGCGCCTTCTAACTCGTTCGCATTCCGACTGCACACCCGTTTTGCTGGAGCGTTATCATCCATACGGGTAACATGTCCTATCCAGCGCAGCCGCTGTTGTTTTATGCGCTGGACAGCTTAGTGTCCAAATAAAGCTCGTACAGTTCGTGATTCATTCGGATGCGAAATTCGTCGCCAATTTTTAGAGGTCCATAAATCCTCCGAAGAACTTTTCTCTCGAACACGCTAATTGCCGCCTCATACGTTTTTGTTATTGTCCATGCTTCTGCGCCGTATAGCAGGACTGGGATGATAACCCTGTACTTCAGCTGCACCGGTGCGACATTAACGAATTCTCTAAATACTCGTAGTGAGCACTCGCTACCAGATCAACCACCAGCCAAGTATTTGCCTAACGAAATTTGTATGGGAATGTCCGATAAACGTACCGATCGGTACGACCCTGCATTACCAGTCGTTAGTGTGGTAATGGGTGCACACCATAGTTCACGTACTAGACTAGCTCTGTGAGGCCTTACCTGTCGTTAATGACGCGACTGTCGCTCAGTGATGCATCAGGTCGTTAGGCCTGGTAGTGCCTTGATACCAGCTGAACTACAGGGAAGCGACTTGTATAGAGCAATTTTCGTTTTTCACTGAGCCCGTAGTAAAATCGGTTTGCAAGAGTTATTCTTCTTCGGATTTCCAGACTGGTGTTGTTGTCGCTGGTTATCGTTGTTCCGAGGTAGGCAAATTCCTTAACAACCTTGAAGTTGTATTCTCCCATTGCAACAGGTTGTCCAAGCGTAGTAGGTACTTCGTCTTATCCTCATTTACCACTAAGCCCATTAGTTTTGACTGCTTCTCTATCTCTGAGAACGCCCGTTTTACCGCAGATTCGTCTATGCCGATGATATCAATATCTTTGGCATATGCAAGTAGCATGTTATCTCTGGTAAAAATGGTGCCCGTTCGCAGTATATACTCCTTCAGCTGATTAAAGAAGTCAAACAAAAAGGACTCACCCTACCTCTTTTGGTATCGAAAGGCTCGGAGAGGTTTTTTCCTACTTTGACGGAGCTTTGTGTGCTTCTCATCGTCATCATGCAAAGTCGAACGTACTTTGCTGGTATACCAAAAGTAGACAGAGCTTCAAAGAACTTTGACCTTATCGGCGTGTCAAAGGCGGCTTTAGAGTCAACAAAAAGGTGGTGGGTGTCGATATTTCTCTCTTGGGTCTTCCCAGGTTTGTCGCAATGTGAATATCTGGTCTGTGGTGGATTTGCCAGATCTAAAGCCACACTGATAAGGTTCAATCAGTTCACTTATTCTCGGCTTTAGACGTTCACGTAGGATGCATGATAGAACCTATATGCAATGGGAAAGAGACTGATTCCGCGGTAATTGGCGCAAACCGCAGTGTCTCCTTTTTTTAATATTGGAAAAAGTACACTTAGATTCCAATCTTCGGGCATACTTTCTTCGGACCATATTCTGCATAGGAGGCGGGCAGCTCATCAGCGCCAGATTTGTTTTTTTAGCCTTTTTAAGGCTAACAAGACTTCATTATGGTCCTGCGGGTCTATCTCTATGCTACCGATTGGTGGTGTCGCTACTTCCCCAGAGGCGGCATTGTGTTCGTCATCACCTCCCAACAGGCTGGAGAAATAGTTCCTCCATTTGTCTAGTGCCACTTTCGGATTTCTGACCAGACTCTGGGCTTAAAACCTTTGGTTAGTTGCCTAATCTTTTGGTAGAATTTTCGAGTCTCACTCCTTCCGAACAGCACTTCGGCTTCCTCCCTCATGCGTCTTTCCTGCACATTTTTCTTCCTTCTGAAAAAGCGCTTCTCCTCTCTCCTTTTCTCCCGGAATCGCTCCTTAACAGACCGCTCTGCTCCAGACTGCAGAGTTCTCCTGTAGGCAGCGTCTTTCTCTGCAGTAGCGTGGCGGCACTCATCATCGTACCATGACTGTTTTCGAGTGTTTTCGGCAAATCCCAGAATCTTCTTGGCAGCCGTACTCATAGAGTGTGAAATATGCTTCCACTGTTCGTCTACACCAGAAGGGCCAGGTGGGATTTCCCTGAGTTTTGCTGAGTAGGCTTCGGATTTCCGTTGTGATTGCAGCTTCTCAACGTTCAGCTTTTGGCGTGTATTAGACTGTGCAGCATGTGCCACACTGAGCCGTGTGCGTACTTTGGCTGCAACAAGATAGTGATCCAAGTCTATATGAGTGATCCAAGTCTATATGAGCTCCTCGCACGTACGTCTAGAACACTCGATGAGTGTCGTCCGTCTATCACAACGTGATCAATCTGTAAGTACCACATTCGAGTTTAACCAATTTAGTCCAAGTAAAAACCGCAAGAAACCTGATAGTGTTACTCTCAAAATACCAAAGCATCGATGTTTTTTCAAATCATCGGAAGTATATGATTGACTTTGCAATCCTAAGGGGCCTAGCCGAGCTTCTCTTAATCTCTTGGAAGCATCGATGTTTATGTTACTGGCCACAACACAACAACAATAGCAAAAAACATGGGAAAGTTAACTTCGGCTCGGCCGAAGTTTTGTATACCCTTGCAGCTTCCATTGAAAACAAAAAAGATTTTCTAAGTAAGACTACTTCTTGACTATATAGCTGTCTGTCTACTATATAGCTGTCTGATTTCGACCAAACTTGGTGAAATCATGGAAAATCATAATACACTGTTAATTACGAAATTTGGAGGCGATCCCATTTAAAACAAAAAAGTTTTTTGCACTAGAACTTCATTTTCGACCGATCATTCATACTGCAGCTATATGCTATAGCCATCCGATTTTGATAAAACTTTGTAGAAATGTGTTAAAGTATATAAAATAAGTGTATGCCAATGATAAGGACGTTTTCATTAAAAACAAAAAAGTTTTTCTCACTAGAACTAGTTTTTCGACCGATCGTTCCTATGGCAGCTATATGCTAAAGTCATCCGATTTCGACCAAACTTAGTGAAATCATGGAAAGGGATGGTAAACTTAGAAACACGTACTTTGGGGGCGTTTCCATTAAAACCTAAAAACTTTTTCTCTTTAAGACTAGTTTTTCAACCGATCGTTCCTATGGCAGCTATATGCTATAGTCATCCGATCCGGCCGGTTTCGACAAAATGTGCAGCGTATTTGTACCAAAAGACTTCCTGCAAAGTTTGCAAAGTTTGGTGAGGATAGCTTTAAAACTGACGAAGGAGATAGCTTAGAAACATATAGCTGCAGTATGATTGATCGGTCGAAAAAGAAGTTTTAGTGAGAAAAACTTTTTGTTTGAAATGCGATCGCCTCCAAATTTCGCCTTAGAAGAGTCTTAGAAAAACTTTTTTGTTTTCAATGGAAGCTGCCATATAAAGTATATAGAAAGTATATATATTTCGACCCTATAAAGTATATATATTTACTTTATGGGGTCGGAGATGCTTCCTTCTGCCTGTTACATACATTTGCACGACTTTAGTATACCCTTTTTACTCTATGAGTAACGGGGCTTAAAAATATTTTTGTGATCCTTAATGTTGATCCTTCAAGGACATGTGAGGTATCAATGGAAATGTATGATCATTGAGATCATAGATATATGTCTAATTTTGTGATGTACCGCATTGTTCAAAAGATATTTGAATTCAATTTTTATTTTCAATTTTTAAAATAAAAATTGAAAAATAATTCTTAAAAAAATATAAGAAAGAAATCAAAAAATAATAATTAAATCGTAATTTTTGCTTTAAAAATTATAATCGTTACGATCCCTGTTCTTTACATATTCTTAAAGGTACATATGGGCATTTCCACAGAAAGGTCCACCGCGACCAAAAAATTTAAAGTACTTAAAAACACTTTTTCCGGCCATATTTTTATAGGGAACCAATTAAAATAAACTAGTTTAAGCCAATCTAACATTTATTCAGATTCCATTTCGAGATTTTCAAAAAAGTCGAGCAATCACCATTTTTCTTATTTTTATCATTATTTTGCCGGTATTTTTCCTAAAAAAGTGCCTATAGATTTCATTAAATTTTGCTATCTAAAATCATTTTAAGGGTACAAAGAGTAAATAAAGGTTGCGAGTGCAATTAACAGTAAGTTTTTCTTTGCATAATCAAAGAAACCACAAAAGAAATCATAGAGAAAAATGTGTCACATAACGTATGTCACGTAACGTATCATAATGAGTCAAATATAAAAAACAGCAAAATTTATTTTTCAACGAATCAGCTGTAAATATATAGTAACATGATTGCAGATCGTATTAAAATAAGTTGTATTAAGGGGTTATGTGGGTTTCAAAGGCTCAAAACAGGTACATTTTTACGAATTTTTTTTTTATTTAACCAACAAAATATTTCATTCCATTAATTTACCATTTAAAAGGTATATATTTTATAAGTAAATTGTGAAATTTTCATTGAAAAATATTAAAAATTAAGGCGTGGACACGTCGTCTCCTGTGAAGCCTCAAAAAAAAGGACACTTGGCGTAGTCATGATAACTCATGACAGATTCATCTAAAATGCAAAAACCAAAAATTTTCTGTTAGTGGATGCTTAGAGCTCGTGCTTGTCGAAGGAAAAAAGAAAAATTGCATTTTTGGCGGCGTTGAGAACAAAAAACCCTCTTTTTTAGTAAAATTTGCACCCTTCATGTCCTTAAAAAATCACTTAAAATAGAAAAATGTTAATAAATAGAAATGTTATTTTAAAGAAGTGTGCAAAATTTGAAAGAAATCGGTTCATAAGTTTTCGAGAAATCGTGACTACCGATTTCCAAAACGTAGTTTCGAGAAAAACGCGATTAAAGATTTACATTCACGCTGACGTAGCCTGATGGGTAGAACATCCGAAGTCTATATCTCTTAGAATATTACTCAGATCGTTTTAAAACTTTGAGAGAATATTCTAAGCATATTGAATTATAAGATAAGCAAAAAAAAAAAAATACATTTTTTTGAAATTTTGAAACCCACCTAACCCCTTAAGAAAATCGAAAGGGTTTTGCAGGTTTTTGAATTTTAATGGAAGCCAAAAAAAAACGCACTTCCGTTTTCTGTCACATAACGTATTCCTTTTTGTCTGCCAGTATCTTGGGAGCTTCTCTTTCTACAACTCCCAGATAATACTCTTAAAAAAGGGCTAATAAAGCGCTATCAAAATAACGCATCAAAAGAAGAACAAAAAAGAAACGCACGGCGTGCAACAACAAATCGCATTTGACGAAAAGTTTTCTCATTTTGCCTGGTGCAAAACGCACAAAATCGCGGAAAAATTTTCGTCTATTGCCTGCTCTGATGTTTCCTCCGTATATCACACGTTTTTAAGCACACTAGCGGGACTTTCGTCGCCGCTAACCACTTTCCGCCCTTCTTTGTGCTCTTCATTTTTGTGTATCATTTTTCACCCGCATATCACTCGTTTTAAAGCCGGCTTATGATAGTTTGGCCTGACTTTTGCCAACGCTCGCTGATTTGTCTCGTTTGTAAGTCCGTTTACGAACATTCTTCGATAGTTTCGTTTTACTATCGTTCTCTGGTCCACTGGGGTAAAACAAAAACCGGTTTTATTCTTTTCTTTGATTGGCGCAAGCAAACTGACCAACAACAATTTTGTGTGATTTTGTTGTTGCCTTACCCAATTTCAATGTGCTTTTCTGTGTGGGTAGGAGTGAGTGCTCTGCCCTATGCTTGTTTTGGGCATGCCTGCATTAGTCCTTTCCGAGTCCTCGGTCTGATTAAAATAGCCATAAATGCGCTCATTTTCTAATCATAAATGATATTTTTGTCGGGAGAAAATGTTACCCTATCCGCGGCTCTTCTGGTCAAGTCATTTGCGAGTCTTTTTCGAGGCGTGTTTGAATAAATCACATTTTGAACATATGCATGAGTAGGTGTCGAGTCTTCTTTTAATCGCACATGAAAGTAATCTCTTTTTGATCATCAAAAGGACTTGAAAAAGACTCATCAGGGGGATTTTTGTTACATCGATCTTCCAAAAGTTGGAAGTTGAACCATTAGGTAATGAAATAAAAAGCGAACTATCATGAAATGTTTTGAAGTCTCTTTACGATTCAAGTCTGACCGAATTTATGTAGTGAATTCAAATAAAAGTAGGAAGTTATTCAAAAAACCACTTGAAAGACCGATTTTCTATCTTTATATATATTTTTAATCTAAAAAACTTTTTTTTTTACACTCTATGGCGTGGAGTGTTAAACTAATTTTTTTAGAGCAAATGTCTGTAAAGATGCCCGCAGTTCTCAGTGTCCGTTTAGTAGTTCAGTCGGCTGTCTGTTGGTGTGTTTGCAATGTGCAGTATCTCTTAAATTAAGCGCTTCTTTTAGTTTTGTTCTTGTTGAGAACTGCGGGCACCTTTACAGACATTTGCTCTCAAAAAATTAGTTTCAGAAAAGAATTCAGAAAAGAACAGTTTTTATTTTGTTGTTCAGCATTTACTTCTCAGCTTCATACGCACAGCTTAACAAAATCTGTTGATATAGAAAACTCCTTCAGGCACATGGTTGTGCCACAATCTCGGTTTTGTTAGGTTCCTGCGTGGCCAACTTGACGCGCTTACATTGACGTTCTTCGGCGTCATCATCATCATCATTGTCATCTTTACCATTGTTATCGACTTCTGAGTATATATCCTTAGATTTCGCCTCCTTTGTGTCAACTGCTTTTCGCACAGGTGTATGCTCTTCGTACAAATCCAGCAGCTTATTGCCCTCATATAAAACAAATGGCAACGTGGCGCGTTGATAGTAGTCCGGCAGCAATTCCAAGTTATTTATTACCGTGTCCAGCATGTGAGACTTTTCACACCAGATGCCTGGAGCATCATTTCGTATGGGATTAATGTGAACATGCAAATGATAGAACGATGGCTGGTAGTGGAAGTACATGCGCAGCTGTGTGGAATGCAGGCCATAGCGCTCAAGAATCGCTTCCTTGGCGGACTGGCGCAAATTGTGCAACAATGGCAAATGACTGCCATTCAGATCACGCAAGGATTTAATATCATGCTTCTGGACAATACCCAACAGGTAGAGGCTCTCCACGTTGCGCCCATCCCATTTCAGATCCGGCAGCAGTATAAACCCGGTCTCAGGATCCTTATCCTCGAAGACAATACGCTCAGTCTCCTGCCTGTGCTCGAGTATATTGTAAACCCATTCCAGAGAGAATTGGCTCGACTTGATATAGGGCAATGTGACGTTCTCATAGAGATCGAAAGTCTCGTTGATGAGGTACTTCTGGCATATGGAATACTTTTCGATGTGCTTCTCCGTTGCTGGATAGATCACCGTACTTTTTACAGCGCAAAGCTCCTGATGGGGCACCACTTGGAAACTTCCGTAGATGTTGTTGATAAAGTCGGTGGCCACTTTCAAATCGCTGCCGAAGTAGCTTGGCTTGCCAGGCGACTCCGACTCCTCCGTGGCCACATCACTCTCTCGATATGCTGCAGAGAAATGTAATTGGAATTAGTCTCGGGATGCAAACACTTGGGGTGTTACTCACCATTCTTCTCAAAAACAACAATTGCCTCCGAGTCTTCCGACAAGTCGGGGAAGTGGCCAAGCAAGGATATACTCTTCCGTACGCTATTATTGTGGAGAATGCGCTTCAATCGGAACTTGCTTAAGTCATAGGTAGGCGACTTGACCTCTGAGCTTTCCGCTGTATCCGTCGGCATCTTTAATTTGCTTTTCATTTATTTATTTTCCCAGGTCGCGGCAGGTTGGTCTCCTCTACTTATCGATATATCGATAATCTGTCATTATAATAACACTAGTTTTAAGTGTTGCACAGGTTTAATATAAATGGCGCTATCATAAAGTAGTTAAATTTAAATTCAAAAGCATGCAAACCTTTCCATTACCAATAATCAACTCAAATCTTCTTACTTAATTTCAGGTTCTCCGTTTATTTTACCTCAATCGATAGAATTTAGCATTAAAGATTTAATTTAGTTGTTACAAAAACACATTTTTATTTAACAGTCATTACCAGATTTATGGCCAAAGCAGTTAGGGAGTCTTCGCTGGAAAGAGCAGGGCTTGCAGGCGGTAGCACCGCCTCAATGTAATGTTTCCGAATCATCATTACAGATTTCCCAGGAGTCGCTCCATTGTACCAAACAGTCCAAAATGGCCTCATAGCAGCACACTATCAGTTAAGTGAGCAGCAAATCGGAGGAGAGTGTTAAAAATGGAGATGTCAAAGAAGGAAACAAAAAGCCACCAAGTCGCTAGATACGTTTAGTAGCAGTCGCCAGCGGCTGGCCAAGTCGTATAACTGTTATCGATAACTGATATTTTTAATCGCTGATCGCCAATCGTTTTGATTTCTAATCTCTTTCTTGGATGATTTTGTGATTCTGAAATAAATTTTTCTTCATATAATGGCAGAGAGTGTGATATTTATGGGTGAAACCGTCATGGTCGAAGACCTCCAGCCAATTTTTGATATAATTAACTTGGAATTGGATTTAAGTCCCGCTGAAATTCTCGGGGGTATAGGGGCCAAAATTTTGAAAAGAAAGCATAAGTCCCATACAATGTAGATCTGTGCGTTCATACGGACAGACAGACGGACATGGCTATATCGACTCGGCTGTTGATGCTGATCAAGAATATATACACTACTGGCCAAAATAATAAGTACACGCTTATGAGGTTTCTTAAACGTCTCGTATAACTTCTTTTTATTAACATAAGGAAAAAGATAAAGATACTTTTAGTTTTCAAACATATTAGAGATTATAAAAAAAGATAACATAAGCATTTTTCTATTCAAATAAAAATGTTGTGATCGATTAAGTCTAAAAAACATAAAAAAAGGGTTGGCCAAAATAATAAGTACATCAATTCTACAATGTAAAAAACTTAAAACTTATTAACTTTTTTCCACTTTTTTCTTAGTATGTGTAAACTTATGCTAATATCCTGTATATCCACCTTTATTTTGTAGGACTTTTGCGATTCTTTTGGGCATGCTAGCAATAAGTTTGCGACAAGTGGGCACTGGAATCTCGTACCAGGTTTTTTGGACATATTGCTACAATTCTTCGGCATTTCGAAAAGTTTTTGTCCCAATTCGACGTTTTAATTCTCCCCATAAGTGTTCTATAGGATTTAAGTCTGGAGACTGACTTGGCCAACTCATAACATTTACCTCATGTTCTGTAAACCAGGCCTTGACTAACTTTGAGGTGTGTTTAGGGTCGTTGTCTTGTTGAAAGACCCATCTCAAGGGCATGTTTTCTTCAGCATATGGTAACATAGTGCCGGCCAATATATCCTTATAACCAAATCGGGTCATGGTATCAGATATGCGATGTATTGGACCAACGCCAGCCCAAGAAAAACAGCCCCAAACCATTATACATCCGCCTCCGTGCTTTACGGTCTTCTTTGTGTACCGGACGTCAAGTTCTTTGCCTTTTGGGCGTCGCACATATCTTCTGGAGTCATTTCCAAAAAGATTTATTTTTGTCTCGTCGCTCCATAAAACATTATTCCATTTTGAAGACCCATGTGGCCCAGACCAAGCTAAATGATTTTTGGCAAACTGTTCCATCTGAAAATTTTTTCCTCGAAGTAATGGAACATTTCTAGCTATACGTCCTGGTAGGTTAGCTTCTTCCAGTCTACGACGAACCGATCGGGATGATATTTCATTGTCAATTTCACCGCTGATCGCCTTTGAAGACATGAAAGGATCCTTTTTTGCGAGACTGACGATGCGGGTATCCGTTGTGTGTGACGATTTCCTCTTTCGGCCTCGTTTTTCACCAAGGACTTTTGATTTTAAGGCATTCTGAACAAAACATACTGAACGTCCAAGGCTTTTTGCTATTTCCCGGAGAGATTTCCCTTCTTTCTGAAGATTCACAGCAATCTGCCTTTCTTCAGCTGTACAATGCTTTCTGCGGCCCATCTAGATAAATTTTTTGGCTTGGATGTACTTAAATATTTAAGGAGTCAATAAAAATCAACATACCTTAGCCCAATTCTTTGTTTGATCCTTTAAAATTGATAAATAACTTAAGTGTACTTATTATTTTGACCACACCAAAAGCGCTCATTCGGCACAAATTTAAACCTAGCACTATATAAACAGGGTTCCCCGCTTTCATTTTTTATTTAAATGTTTTGCAACACTGTAACCTTTCAAAATATTATCGATTGGCAGGGCTGTATTCGAAAATAATCGAGCAATATCGCAAATAAGAAAGACGATACCTATGTACTTATTATTTTGGCCAGTAGTGTATACTTTAAGGGGTCGGAGATGCTTCCTTCTGGCTGTTACATACTTTTGCACAAACTTATTATACTCTATGTACCTTTGGTACAGAGTATAATAATGTGCAACTTTAAGCGACTTGATTCAATTCAGGCGTAACATGTATCGATATCGATATTTAAGTCATGCGAGTCAGTTTTCCAACACTATTGGGTCGCGAGTGCGTCGTTTTACAACACTGGGGGTCGCGAGTATGACCAGCTGTATGCTGTGCTTACACTATGTCACACTGTGACAAAGTCAGTCACAGGTAGTGATCACCATTGGCGTCGCACAATAGTCCGCTGAAAAGATCCATTTTATTTGGCTAAATTGACAGTTTAAAAAATCAAATTCGTCAGTAGCGGCCAAAACTGTTTTAGTGTGCGCATCACTCGCCGTAGTACATTAGCTGACTTAGAACTGGTTCACGTCTGGTACTAGAGATTAGTGTCAAACAACATGGCTGCAGTAAGGTTTTAAAAAAAAAATATCCAGCCCTTTTAAATGATAAAAGAATATCAAAATTGTTACCACTGACTAATAGCATTAATTCATTCACAACCAGACCAAAAATTCTGAAACTATTTTTCTTATATGGAATTTTGAATGGAATTTTTAAAGGTTTTAAATACTTAGCATCACAGTCTTTTGATCGTTTGTTTTTCAAATAAATATGTTGAAAGTAGTGTTGGACTGACAGCTCTTGCTAAGTGAGCCTGTACACACAAAAACTCACCCGTCCTGAAATAATGTGGACTGAACTGAGAGCCCAGTGACCAGTGTTGCCAGAACTTGAGGTTCAAAAGTTGCTAAAATTTCAGAAATAAATTGCTAGAAATAGCTAAAAATAAAAAATAAAGCTAAAATAAATAGCAAAAATTTAAAAAACTGTTGTTCTTAGACTGAAGTCCAACAGATACTTGCAAAAAATAAATTTGTAATATGTTACGAATACAAAAATACTTTAAATGTGGTCTGCAAACCGCTCTGGAACAGTGTTGCCAGAATATGGGATCCAAAAACTGGTAAATTTGCGCAAAAAAATTGCCAGAAATAGCTAAAAATTGCAAAAGGGTTAAAGCTGAAAAAAAAAGTTTTTAAGACTAAAAATCAACAACTTAAATAATTACGATAATTGTCTAGTATAGAAAAGCACATACATAATTTCGGTACGGCGTCAGCAAACTTAAGTATTAATTTTAAAAGAAACCATGAATGACCGCCGCGAATTTTTTGCTTGATAATTCTTCATAATTCGCGGTGTATCGAAGGCGGTATTTTGGAATATTTTGAGCACATGTTTCTATGCTTGACAATAACCAACATTAATGTTTAAGGTGTTAAGACAAACAAATTCTTCAAAATGGACAAAATTATAATTTAATAAAAATATTTGGCCGACAAGTTATATTAGTCGATTTCTTCGAAAGAATATAATGACTTAAGACAAGCTGAATGTTTTCATTAGACTATCACTACTGTGGATAGAACCCATCTGGGGTCTCAGCACCGAATCTGTACTTATATGCTGATTTGTAAAAGTTTGTACTAAAAATATGGCTTCCATTACTTGGTCTTCGGTCATGAATTTAATACAGGTAGTGCGATCTTCTGTGACCTTCGCTTTTTAGGCATAAATTGAAGTACAATATTGATGAGTAGTGAAACTCTACTGAAATCACTCATGAACTGAATCAATGTCTAATGATTATGCCCTAAATTATATAACTATCACTCCGAAATTCACTCCTGAGACTTTTTACTCGGGGGATGTTCTATTGGAAACGTTTCAAGCCAATTTAATAGGCGTTATTTCGCACTTCGTCTTAAGAATATAAAAATAGCTAGAAATAGCTAAACATAATTTTAAAGTTGAGTAGTAGATTTATAGCTAATAGCATTTCCAAAAATGTATAAGTATTTCCACTTTCAAAAATTCTAGTTCTAGCAACTAAATAGCTAAATTGGCAACAGTGCACTATAGGTCAAATGGCAGCTTTTGCTGTGCAAAAGTGATAAGAATGAATGTGCCGTTTTAAATTTTTTGTTGTTGTTTTTGAATTGGAATTACTTCAAAAAAAAGCCACGTGAATTTTATTTATAAATATTAAGTACCGTTTGTTATACAAATGTGCTTGCAAGTTCAGTAGTGTTTGGTAAACTTCAAGCTCGTGTTTCTCGAATTGTGTTAACAATAATTGATTTGTGTAAAATGGAAAATAAAGAAACAAGTAAGTAGAAATAATTTTAATAAATAGGCTGTTTATATATGTCGCTATACTTTTAAATAACTTATTACTCTACATAACCTTAAAACGGTACAATTAATCTCTAAATTTGACTTTCTGTAAGCTGTATAAAGTTTTGATCCTATTTGACCTCTTTCAAAATTTAAAAGTAGATTAAATAATAGCTAATGTGTCATTTGCAATTTATTTCAAACTGCGATATCTTGCGATTTACGTGAAAAACCTCTTTTCTTTAGGTTACCTCGGTATAAAAAAAGGAGATTTGTTTGAAATATGGCAAAAAGAATGCCCAAAAAAAGGACAATTTGATGCCGTTTGGAAACACGTTGCTGGCAAAATTAAAGACCGTACAATTTCGGATGAAGTGGAAAAACAAAATAAAGAAGCATTACTTTTTTTTTGCGTAAAATTAGCTCAAAATTGGAACAAATGTCACAGAAGGCTAGATATCTTCAAGAAAGAAAATCATGCGTGGCTAAATTCAGAATTGAAGATTGTGATAAATGGAACTTCAAAAAAAGCAACTCCAATTGTTGGTCGTCCACGTCTGCGCAAAGTCAGAATTTGGAAAAAGAAAAGAAGCCGCAGACCTTTCAACTGAGAAAGCTGATACAAATCTTCTCGTTCGTGCAGCAGCAACATCAGCTCGGGAACAAGGTGATTTCGATTTAGCTGCAGTCCTTAAAGAGAGTATGAAAAGCCCAACAAGGCCAGCAAAAATGCGTAAAATGTGTACACAAGATTCCCAAAAGCCAATTCCACTTTCTGCGGATGAGGCTTTAGCTTTTCTTCTTGAAAATAATTTTACGAAATGGCAGTACAATGCAACACGACAAGAAAACAAATTAAGAAACTGCGATATATATCCGCACTATAGCAATATTATTGCCTCAAAATTGAAATGTCGACCTCAGGGTATCTAAGCAAATGGGAAATTTTTTAAAAATAAAAATTGAAAATAAAAGTTATGGTTTAATTTTTATATAAAAATTAAACTAAAATAATTATTTTTAATTTTTATTTTAAAAATCATTTTTAATAATTAAAAATAATTTTAAACTAAAAAATTGAAAATTAAAGATTATCCTGTTTTCGAATTTACCGTAAAAAAATAACATATGTGTATGTTTCCCACCCTTCTGGGAGCGTTTTTTGGGCTTCAATTTTTTTAAGCTCATAACTATTATTTGCAGTCCCTGAAATAAACTCAAGTAAATTTGAAATATATTGCTATGAGACAGCAAAACATTTTCAGGAGCTATATTGCTGGTTGCCAATGACTTCTACGGTACATAAAGTCCTGCATTCAAAACAAATAATAGAAAATACGGCGCTCCCAATAGGTTTTTTTGCAGAACAGGCTGCTGAATCGCGACATAAAATATACAAATCCGATAGATTGCATCACGCCCGCAAAAACAACCGCACCAATAACATGTTAGACGTATTTAATAGGGCCGTGGATACATCAGATCCATTAATTTCTACAACATTTTTAAAGAGACGATTACAAAAGCGGAAGCGTTCGACACTTCCACCTGAAGTAATTGACCTATTATGTAGCTGCGAAACGATTGAGGAATTTGAACATGGCAACGAAGACGATGAAATTAATGAATGTGAAGAGTCTCTTTATGATTTAAATTTGGAAAATGAATTAGATTTAATCAAGTACTAAATGTTTTAATATAATTAAAATAAACGAATGAATTTCATGTTTGGATTAATGGTTGCAAAATAGTTAATATTGATTTTTGGTGTTTAATGGGTTAATTTCAATTTTTTTAACAGAATTATTCTTACTCTTGAAATGCTTACAAGTTTTGATTTGAATACCATGATTTTGTTGCCTTAATTAATTTCGCATAGAGGAAGTGGTCATTTGACCCATAGTGCAGTGGTGTAAAATAAAAATTTTTCCACTTACGATTAATCGGCCGGTGCTCGACACTGCTCAATGTAACGGCCTGTAACTTTTGTAATATTTCAGATTTTGTTTTGAAATTTCTGGAGCACATTTTTGAAACATATATCTACACGATAAGGCTAAACAAATATCGTTTTTTCCCCCTACAAGGTGAGAACCTGCCTTAAAAACAAACGGAAAAGATAGCATCAACTCGGCTTTGCGTGCTGAACAAGAATCTATAAACTTTATGTGGTCGGAGATGCTCCGATCTTTAATGGTATAGGTAAATTAGAGGCCAACTAGAACCCCTTACCGTATACTATTGAATACTACATAGGTACCAAAACTGGAACAACAACCGAATTTCGATCCATAACAAACATGTAGACTCTTTAAACAAACTGCAAAGATTGTGTGACCAACAGTTAAAGCGTTGAATTGATAGAACATACCATTTCACTGGAAGTGCTCCATCATTATTAGAACCGAACTAAAGTCCTATATTTATTTTTGGTTAAAGTTTGTCATAGAAAAGTCTCAGATGTGTCAGTTGTTTTGCCTTCTTTATTTATTTATTAATAGTGTAGCTATGTCTGTTATTGTGTATTATGCTCCGTCTGTGTGTGTGTGTGAGTGGGTGTGTCTGTGTGTTCTTTATATATTCTTTAATTCTTTATTATTATTACTTTTCTGCGGCTTTTGTATATTTGTTATATTTGCAATACATTTTCAATACATTCCACACTGCGTTTGGGGGTTTTTGTTCAGTTGTTGCCCGACTTTTCCAGCTAAATCATCAAATTTGAATTTAGTCTTAGAAGAAATCATTTGTAGTTAGTAGAGTTGGATGGTATGGGTGTACTATATAAGTAGATCATAAACAAGGTTATCGTTATTGAATTGGACCCAACTCTAACGTTTAATGGCAGCGTCGAAGCGCTTGTTAGTTTTCGGTATTTTTGGTTTTTCTCAAAGTGTTTTGTGTTTTGTTGCTCTAGTGTTCTACGTGGAGAGAATTGGCGAATTCGATTCGAGGATTCTCCTCTAGAGAGTTGTGCTATGCGAATGCTTGGATTTTGAAAGCTCGTCGGCTGCCTATTGAAATCTTTAGCCTGGAAGCCTTGTACAACATCGTTTATGGTACATACATACATAAATATTATTTCAAATACATACATATACATCATACATAGGTATATAAGTATATAAAAATAACAAATAATAGTAGTAATAAAATCGTAGTGTGTAATTTCCCATTATTATAATAATAATAATAAAAACAATGCGCGCCGGCTTGCCCTGAATACTAAATGATACTCTCAATTGCTCGTCATGCCCGATAGATGATCCACCTCCGGATCCAGCGGCTGTTCCTGTGGCACGTACATCACAGCCGTTGGGGAGCTGCTGCTGTTCACCGTCATGCTGCTGGTCATTGTCTTATCCGCATCAGATATAGACCAATTGCGCTCCAGTTGCTCCAGCGCAGCCATAGTGGCCGTTGTCGTCACACCGGCCCCGGTACTCTCCGCTCCAGCTCCATCGCTTAAGACACCCGCCCGCAATGTCTCCTCAAGCAGCGCTTGAATCTTATCCTGATCATCCAGATGGACAAAACCGAGTCGAACCAGTTCGCTGGTTAGATCCGCCGCCGTATCATCCTCATTTACCTGACACGTCAGCTGACGATTCATTTTGTCATCCATACGCAACAGTATTGTCATTAGGATGTCCTGGCCATCCTCCTTCAGTTTTTTCACGCTGCACATCATATTGACTATGCGACGCGATTCTGTGTCCACCGGCTCCGGTGTGGCCGACTTAACGGAGTCGGCACGCTCGGGGGAGGCGGCGCGCGAACGAAAATTTGGCGGCTTTTTGCCGCTGTACGTTATCAGCGGATAGACACCGTACTTGACATCCTCGACGAACTTTTCCAGCTTGTCGGCACCAGGCACATCGGAGAGTCTATACTGACGCTCCTGGCCACCGGACAGTCGTAGCTGGGCCATGATCACATCGGGATGGTTATAGCGTTGCATTAGGCCATCGAAGGCCGTCTCTGAAAACATGGTGCGATTGGCGGGCGAGAAGACCAGACAGTGGGCGGTCAGCAGTTTGAGAGCATGCACCTGGGAAATGGAAATTGAAGATAAGAATTGGGTTAAATGGGTTTTCATAAATTATTAAAATTACGAAAATCTTAAAGCCACTGTTGCACCATTCCAGATTGAAACTAATATGGCAGTGTGTCCAGAAAGTCAAAGCTCGTTATGAAACATTTGCATCGTTTGCATGGAATAAAACATGCACTAGACAGACCTAAAAAGACTGGGTGAAGGTCTAGCAGAAGGGAAGCACGATGTACTGGAAAAAACCTATTAAGGCTTAAATAGAAATGGGTGGAGAGAAGGAGCTTTTGATGCCATGTGCCTTGAGGGAACAAGGATCCAATCGAGATCAGTTTTAAAATTGTTTAAAAAGTCAAATATTTGCCGATATGTATGCTATAGTTGGTATAAAAGTTCTTTTCCCTTGACTTTTTGGGTGGAAAAACCAGGAAAGGGTAGATCTTATTTATTTATTTGGTTAAGGTGAGTACTGAGAACTTTCGAATTTTCCTTCAAGAAATTTACTAGATATTCCCTTTTCGCGTGGAGGAGGCCCAAAAGAATACGCTTCGACAGCAAAATGCATACCACCCACAACAACCGAGCCAGCTCTGGTGACAATTTTCAATATACTTTTATGTATTGCTTTGTTTCTGAGTTTCAAACAACAAAATCAGGCAAGGAAAAATTTCTTTAAGAAATTTGTATTCCCTTGAAGAGGGTATTATAAAATTGTGCGGATGTTTGTAGCGCATTGAAGGAAGCATCTCCGACCACATAAAGTATATATATTCTTGATCAGCACGACGAGCTGAGTTGATTTAGTCCTGTCCGTCTGTCTGTTTCAATGCTATCTCCTCCGTCAGTTTGAAAGCTATCTTCACCAAACTTTGCACGAAGTCTTTTGGTACATATACGCTGCTCATTTGTCGGAACCGGCCGGATCGGATGACTATAGCTGCCATAGGAACGATCTTTCGAAAATCTAGTTTAGCCTTATGCTATAGTCATCCAATTTTGACCAAAATTTGTAGAATTGTGTAAGGACATATTCATTGAAAACAAAAAAGTTTTTCTAGCTAACACTCCTTTTCATGCTCTTCTTTTCTATGACAGATATACTATATAGATGTCCGATTTCGACCATATTTGGTGGAATCATGGAAAAGCATAATTAACTGAGAAATATGAGGCGTTTCAATTAAAAACAAAAAAGTTTTTCTCACTAGAACTAGTTTTTCAACCGATTGTTCCTATGGGAGCTATATGCTATAGTCATCCGATTTCGACCAAACTTAGTGAAATCATGGGAAAGGATAGTAAACTAAGAAATACGTACTTTGGAGGCGTTTCCATTAAAAACAAAAAAGTTTTTCTTACTAAGACTAGTTTTTCGACTGATCGTTCCTATGGCAGCTATATGCTATAGTCATCCCACATCCGCACAATTTTATAATACCCTCTGCAAGGGTATAAAAAAAGGGGAAGTTAACTTCGGCTCGGCCGAAGTTTTCTATACCCTTGCAGTTCGTTTTTCTAAATAAGACTACTTTTCGGACCTTACTTTTCTATGGGGGCTATTCTATATAGATGTCCGATTTCGACCAAACTTGATGCAATCATGGAAAAGCATAATACACTGTTCATTACAAAATTTGGAGGCGATCCCATTTAAAACCAAAAAGTTTTTCTCACTAGAACTTCTTTTTTGACCAATCATTCATACTGAAGCTATATGCTATAGTCATTCGATTTTGATAAAACTTTGTAGAAATGTGTTAAAGTAAATTGAATAAGTACAGGGTGGGTCAAAAGAAGTCATCCGATGTTGTTTGGCTTTCATTTTTTTTCTAAATATAAAACGTATATTCTGTTTTTATACCCTTGCAAAGGGTATTATAAAATTGTCCGGATGTTTGTAACGCATAGAAGGAAGCATCTCCGACCACATAAAGTTTATATATTCTTGATCAGCACGACGAGCTGAGTTGATTTAGCCCTGTCCGTCTGTTTCTATGCTATCTCTTCCGTCAGTTTTATATACTTTTACATAATTCTACAAAGTTTGGTCGAAATCGGATGACTATAGCATATAGCTTCCATAGGAACGATCGGTCGAAAAACTAGTTCTAGTGAGAAAAACTTTTTTGTTTTTAATGAAAACGTCCTTATCATTGGCTTACAATTAATTTATATACTTTAACACAATTCTTCAAAGTTTGGTCGAAATCGGATGACTATAGCACATCGCTCCCATAGGAACGATCGGTCGAAAAACTAGTTTGAGTGAAGAAAACTTTTTTTTGTTTTTAATGAAAACGTCCTTTTTATTGGCATACACTTATTTTATATACTTTGGACACATTTCTACAAAGTTTTATCAAAATCGGATGACTATAGCATATAGCTGCAGTATGAATGATCGGTCGAAAAACAAGTTCTAGTGAGAAAAACTTTTTGTTTTAAATCGGATTGCCTCCAAATTTCGTAATTAACAGTGTATTATGCTTTTCCATGATTTCACCAAGTTTAATCGAAATAAGACATCTTTATAGTATAGATCCCCTAGAAAAGTAATGTCCAAAAAGTAGTCTTAGAAAAATTTCTTTGTTTTCAATGGAAGCTGCAAGGGTATACAAAACTTCGGCCGAGCCGAAGTTAACTTTCCCCTATTTTTTGATTATATTTATTTGAACCTTTAGAATTTTATTGATCATTTCGAGAAGATGATATCGGTCAAATTGGCGCCGTTACAATTGATTGCCATACGGGCTCGTTTTATGCCATTTTTCATCACTTCGGCAAGAACTTCGGGCTGAATGATGTCCACTCGTGAGGGCTGTCCGAGGGCTTCCAAGGTCTCGGGCTTGGTTACGTAAACACAGGATTTCAAAAAACCCCACAAAAAAGGTCTGGAACGGTTAAATCGGTCGAAAAATCGATTATTCACGATTATTCCGCGTTGTTGGGGAGTATATCGATCCATGGCTTGTTCACTTGTATTCTACATCTGTCTAGTCCACAAATGTCAAAATAGATCTGACTTTGGCGGCTATTTGTAAAAATAAGAGCACCTTTCAATAGGGTGACTTATTTTGGCCCACCTTGTATATATGTTAAAAGAGTAATACAAAATTTTTTTTTTACAATGGGTCCAAAAATATGCCGCATAGAAAAGCATTGTTCTCAAAAAGGGATTTCTGACGCTTCTCTATTTCCTGAACGAAGGATTTCGCTAGAGAGGACGTGTTTTTGGATATTTAAAATTTGCAGTGTATCCAAATGGAACTAAAATCATCCAAATCTAAATTTTGTGCTTGAAGTTTAGCTGTGGTCACCTCAGCTGGTTCTATTATGCGTACTATTTCGCGAACTGAGTCCCACACTTTCCGATGAAGAAGAATGTCGTTATCCGCGACCGCAAAATCGAAAAATGTCTTCTGACAGACGTTTAACGCCTTCTTAGAAAAGTGACAAGAAAATTTGACATCGTGTAAAGGATTCTTCGTCGCGTTATAAACAACTGACCAAAACTACGAAAGGTAAAAAAAAAACCGAAACAGTACCGGTACCAACGTTTCGTGCCGGTTCTATCGGTTCCAATAATAACGGTAAGTGGTATTCGGTTCTAAAAATAAATTTGTATCGGTTCCGGTGCCGGTACTGCGTACAAAAAACACCTTTTTTGTGAATTTTTTCAGAAGTATGGATTGGGCAAATTTACTCAAACCTTTTGTACATTATTAAGTTTATTTTTAACAATATTCTGAAATTTTTTCATGTGGAAATATTGAAAATGACAGAGCTTTTTGAAAAACGTTTTTTGAAAAAAAAGCAATTTGCAGTGTTCACTTTATTTCGAAAATTATCCGAAAATTAAAAAACATTAAAATTTCCCCCAACGATCTTTGATTATTATTTTTTGGTGGCCATCTAAAGTGAAAATTGCTATTTTTGACGAAAAATTCAGTAATTTTGCGGGTGGAAAACCTCGATTTGTCGAAAGTGCCTAACCCTTACCTTTGTATCTGAGTATCTGTCAGCTCGTGTAAACAGGAGTCTGAGCCTACTCAGCTGAGCGTTCAGGTGTAATAGAACCGGCTCAAATTGAAATGTCCGCACAGCAGAATGCTCAATGAACCATTAGTTTTGCAACTGAGTCAACTAAGCTTCTCTAAACTAAGTTGCTCAGCTGAGTTTTTTGACACTCAGGTCTGAAAAACTCAGCTGAGCCATCAAGCCGTGTAAATTGAGTTTAATAGAAACTACTCAGACGATAAACAATTTTTTACAGCAGTTAAGAGGAGATATACACCTAAAGTTTGAGGTCTTAAGAACACCTGGTGAAAACGGCAAGGTAATATCTTGATAAATAAGCGAGTTACAGCCGAAAACGTAAGGGGTCGGCGCTGACCTGATAGTCATTCCTCAATTTTCAAACGCGTTTTTCTCGAAACCACGTTTTTTATCTCGGTACCCAAAATATCTCCAAAACCAATGAATCGATTGCTGTGGTTTATTTTACACACTATTTTCTAGTAGATGTCAGATAATTTTTTCATAAATCGATATTTTCAAAATGACAACTATGAAACTACTAAATTATAGTGTCTATTTTAATAATCTTTCTGGTTTTTGGCTTTCTGGTGATTTTTTAAGAAACGCCAGTAAGTACCGTGTATGAAGATTTTTTTGACGGCGCTTCAAGGAACATGCGATATCTCGAAATATTTTCAATATTTTTTAAAAAACGAAAATTTAACATATTTTTAAATGTGTATACTTTCATTTAGTTTAAACACCGAGTTTTCCTACAAAAAAAAATCTCAAAAATGACCCTTTTTTGGCCTTTTAGGTGTATATCTCCCCTTAAAAACACCACCTGCGTAAGATGGTCGGTCCATTCTATAAGTGGTGTACAGTGGCATTTAAAAACTCACCTCGAAAAGCAGTGGATGAAATAGCAAATCGCTAGCACTGGGCCGATCCTGCGGTTGGGGATTCAGACATTTTAGTATGAGATCCCGCTGCAGGTCGCTCTCCAGGCTGTTGATTGTGCGCTGAATGGTCTCCTCATTGATGGCAGTCGATTCGCTATTGCTGGGCTGGATCTCCAGTGCGGCCATCTCCAGGGCACACATGCCGAAGGCATAGATATCCAGGGCCGCTGTCAGCTGCTCGGCGGCGCCGTATTCGGGGGCCTGGAAGTAGTGGACGCCGCGTTCGCGCTCTTGTTCGCGTTGCTCACGCTCCCGCTCGCGTTCTCGTTGCCGGCGCACACTATAGTGCACGGCATCGGGCACCACCGAGCCGATCTTGACCAGACCATTGTGCTGGATGAAAATGCTATCACAGGTTAGATTGCCATGGATGATGGGCGGTGTGCAGGAATGCAAATAGCTGAGCGCCGACAGGATTTGTGTGCACCAGCGGCGCCACGATTCCAGCGGCAGCCGCTTGGCGTTGCGCTTGGTGCGCTTGAGGAACTGTTTCAGCGATCCCGACGACATGTACTCCGTGATGAAAATGACACGCGGCCGCTCCGCCTGCTGTGTGTCCGTCCAGTAGCGATGGAACTTGACTATGTTCTGGTGATCCAGCTGCAGCAGATTGTCAAATACCTGTCGCATCTTGTCCTCCTGCGCGTTGAGCTCTTGCAGATTGGCATATTGCACCTCGTTCCAAACGACCTCCACGCCCTCCTCCGTGTCCATGGCCAGATGGACACAGTCGATGCCGGGCACGTCGCGCTGGTCGACCTCTTCCCGCCGCTTTAGCCAGCGTCCGCAGGGCGATTCCTCAAGTATTTCGCTCTCATCCTCCGAATCGTCGCCGGATTCCCGAGGCGAGGAATCGGCGGCCGCCAAGTTGCTGCCAGTTCCATCCACGCCGCCCGCATCAGCAGTGGAGGCGGCGGCACCGCCAACTATGTGCGGTGGCGGCGGGGCAGCTGTGGAGGAGGAGGCATTCGTTGTGGTCGTTGTCGTCAAATTGGTGGCCGTGGCCGACGGGTTCGGTTCATCCGCGCTCCCACTGCTGCCGGCATTCGTTTGTTGGCTATTTGACATTGGGGTGCGGTCGCCGCTGCTGCTGCCTTGCCTCTCTAGCTTTGCCTCTGCCACTGCCAAGCTTCGGTTTCGCAATGTTTATTTGCTTTCGTTTCAGTGCTTCACTTTTCAAGCAGCTTCAACCTACAGCCGCCGCTCCACCTCTGCCCACTTGCTCACACACAAACACCTACACGCACGCACACACACATACGCACGCACACACCCTCCTCCTCTGGTGTTCCTCTCTGCGCCCACGACCCGTTGTTCAATAACTCTGCTCTGGCGACTGGTTGGGGCGTTGTCAGGACTTTTCCACGTTCTCGATTCTTTGGGATTTCGACGGCGGCGGTTGTCCGTTGTTGTACACTGCACTTATTTGGCTAGTATACGCTTGTTTCGTTTATTTAGGCTTTTTTCACGCGGCTGCTGCACTTAGCTAATCGAAAATATCGAGGGTGTTCCATAATCGATAAAAATTATCGAGAAGTTTTAGCAAGACAGTTTGCAGGCACAAGACAGTGCTGCCAATTTAGCTATATTACTCAACAGATCTAGCTAAAGACATCAATTCAGCCGGAACCGGCAGTTCCAGCTACATTGAAAAATACGTTTACCGTTTTCTAGCTATTTTGAAGGTGCAACGTTTCCAGTATAACAGACTTTCACACCCACATCCAGTTTTGCCAATTTAGCTATTTTCCCCACAAGATCTGGTGTTTTTAAATGCAGACGGCGGCTAGCGGGTATTATACTATTTTGAAAAAATGCTTCTCTTTAGCTAGTTTAAGATTTCGATTTTGATTTCGGAAAGCAAATGAAAAGCAGTTGATGGAACACCCTGGATTTCATTTTGATTTGCTTTCACTTGCAGAACAATTGTCGGTAACTTGAGCAAGGCGCGAAAACGAAAGATTTAGAATGAAATTTTGAAAACTAGTTTTCTATGATTCTTAAGAAAGGCAGAATCTGTAGTCTAGAATGTTTGCAACTTTACAAAGGTTAATTCAATTAATTATGTAGTTGATTAAGGTCAAGCGAAGTGACTTAAGCCATTTGGCAGAACTTAAGAGGAAAAGTCGGTAAGAAATTGTGGTAGAATTCAGGGAGAATTATGCAAATAAGTAATCCCGAACACATTCCAAAAACTCGAGCTCTTATGACATCGCCAACCCTAGGCATTCTAAAATGCTAACGATAAATACATAGTTTATTTAATAACTCACCTTTGAAATGCAAAAAAACTTACAACTTTTTCACATTTAAGTATCACCAGAATTTAAACAAGCGCGGGTGCAAGAAAATGGTCACACTAAAATGAAATCAAATCAGCCTCGAAGTTGATTTCGTACTTTCCTTACTTTTTCTGGGCACTGCACAATTTGTACGGAGCTGTCGTGAGCAGCTGATGCACGAAATCCAAAGCAAATCAAAATCGAAAGCAAATCACTTTCAGGAATACCACTATTATGACATGGCAAAACTTTTAGTCGACAGTTGCTGTAATAAGAGCAATCGATGTTACTTTAAAACCTTTATCTACATTTTCTCATAACTGTAGTGTATTTCACAATTTTCGTTTTTCTTTTGCCAATGCATCGGGGCAGCGGGCTAAAATTTTGTCCAAAAGCCCCACTTTTTGGTTTGGGAAACTGGATATCACGACTGTCGGAAATGATTTAGAATACTTATAGCTATTTTATGCCAAAATTGGGAACCTTTTCACAAAATCGTTTTTGAATGGCAGCATTTCAATGTTGTGTTGTCCTAAAATTTATCCAATAAATGGAAAATTAATAGTCGAAGCTAGGATAAATCAAAAAAGAAAGTCGGTCAAGCCCGACTATAACATACTCTGTACCTGTGAAGTGCTGCCCATCATCATTGTGACCGGTACTGCCCATAATTGTTTGTTTTCCTTATAACTCGATAACCGTTCATCCGATCTTTACCATTACTTTGGCGGATCGATAAATAATCTTGATTCAAAATATGTCCAGAAGGTTCGAACCTTCTATCTATAAAACTGACCTAGATATGACGTTTTTATCTAAATTGCGGAACGGGAGGGAGCGTGGCAAAAAATGAAAATAGACATATATATATGTAAATATATACTTCTGGCTGTTACATTCTTTTGCACAAACTTAATTTACTCTGTGTACCTGTGCCTGAATTTAATATTATACTTTCGACTACGGACTGGATTTCAACCTCCATAGGGTGAATTGTGGCCTGATTGTTATTCCATTGAAAAGCTTGAACGGCTTCTTAAACAACAAACTCGAAATTTTCCGAGAAGTCTAAAGACACTATAAAATCTCCATCTGTTAAGGTTTCCTTCGCCGTTTTAAAATACTTTGATTGCTTTGTGGAAATAAAGTCATCAAGGAAGAGTTTGCTTTGTTCTCTTAAAAAATTTTAGAGGTTGCCTTACAAAAATGGCTATAATTCCGGTGTTTATTGCCCGATCAATTTGTTCCATCCCTCAAAATTTTTGGGACAGCTCCAGCTCTAACATATATTTTTTGGAAAACTTTTGAAGAATGAAATTTTTTGCTAGTAAATAAAAGTAAAATGGTTTGTCTAGTTGACACAGCCCCAAGTCTTGTCACGTTGACACAGCCCCAAAGGGCCAAAGCCGAGCTTCTCTCAATCTCTTGGCTTGTGCGCTTCTAATTTTCGCTCAAGAGAAAGGGACCTACAGTTTAACGCCGAATTCGAACGGCAGCTTGAGAAGCTTTTCATGGCTAATTACTACAAAGCTGGCGCCAACAGCAGAGAGGCGTGACCGGGTGTAAAGTTTATTCAAAGAAAATACTTTTCATTAGATGTTCCGAGGCGGGATCGAACCCACGACCTCTTGCACACTAGACGCTGAGCCACCCGGCTACAATTTTTTGCTAGACAAAGTTTAAAAAAAAAACATCGTTTATAATAAAAATCTTTTAAAATTTTTGAAATATTTTTTCCAAATATTTTTTTTTCGAAAGAGATTCAAGTCTCAAATATTGAAAAAATGTTCATATTTCTAGCTTTTACCGTTATAATCTAATAGCTAAAATGTATATTTTTTGCTTTAAATATTTTTTTTAACAATCTGAACTTAAAATTTGGCTTAAAATTTAAGTAAGGTTACGACAGATACTAAAGCTAATAAAAAACATTGAGAAAAGATGTTTGAATATGATAGCTTGGAAAATAATCTTATTATTTCAAATCCTTCTAAAATAAAGTTTTATTCAAAAAGCTTAGCAGAGTTTTGCCATTTTGTAACACAAGCTAAAGCGACCTTCCGTTTTGTGTCACGTAACGACAGCACATATTCTTGCTAATATCTTTAAGATCTTATGGTCGATTGATGTCATTGTTTTTTCTGATTATAGTGCTTCTTAATTGCTACGCAAATATATAAAAATATTTTTAAAAATCCATGTTTTTCATATTTTTTTAGGCATTTATTAGTACAAATGTAACGTTACGCCAGATAGGAAATGCCCATATGTACATTAGATCGACTTTCAAAAAAAATTAACTGCTCCATACAAAAAATGCAGTGTGCCCAAAAAAAGTGAGGAAAGTAGTTGATACCACGAAAGCAGCTTTAATGGACGACTATAGCATATAGCTGTCATAGGAACGATCGGTCGAAAAACTAGTTTTAGTGAAAAATACTTTTTTGTTTTGAATGGAATCGGCAACAGACTTCGTATTTATAAGTTTTCTATGCTTTTTCATGATTTCACTAAGTTTGGTCGAAACCGCTGCCTTAGAAAAGTTGGGTTTGAAAAATAGTCTTAGTAGTCGTCCTGAAAAATACGAGCTTCAAGGGTATAAAAAACTTCGGTCGAGCCGAAGTTTGCTATCCTCCATTTTTGGAACGTGTGCTTGACTTAGGTTTAGTTAGGTTGCAATGGCTGAGAGCGAAAAGTCGTTCTCCCACTTAGGCAACGTGGGCCCGTTGCGATGTCATATATTCCCAGTTAAACCCTAGGGTGGTCCTCACTACTGAACCATTGTGTGGACAAAATATAATTGAGTAGAGCTGGGTCTCTATGTCGGATACCTCCGGTAGGTTGAGTAGGAGTGATTGACCAAGAAACCCAAGACTCATCCTACACTCAAAAAAAATCAATCCAAACGGGATTACATCAATCCGAAACAGGATTAAAAACAGGGTAATCCCGGAAATTCTTAAGTCGATCCGAAAAAAGATTGATTTGATCCCAATTTTTTCAATCCTGAAAAGATAAAATTTATCCCGCGGTAATCCCTTAAAGATTAAATTAATCAAAAAATTCGAGCTCAATTTAATCCCAAAGCAGGATCAATTTAAGCTTGTTCGACGTTAATTTGCTCCCAGGAAGATTCCTCTCTACCTTTCCTTTCTTCCTCCATTTTCCATAGGACACCCACTGACACCAGTTTTGGTATGTTTAAAGCAGAGGCAGGCAAGAAATACATTCACATTTTTGCATTGGTGTGTGTGAGAGTAGCGCAAAAATTTCACTCTTTTCCAGTAGCAACGACTGCGTCGCAAACACGTAACGCAGCGGAGCTTTAACAGTTTATACCGTGTGTGTGGAAGCAGCGCTGCTTTGAGATTTTTCGTATGTACGCCAGATAGCAAGCTGCCGGCCCCTGGTTTAAAGCTTCTGAAAAAAACAAAATGTATAAATTATTATAGTTTTGTCTGGGACTCGAACTCACAACCTTGCAGCTTTGCACTGAACATCTCATCGCACACACATATGATTGTTGTCCCATAACTAAAAAGCTATTTATACTTTTATGCTCTTGTTTCTAATTTATGAGCATGTAATCTTGAAAAGGATTGAAGTACATTTGGAAGGTCGAAAGGATTGCACCAAGCCTTAAACGATTGAATTGAGAAGAATATCCCGTAAATCGAGATTGAACTATTAAGCTCGTGCCGGGATTACCCTAAGAAAAACAAGGAAGAAAGTCGGTCAAGCCCGACTATATAATACTCTGTACCAACGAACATAAATTTTGATGCTGCAGTGGCAGCGATAAACAGCGCTGATAATGCGCTGCTGCAGCATACACTCTTTTGATCATATCTCAAGAACCGTTGATCCGATCTTTATGACTCGATAAATAATTTTGATTAGAATATATGTCCAGAAGGTTCTCAAATTGCGGTGGCGGGAGGCGGCGTGGCCAAAATTGAAAATAAACTTGATTTGCCTGCAGATAGCAGAAGCTTATGTCCCATACATGTCAAACCTCTATCTCTTACCATCTCTGAGACTTGTGCGTTCATACGGACAGACAGACGGACATGGCTATATCGACTCGGCTGTTGATGCTGATCAAGAATATATATACTTAATGGGGTCGGAGATGCTTCCTTCTGGCTGTTGCATACTTTTGCACAAACTTATTATACTCTATGTACCTTTGGTACAGAGTATAAAAAGATTGAGTTTATCTCGCCGTTTTTTTTATCTGTACATATGCATAATTCTATGGTCGGGTGTGGCTCTGCAGCTAATGTTTGCGGCCGCTATGCAAGAGGTCCATATTTTGTGCCCTCAAAATATCAAATACGATCGGTTTTAATATTTTGGAAATGGTCGACAACCCTGGTCGTTACGTTGCACTACGTAACCAGCTAGCAGAGACCTGTTACTTTGTTTACAAACGCTTGGAAAATCATTCGTATTTAATGCGGACACCGCGACAGCTGCTTCTCCTCGCTCAACTTCAACTGAGACGACTCTCGACCACCATGAGCGCCCCACCCAGTGTTTATGTCACTCGTCCAGATGTGGATGCCAGTGGTCTGGAATTGCTGCGCAAGTCGTGAGTTAAATCGGAGCTGAACTTGAGTCGTCACTTCGTTAACTCTTTGATATACAGCTGCAAGGTAACCGCCTGGACCGAGACCCTGCCAGTGCCGCGGCCAGAACTGCTGCGTCAGATAGTGGGCAAAGATGCTCTCTACTGTGCCCTCACGGACAAGATTGATGCGGCTGTGCTGGATGCGGCGGGGCCGCAGCTCAAGTGCGTCTCCACCATTTCGGTGGGTTATGAGCACATCGACATTGAGGAATGCCGGCGGCGTGGCATACGTGTCGGCTATACGCCAGATGTGCTTACCGATGCCACGGCCGAGTTGACTTTGGCTCTGCTGTTGGCCACCAATCGCAGACTCCTGGAGGCCAACAAACAGGTCTACAACGGAGGCTGGAAATCCTGGTCGCCCATGTGGATGTGTGGTCAAGGGCTGAAGGGCTCACGGGTGGGTTTGTTCGGATTTGGGCGCATTGGTCAGGAGATAGCAGCGCGCATTGCCCCCTTCAAGCCCTCAGAGATAACCTACACGACCCGCACGGCTCGACCGGAGGAGGCGGCCAGGGTCAATGCTCGCCAAGTGGACTTTGACGAAATGCTACGCGAATCGGACTTCATTGTGGCGTGCTGTGCTCTCACCCCCTCCACCAAGGAGATCTTCAATGCCGAGGCATTTGGCAAAATGAAATCCAATTGCATTTTTGTAAACACGGCACGCGGTGGCGTGGTGGATCAGCCGGCTTTGTACGAGGCTTTGAAGTCCAAGCAAATACTGGCCGCCGGCTTGGATGTGACCACTCCCGAACCACTGCCTCTCACCGATCCGTTACTTCAGTTAGATAATGTGGTCATATTGCCGCACATAGGCAGTGCTGATACGGAAACACGCAAGGAGATGTCCCGCATCACAGCCAGAAACATACTGGCTGCTCTGAATGGTGCAAAAATGGAGGCGGAGGTGTGTTAATGTCTGATTTTTAATTAAAAAGGATTTGGGTGTGTGACCAGTAGCGGCATTCCACAGCACGCACGTGACAGACGTACGAATTTATTACCCTTCATCATAAAGAAAACCATAGAGAAATATTAAAATAAATTTGTCCGTACTGGTTTTTGAATAGAACTTTAAGGGTACTACTTTTAATGTACAGTCTGGGAGTTGTAGAAAGAGAAGGTCCCAAGATACTGACAGACAAAATGGAATACGTGATGTGACAGGATTTGGAAATGAGTTTTTGACGAATGACGAATTAGTGTTTAAGTTACTTACAAATCACGCGGAGCAATTCAAGGAAAACAATAAGAAACAAGCAGAGCTCGCAAACAACTCTCAACACTTTCTGCGTGTCGACAAAAAACAGTTTTGATACAAACAAAAAGAGGGAACGAAAGACACCCAGCCAAGCAGCATGCGAGCATTTTGCGAGACTATCGCATAATGCTCACAAACGAGCTCGCATGTAAGCAAGGAATGAGAGTTCATTTTTATTGCCGCAGAGCACTCGCAAGCGAGCTCATAAGCGAGCCAACATGTGAGCATTTTGCGTAATTACGAAAAATATCGAGTTTGGGACCAAAACGCATTGTAAAAATATTGAAAAAATATAGACAATGTTAAAAAACTCAAAAATAAAAAAAAAAAAAAGAAAAATATGTTTTAATTTAATGAGACTATCGCAGAATGCTCACAAACGAGCTCGCATGTAAGCAAGGAATGAGAGTTCATTTTTATTAACGCAGAGCACTCGCAAGCGAGCTCATAAGCGAGCCAGCATGTGAGCATTTTGCGTAATTACGAAAAATATCGAGTTTGGGACCAAAGCGCATTGTAAAAATATTGAAAAAATCTAGACAATATTAAAAAACTCCAAAATAAAAAAAAACAAGAAAAGTAGGTTTTAATTTAATGCCTTGAGTTTAATTCGAACCCATGACCTCGCCGTCGCAAGGCAAATGTCTTGCCATTCGACCACCCGGGCGTGTTGATTTCATTCTTCACTGTCATTTCGCCAGCGTCACGCGCGACCCGATAGTATCGGTGAGCGTTAAAATGTCAGTCATTCGTGTAGAGTGCCGCGGTCCTGAGTCCGAGTCCCAGACAAGGTGAGTCGGCGGGCCCCGGGACTAACGGGCTCACAAATCATTTTTTTTTTTTATTTTAAATAAAAAACAAATATTTTAAATGACTCGCAAGTACTATCAAAAAAGTCTCGCAAAAGATACCGCTTCAAGCTACGCTAACCGTATTGCTTGCGACTATCGTAAATGATACTTTCACTGCCACAAACTGAACGACACATGAATCATTTTACTATCATTTCCCGACCCGTATGCGAGAGTTTTGCCGGGTTAACTCACGCAATTCACTCGCTTGGGATATCGTTTGCGAGCGTTTGGTTGCCTGGGCACTTTCAGTACTGTTTCTTTAACGAGCGTCACACATACAAACAGCCTACCAATAGCCACATAACAAATCAAAAAAAATAGAGGAAAGTTAACTTCGGCTCTGCCGAAGTTTTGTATACCCTTGCAGTTTGTGCGGATGTCTGTAACGCATTGAAGAAAGCATCTCCGACCACATAAAGTATATATATTCTTGATCAGCATGACGAGCTGAGTTCATTTAGCCTTGTCCGTCCGTCCGTCTGTCTGTTTCTATGCTATCTCCTCCGTCAGTTTTCAAGCTATCCTCACCAAACTTTTCACGAAGTCTTTTGGTACAAATTCGCTGCACATTTGTCGGAACCGGCCGGATCGGATGACTATATCCATATAGCTGTCTTAATGAGAAAAACTTTTTTGTTTTCGATTGAAACGCCCCTTGCGTATTCTACAAAGATTGGTCGAAATCGGATGACTATAGCATATAGCTCCCATAGGAACGATCGGTCGAAAAACTAGCTCTAGTGAGAAAAACTTGTTTGTTTTTAATGAAAACGTCCTTATCATTGGCATACACTTACTTTAAATTTTTTTTACACAATTCTACAAAGTTTGGTCGAAATCGGAAGACTATAGCATATAGCTTCCATAGGAACGATCGGTCGAAAAACTAGTTCGAGTGAGGAAAACAGCTATATGCTATAGAAGTTTTTCTCACAAGAACTAGTTTTTCGACCTGTCGTTCCTATGGCAGCTATATGTTATAGTCATCCGATTTTGACCAAACTTTGTAGAATTCGCAAGGGGCGTTTCAATTGAAAACAAAAAAGTTTTTCTCACTAAAACTAGTTTTTCGACCGATCGTTTCTATGACAGCTATATGATATAGTCATCCGATCCGGCCGGTTCCGACAAATGTGCAGCGAATTTGTACCAAAAGACTTCGTGAAAAGTTTGGTGAGGATAGCTTTAAAACTGACGGAGGAGATAACATAGAAACAAGCGGATAGACGGACAGGGCTAAATCAACCCATCTGGCCATGCTGAAATCATTTTTATACCCTTGCAGAGGGGGTATTATAAAATTGTCCGGATGTTTGTAAAGTATATATATTCTTATTATTAATAAATTTAAGCAGAGCTGGGATCTCTATGTCAGATGTCTCCGACAGGTTGAGTAGAAGAGGCTGACCAAGAAACCTAAGTCTTCTCCTACTTAAAGCGGGGCAATGACACAGAAGGTGCTGTATCGTTTCCTCCTCTTCCTCAAATCTGCAGCTTCTACAGAAATCGAAATGTTGTACGCCTGGGCGTGCTGCGTGTCTGCCTATAAGACAGTGATCCGTCAAGGCCCCTACCCGAAGTGATATGTGTTCCCTTCTGTAACGTAAAAGTGTGTTAATACGTTTAGAGTCAAATGTTGGCCACGTTAGTCTCAATACCGCACAGGTGGAAAGGTCTTTCCACCGGTCCGTGGCGAGGCGTAGTGTTTCGGTTTTTTTGTAAAGCTTTAAGGTAGCCATAGGCATTCCTATCGTGCTCTTCTCTGGAAGGAGCTCGGTGGTTGTGCCTAGTCTGCCCAGTGTGTCCGCAGACTCATTTCCATGTATGTGCCGGTGTCCAGGCACCCATATTAGGTGAATACTGAAGTGTCTGCCAATCTCGTTCAGGGAGAGGCGGCATTCAGTGAGCGTTTAGCATTATTTGTGTGGGAGTCAAGTGCCTTAAGTGCTGGCTTGGCTGTCTGAGTATATAAAAACGTTTCCTTCCTTTATAGAGAGTGTGCTAAGTTAGATGGCAGCTTCCTGGATGGCCACCACTTCCGCTTGGTACACACTACAGTGATCGGGGAGACGGAACGATAGGTTAAGGTCTAGGTTGGGTGAGAAAACACCCCCACCTACTTTTTTATCGAGCTTAGAACCATCAGTGTAGATTTTGTACTTTGTGCATGTTGTTCAGGACGTATTGTTTCCCGAGTGCTGGCCACCAAACTAGTGAACCATAGAGTAGTATAGGACGTACTACAGCTGTGTAAAGCCAATGTACTATATACGGGGAGAAGCCCCATTTTCGGCCTATAGCCTTTTTGCATGAGAAAAGAGCGACGGTTGCTTTTTTTATGCTAGTTTCCTATCCAGAATGACTCCCAGGTATTTGGCATTGTCGCCAGATTCATGACTTACTCCATTGATTTTGGGAGGGATATGGTTAGGAATTTTGTCCTTCCTGGTGAAGAGTACAAGTTCTGTTTTGACTGGTTCTGTTTTCACATATAAAATTTTGTATGGCCGTTATTCATCTTGATGTTTTATTAGCTTTGGTAAAACGGTTGTGATGGACAAAGAAGAAGAAGTTTCTCGACATTGCTCCACAGATTGTTTGATCGGCAGGAGTCGATCTTGGAATGACTGACAATAGCCAACTATTAGTTCTTAATGATAATTTAAAAACATAATTTAAACAAATTATTCAATTTTGCAAATTTTTGCGATTTTGTGGACCGATTGACTTTCACATGCTATTCACGCGCCTACAATTGCTATTCATCAAATATTCTTAACATAAACTCATGAAATTCATTAATATATTTTAGAGGGTCGGGGTCAACAAATCAAAGATCTAAAACCGTCAGTCGTTCTGAGTTATAGGTTCGATTTATTGAAAACATTCAAATTATGTGAAGAAAAAATATTTCATAATTAATATTTTTTTTACAAAAATCCATAATTAGAAGTTATGGCCCTATCTGAGAAGCCGAACCGAACTTAATAGAGTTTCACCCAGCAGAATAGAATTAAAGCAAATGCTTCATATTTTTTTATATATCCAAAAATTTTAGAAATAATTATTTTCGGTCCCTGCTTAATACTAATCCTCTCCCGGTGGCAGAGGCTGATTCAGATCACTGATGAGGGGAGCGGGCACAGCCAGTGGTAGGGATGTCAGTACGGGCACTGTGGATATCACGCAGATATCAGAGGGGTCCTCTACTTCTTTTTTGATGTGATCGGCACTGATGTAGCCGCCAGTCTCATCCTTTGGGGGAAAGAGAAATATGTTTAAGCCACGACCTCCAGTTCGGCACAAACTTTAAACTTACCGTCACAAAAACATCCACCGCTTTGCCCGTAATAATGTCCATTATCTGCTGGGTTATCCCACTGCCGCTCATGGGCTCATCCTGCATAGCGTCGGCATACTCTAGCAGAGCTGGCCTCAGATCGGGGCACTGTTGCAGTGCGTCCACCAGCTGTGGTGGCTGCAATTGCAACAAAATGGGCAAAGATTGCGGCTTCAGGCGTTGCACTGTCTTAAGGAAGCCCTCCCAAACGACCTTCTGACGCCACACCTGCTTTAGAATCAGGCGCTGCAGCAGATTTAAGACAAAATTGCCCAAGCGTGGATATAGGGTCAGGCTCTGGATGGTGGTGCGCATCATCAGTGTGGGAACTGGAATGATATCCACCAGCTGTTGGAGCACAGCCATGAGCACGTCCTGTGTGTAGAGTTCACGCTCGCCCAGGCACAAGGAGGTGGCCTTAACAATGGCCTTCAGGTCGCAGACATTCGTATCGATGGTATGCAGAGCCACCAGCAGATCTGTGGGTGACAAGGCCATGGTCTGATGGGCAAACTCGGCACCAATGCCAAGCAGACGATTGAACACTTCCTTGACTACCGCGGGGTTTAGTTTGATCAGTTTGGGTAGCACAGCCAAAAGCTCAGAACGTGTAAGGCCACTCAGCACGGGTATAAGGACACGCACATCCTTGACCTTGTGCTGATACAAATCACGCACACGCTGCACCAGATCCACATGTGGTGTGGGCACTCGCTCGGTAAGTATGTAGATTATACGAATGACCAGGGTCTCCATGCCTTTGGGGCAATCCTCAATCAACTGCAAGAGCTGTGCATTCTCCACGCCCAGCTTCTTGATGGGCACATCTAGGCTGCGTAAAATGGTGCGCTTCACTTCCGCCGAGGTGGCCACAAACGCCTGGCACAGCTGCCCCAGATAAACTGTGGATGATTAAGCATAATAAGCAGGGTTTCCGCCCAGAGTCCTCATATGTACTTACCCTCTGGCTTGTAGGGCAACAGGGTAAAGGCCAAACCAAGACACACGCGTATGGTATCCTCCTGCCAGGCCGATTCCGGTTTTGGCCTACCATAATCCTGCATAAATACTGCCGCCGGGGGCGTCTCCTGCTCCACAAATGCCAGCCACTCCAAGGCAAACTCATCTATCCTGCCGGGCAGTACCTTGTGTACATGATACAGCGTCACCAAATGGGCCAGAGCGCGCTCTCGCAGATCCAGGCGCTCGTGAACCGAAAAGTTTAGCAGAATTCGTATGAAACGGTTCTTGCGCGGTGGTCTTAGTACGGCCAGATCTTTGATTAGCTCCAGGCCATGCTGACTGAACTCATCGCCCAGGCTCAGCTGTACCAAATGACCAATGGCCTCCTCTGGTAGTATAGGTGCCTCTAGGTAGACACGTCGTAGGAGTATAATCTTATCCTTGAATTCACAGCGATGACCTATGCCCAGTATAAGCTGATTGAGCAGCTCATTGTAAGCATGATCCGGCCGATTTTCCGTTTTCACATAAGTGTGTCGGGTGAAGCCCTGCAGCAGCGAGTATTCCTCGAACAGCCAGGAGAAGGCCAAGTCAATGCGCTGCTTTACATCCACCAGTATGAATTCCATGATGCCATAGCGCACGTTGTCTGGAAAAGTGGCTGCTATGACAGTGACCAGCTTGCGCCGCTTGGCAGAGACGCCACCCTTGATGCACTGCCGTTCCGAGTTGAGTATACGGGTCACGGCTTCGAGTAGAAATTTCTCTTTGAGATTACGGGCCAGCGGTTTGGTTATCTCCTGCAGTTTTAAGGTCTTGGCGCGCTCCTTCATGCGCTCGATGACAGTTTGTTCGCCCTTGGCTCGTTCCATGGTCTCTCGTAGCTTTTTGGTAGCCTCTTCGGTGGCCTTGCGCTGCAGTTCCTCACTTAGCTCCAACTCCATGGATGGTGCGTCGGATTCCTGTTGCTCCTGACGCTTCTTCACCCTCAAGGGCGGATCTTTGCTAAAGGCATTCGAACCCGGCCCCTGACGCTGATCCGTCAGCTGTTGGCCGAACAGATGGGAAATGCGGCTCACCTGCTGTGGCAGTGACATTTGCTTGATGGGCTCATATTCCTTAAGAAAGCGCTCGCTCACTTGGTCCGGCAACTGCGGCAGAAACTCTAGCACCAGCTGGACCACCGTCTCCGGATTTCGCAAATACTCGGCCAGAAATTTCTCATTCACCCGTGTGGACTTCTGTCGTTGTCGTTCCACCTCCTCCTCATCCACTTCCATTTCCTGTTCGCGAGCTCTCTCCCTTTGCTCAACGCGCGCTCGCTTGGCCATACTCTGAGCAGCATTCTCCAAGATACGTTTCTGTCGTCGAGCCATCTCCTGCTTGTCCATTTTGGGCAACAGCTTTTGAATCTCGCTGGTCGTAGAGCCCAAATCTATGAGCAGATTTCGAATAATAGCCGCAAATTCGAAAGCTCCCCGACTCTTCAATAGGGTCTGCAGTTGCATCTTAAGACTCTTGCGCACCGAACTCACCTGGAAATGGGCATGTTCATTAGGGTGTACGTTTCTCCATATGATTTAAAAAATGTAAAGTTCTTTGCAGCACATAGCTCAACTATTTCAACAACAACAGTGAAAGTCCTCGAAAAAAATCAGACGTTACCGCACTCCAGGAATAGCGTTGCATTAGACAAGGGAAATCGTTGAGAAAAACATCATCAACCAATGGCCCTTGGGAGATCTACTATAGCTGTCATGCTACCAAGCACGAGTTTGGGTGCGGTTTTGCAGTCTGCGGAAGACTGCGTCGCTCTGTCATCAGCTTCACACCTGTTAACAAGCGACTAGCAGCACTCAGACTTAAGGCAAAATATTTTAATATTAGCCTTATCTCTGCTCACGCCCCAACAGAAGACAAGGACGCCGCTACGAAAGACGAATGGAGGACCCCTGATCATAACACGGAAAACCAGATTGATAACGTTGTGATAGACGAAAGGCATTCATCGAGTGTGCTAGACGTACTTGCTTTCCGAGGAGCCGATATAGACTCGGATCACTACCTTGTTGCAACCAGAGTACGCTTGCGGCTCAGTGTGGCACATGCCGCACGCTCTAGTACACGTCGAAAGCTGAACGTCGATAAGCTTCAATCACAACGGACCTCCGAAGCCTACACAGCAAAACTCACCCATTTGCTCAAGGAAATTTCCCCTTTTCCTTCAGGTATAAGTGAATAGTGGAAACATATTTCACACTCCATGAGTACGGTTGCCAAGGAGACTCTCGGATATGCCAAGCACTCCCGAAAACAGTCATGGTACGATGATGAGTGCCGCCGCGCTACTGCAGAGAAAGACGCTGCCCACAAGAGAACTCTGCAGTCGGGAGCAACGCGAGCTGTCAAGGAGCGATATCGGAAGAAATAGAAAGAGGAGAAGCGCCTTTTCAGAAGGAAAAAGAATGAGCAGGAAAGGCGTATGCGTGAGGAAGTCGAAAGCCTGTTCGGCATGAGTGAGACTCGAAAATTCTACCAAAAAGTTCGGCGACTAACCGAAGGTTTTAAGCCCGGAGCCTCACTATATAAGGACGAAGCCGGAAATCTTGTCACAGATCCAAAAGTGGTACTAGACAAATGGAGAAACTACTTCTCCAACCTGCTGGGAGGCTATGACGAACACAATGACGCCTCTGGAGAAGTAGTGGAACCACCAATCGATGATATAGAAATAGACCCACCGGACCATGACGAAGTTTGGTTAGACATAAAAGGGCTAAAAAATAACAAATCAGCTGGAGCCGATGAGCTGCCCGCTGAATTGTTCAAGGCTGGCGGCGAGGAGTTGGTAAGGTGCATGCAGAATATGGTCCGAAGAGAGTATGCCCGAAGATTGGAATCTAAGTGTTCTCTGCCTAATACTTAAAAAAGGAAACCCTGCAATCTGCGACAATTACCGAGGGATCAGTCTCCTACCCATTGCATATAAGGTTCTGTCATGTATCTTATGTGAACGTCTAAAGCCGAGAATGAGCGAACTGATCGAACCTTATCAGTGTGGCTTTAGACCTGGTAAATCCTCCATAGACCAAATATTCACATTGAAACAAATACAGGAGAAACCCCACGAGACGAAAATCAAAACCTACCATCTTTTTGTTGATTATAAAGCCGCTTTCGACACACCGATAGGGTCAAAGTTCTTTGAAGCCCTGCCTACTTTTGGTATACCAGCAAAGTACGTTCGACGTTGCATGATGACGTTGGGCCCGTTCCCGTCAAAATAGGAAAGAACCTCTCCGAGCCTTTCGATATCAGAAGAGGTTTTAGGCAGGGTGCGCCAGTGCCCAAATGCTAACAGATCGGGCACCATCTTTTATAAAGATGTAATGCTACTTGCATATGCCGATGACATTGACATTATCGGCAAAAACGAACGGGCGGTAAGCAAGGCGTTTTCAGAGATTGAGAAGCAGTCAAAACTCATGGGCTTAGCGGTAAATGAGGAAAAGACGAAGTTCCTAGTCTCAGCGCGCAGTGAGCCTACGCGTCTTGGACAATCTGTTGCAATGGGAGAGTACAACTTTAACGTTGTAAAGGAATTTGTCTACCTCGGAACGATGATCACCAGCGACAACAACACCAGTCTGGAGATCCGAAGAAGAATAGCTCTTGCAAACCGATGTTACTACGGGCCTTAGTAAGGAGTTCAAGAGCAGAGCCTTCTATCGAAAAACGAAAATTGCACTATACAAGTCGCTTATTATCCCAGTCCTGCAATACGGCGCAGAAGCATGGACATTAACAACAGTGGATGAGTAGGCGATCGGCGTGTTCGAGAGAAAAGTCCTTCGGATGATTTATGGACCTGTAAAAGTTGGCGATGAGTTCCGCACCCGTATGAACCACGAACTGTATGAGCTCTATGGGGATACTGATCTAGTACAAGCGGAAGGCGAACGAATTAGGGAAAGAAAGTGTAGGTCGACCGAAACTTAGTTGGTGGCAGCTCGCACAAGACAGAGGCGAGTGGCGGACATTAATAGCAGCGGCCGAGACCGTCAAACGGTTGTGATAGAAATATCGGGCCAAATAAGAAGAAGAAGTGTAGTTAAAAGATAAATTGCGCGGAAATTGGAAACTTTGAAGGCTCACCGGCACCATCAAAACTTAAAATATCTAATTTTGGATTTTCGTGAAGTTCTCTATAAAATATAGGTACTTAATTTTCTAAGCTTTGTGCTGCATAGAACTAGAAGAAAAAAGATTTTCATACAAGACAGGTACGGTCTAACATTTATAGATTAAGAATACGCCAAATAATTTTGTAAATTTACCTGGGAGTCCGTGAGTGTAGGCGGCAGATTGTTATTCAGCTGGCGGAAGGCGTCCACCACCGCGCCCATAAACACTGGCCGCATTTTGGCCACAGTACACAAACTACTAGTGCAGGCTATCAGATTCACCGACGAGATGTGCGTGGTGCCATGGAACTGCAGCAGAATGTCAAATATATTATGACCCTCATCCTGCAGTTTTTGACGACGGAACAGTTTGCACTGCTCCGGCACATCCGCCAGCGAGAAGTCACCCTCACGTTTAAGGCTGTCTTCGTCCGCATAGCTCTGCAGCACTACAATCCCCTCCAGAAATTTGATGGCGTTGGTGCGTATGCCGTCGTTCTCATTGTCAATCATGTCCAGTATCTGAGCCTTGATCAAGCTGAGCACGTTCCAAGCCTGCTCGGCACTGTCGCTGGGATCGGTCAGTTGACACAAATGCTGCAGGCTATTCTTGTAGATGCTCCCACAGGCCTGGATGGCACGTTTCATCACCTGGGCCGAGGTGTCCCGCAGCAGCATGGAAATGACGTTGATCACATGCGGCAACAGTTCGACCTTAACTTTGCACAGTTGCTCCACAAAGCCCACCACTTGCTTGCGCACATCCATGTTCTGGTCATGTGCCAGTGAGAGCACCGGTTCCAGGAATTCCTCGGCTAGCTCTGGGCAGGATCCCAGGATGGTCTCCTGCACTTTGACCAGCAATTCACACTTGGCGGCGGCCGGCGCAGTGGCGAAATCATTGCACCAATCCACCACCTGGGAATAAACGAAATCGATGAGAAAATGAATAAAGAGAAGTGAATAAAGCTCACCTTAGCCCGTGCTGTGGCTGTCTTTTCGTCTGTAAAGAGATTTGCTGTCTCGGAGACAAACTGCCCGCGTCCAATGATGCTGTCCATGATTTGATGGTTCCTTGGACTCAATTGCAGTATGACTGTTGCTTGCTACCAGTGCTGTCAATTATTGAAGCCCAAAAATAACTAAATCGATTTAGCCATCTGGCAATGTACAAGTTAAAAAGCTATAAAAGATAGCTAAATAAAGATAGCTAAAAATTGGCTTGACAAATACATTTTTCAATCATTTTTCCTGAGAAGACGTTAAAATTTATTAAATCAAAAATATGTACACATAGAACGGTAACCTTTAACTGCATTGTAACTTTTTTAGGTGATTGTTTAGTAGAGCTACCCCTCACCAAAAATTCTGGAAAAAATCCTCGATGGACCGCGAATTTACAAGAATTTTGACGTCTTCAGATCGCGGGGACTCCCGCTGTTCAATGGTAAAAATTATTTTAAAGTTGCGATCATTTGTGTAAAAAACATATTAACGGTCATTATTTCTTAAAAATAATATATATAATTATTTCGATAAGTTTTATATTTACCCTCTTTTCATTTGATTCCGACGATGAAAATGGCGCTTGACATAAGAATGAAACTGTTCTAGACTATTTCCCAAACCACCAATTTGAGGTATAGTTCAAGGCGAGATTTTTTTATGTGGTTTCCCCAAAATGTTCACTTGTGCTCAACACACGCACTCAAAGGCAAAACTTGCTTACGCTCCTTCCGCTGCTACCTCCTTATCCAATCCATCCAACGCCTCCTCCTTCTAACCCAATTCTTGCAAAGCCTCCTCCTCCTCCTCCTTATCCAATCCTTTCACTGCCTGCTCCTCTTCCACCGCTTGCTCCTTTCCCTCTTCCTGTGTAGTTTGTTAAATTTAACAGTGGTTATTAAATAGTTACACCACTGAAGAAAGGAAAGGATAATTTTATAAAATAAATCGCGAGATAATTGTGAAAAGTATTGCTAATCATTTATATGCAGGGATTAATACCGAAACTATTTTCGGTTCCGGAACAGGTACCGGAACGAACCGAAATGAATGTTTCGGTAAAAGGTTCTATTTCGGTTTTTAATTTCTTCCGGTTTTCGGTTTCAAACGGTTTCGAACGAAACGGTACGTACCGGTATAAGTAAAAATTTTAGGTATAGTAAAAAGGAAATGCTGATATAAGTCCAAATCATTATATTCCTTTGTAATATAAAGAAACAATATTCAACACAAAAGTTTCAGTCGTTTGACATTTAAAGTAAAATTAATTCTGGGAACTTTGTGGAGGACTCTGACCACCATTTTAGAATGTTTTCATGCTTTCGAATACGTTTATTTGCAAGAAAAATGTTAATGGAATTCAGCAGCTTTTTTGTTGACAAAACTAATGTGATTTTTTCACCTATTTTTTTTTCTTGCAACATCACATATGCATCAACTTCGTCGCCGCTTTCAGATAATCATTAAGAGGTGACTGGTCAGCAACCGACGAAATTTGAGAATAAATATTTGTTGAATGAGTAATACAAGATTTTTTTTGATCAGGATTTGGCATTACGTTATACCTTGGGTCCACAAATATGCCACATAGAAAAGCATTGTTTTCAAAAAGGATTCTCTCGCTTTTCTATTTCCTGAACGAGTGATTTCGCTAGAGAGAACGTATTACAACTTGCAGTGTAACCAAATGGAATAAAAATCACCCATAACTAGATTTTCGGCTTGAAATTTAGTTGTGGCCACTTTAGTTGGTACTAATATGCTTACAATTTCGCGAACTAAGTCTCACACTTTTCAAAAATCTTAACAAATAAACGATGAAATACAACTGAATTTCTTATGGATGTACGTATGTATGTACATGTGTTGGTATATTAGTTAGAGATACTCTACTAATATTGCTATAAGAGTACTCGTCTAACAAAGAAAGGATCGACAATTTGAACATTTGTATGCATTTATGTATATATGTGGCGTTGGCCCGTGTTGAAGTTCTCGGCGCATGTAAAACTGACGACCCAGTCACTGGTTATTATACATGCACATACATATTTTATTTGATTGTCAATGTAAATACATGTGCATGTATGTATGTAAAACAAATCAACCAACATTCGTTATGTACCTTATAGAAGCTGCGAGATTTTCGTGCAACTCATTTAACAGAGGGGTGCTTGAATTTAACGCCATCTCAGAAAAGATTCAAGAATATCTAACATCGTGTAACGGACGTCTTAAGATTCCTTCTTTGCGTTACAAACATCTGACCAAAATTACTCTGCAAAGTTAAAAAAAAAAACAGAAACAGTACCGGTACAAACGTTTCGGTTTCGATCCGGTTCTATCGGTTCCAATAATAACGGTTAACGGTATTCGGTTCTCAAAAATAATTTGAATCGGTTCTGGTTCCGGTACGTGATTTGAAACGGTTTATTTCGGTTAACAGTTCCGGTATTAATCCCTGTATATATGTGAAGTATGAAAAATGCGCCTCAGGCGAACATTTTTAAAAAAGAAGCTCTGGAAATAATAAAAAAACAAGAAAGAAAGTCGGTCAAGCCCGACTATAACATGCTCTGTACCTGTGAAGTGCTGCGCATAACCGTTACGACCGGCGCTGCCCATAATCGTTTGTTTTCCTTATAGCTCGACAACCGTTCATCCGATCTTTACCATTCCGTTGACGGGTCGATAAATAATCCTGATTACTAAATATGTCCAGAAGGCACGAACCTTCTATCTATAAAACTGTGGGAGATATGACGTTTTTTTCCAATTTTTCGGTGGCGTAAGGGGGCATGGAAATAATTACATTATTAATGAATCTGTGATGTTCGGTACTCTTATTTTGCTCAGGGCTTCGTACGATATAACATACTGGTGAATGCCTGGTTCTGTACCAAGACTTAACCGAGCTGAATATTCCATGAATATCTTTAAAAATGCTCTAAAATCTTTTAAAAATTCAAGGTCAATCTCAGTTTTCTTAATTAAAAGATTACTTTCAATCAAAATGTTTAAAAGGCCATCAGAAACCTCTAGATTGCTTTGAAGAATATCTTGAGGATTACTGGAAAATTTTCTTTAATTTCCGTTAAAGCAGGCCATCCTCACGAATAAGTTCAACGAACTTGTTCGATGAAAAAAAATTCATTTGCCCACCATCCAGGCGAACATTTCACACAAACTTCATTTGGTAAAAAATTTCAAGTCTCATTTGGAGGCAATCGATAAACTCAATCATATCATTTAACAATTTAATTTGGGCACGTGTGGACTCTACAAATATTTTTGATAAATGATGTTTGTGTAATTGTTGACATTTATTGACGAACATGTTCGTCCGAACACACGTAAAATAGAAACATTTCTATTCTGTGAGAACAAATGTACATATATTTACATTATGAAATTTGTCGATTGCATACAAATGTACATTTATGTACACTTTGAGGTTTGATTATTCCACTGGAAATGTATATTCTCAGCCGACATCATGGCAACATAAGCTGGCGTGGATTTTAGTTTTCTGATTTTCTGAAAAAACAAACCCGGTTGTGGCTTAGCGGCTAGTGTTCGCGACAGCTGTGGAAGAGGCGTGGGTTCGATCCCGCCTCGAAATATCCAATGAAAAGTTTTTTTTTTTGAATAAGCTTACACACCCGGTCACCCCTCTCTGCTGTTGGCTCCAGCTTTGTAGTAACTAGCCATGAAAAGCTTATCAAACTGCCGTTCGGATTCGGCGTTAAACTGTTCATCCCTTTCTCTTGTGCGAAAATTAGAAGCGCACAAGCCAAGAGATTGAGAGGAGCTCGGCTTTGGCCCTTTGGGGCTGTGTCAAGCCATTTTACATATAGGATGCCTGGTCAAATATGTCCAAATATTTATGTACACTTGATCGAATTTACAATATACACTAAGGTGGCCCCCTTGTATATGGGAAAATTTTTTCTGACACAAATTCTAGCTCTCATAGCCCAAAATCATTCGATTTGATGAAAAACTAAAAATATAAAAGTTTAAGGTAGATTGATGAATGCTTAGAGGTCGCTCACGAGCTCCAAAGTTAGAAAAATGCATCATTCTTATTACTCAAAGACTGGCCTTAATAATTTGAATAAAAAATTGCATTAAGTGATGATGTATGCCAAATTTCATATAGATTTCTGATAAATGCTTATTATTATTTGAATTGGTATTTTGATCAGTTTTAAGCAGAATATTGTTAGCCTTTGAAAATTAAAAAAAAAAAAAAAGAAAATTCATAAAGGAAACTGCTTGAATTCTGTTCGCAAAATTGAGTTCCAAATATAGATTCAGAAATGCAGGGCCCGACAAAAAAGAATTGTTTCTGGCTTTCGACTGAACAAAATAGCTAGATCTTGTGGGAATATAGCTAAACTGACAACACAGCTTACTACGAGCGCCGCTCGCGGCAGTGATGCAGCTGCCGACTCACGCGACTCGACCCACTCACGCGAAGCAATGTTAACATTAACAGTAAATTTTAATGTTAACAGTCTCGGCGCTTAACAGCACAGCAACTAAGGTATTCCTACGGGTCTCTTGGTAACCCTAAACTCCAAAAAAATAAAAATAAAATAAATTGTTTATTTTAATTTACAATGCCCGCCGATCAAATTCAATACTCGGAAAAATACTTCGATGAACTGTTCGAGTACAGGTGAGTCCTCCTGTCCACCCTGTTAGCCGGCGTCTAACTCAAATACGTGTGTTGATTTTGCAGGCATGTAATACTCCCAGCTGATTTGGCCAAGCATGTTCCCAAGGCCCACTTAATGACGGAAACAGAGTGGCGCAACTTGGGAGTGCAGCAGAGTCCCGGCTGGATTCACTATATGGTGCATGCCCCAGAGCCACATGTGATACTGTTTCGTCGCAAACGTGTGGATGACGAGGTGCAACCGAAGCAGGAGGCGGGCGGAACGGCACCACCCGCGCCGGCCAATGTGTGTGCCTAGACCGATGAGAGGCTATAACCCATCAATTGTATTCCATATACGATCAGCCATTCTGATGTAAAATAAGTCGTTTTCCACCCACTCCCGCATAGCTTTAAAGGAAATGGATAAAGAATTCTTCAAGTTTCTGCTAATTTTATTAAGTTTTTATTTAACCTACCAAATACAAAATCAATAAGTACACTTCAAGGTGTACGAAAACAGATTTAAGAATATTTAAAATTCGATTTAGTTATAGCAACGCCACACGGCCGGCACCAGTTGATCCCGCCAGCTGTCGTACTTCAGGTCGCAATTCTTTCGTGCATAATACTCCATGGCATACAGAGAGATGAGCATGCCATTACCGAAAATGAGCGAGAACCACAGGAAGATGTTTCCCAATATCTTGGGAGCACTGCGCATCAGGAAAACCAAGGACACCCCCACCACACCGAAAAAGACAAACATGACGGGAAAGAACATTTGCAAGGCGAATCCCAGCACATGCTCATGCACCAGAGCCGAGATCATGAACACCAGCAGCGAGGCAGCCAGCTTGGAGCCCTTGAAGATGTGTGTGTAAACATCACGATACACATACTCATACAACCAATCGTGGACCACTACGTTCCAGTTGCGGTAGTAGGCATCATACGTGTGCGAGGTCCACCAATCCTTGTAGAACATCCGATCGCCAAATCGCAACAGCTCCGACGTGAAGTTCAACCACGAGTGCAAAATCAAATAGAACCCACACAGAAAGATCACCACACTGGGCAGCATCATGCCAAACAGCTTCATTATCAACTGCGAGGCTCCCATCGGCTCCTTTCCATATTGTCCAAAATGTTCGTGGATGTGACGCTCGTGTATGAAGGCATAGAGGAATGCCACCGCTACCACCTCCAGCAAACGATTCAGCGCAAACTTCCAACGAATGTGCGAGGTGCGAGGATAACTATCCCGATAGATCAGCGTGGGAGCAAACAAAAAGTACACATAGCTATGCAGTGCCGGCACAAAGGGACGTCCCCCGCTGGAGGATGCGTCATCTTCCTCCACCTTGGGTTTTCCTCTCAGCACGCGCGCAGCATTAAATCTCACAAACGCATGCATCTTCATAAGCAACCGGGTGCTCTCGAGTAATAAGATGCAGGCACTCACAAAGGGAAGCTGGAACTTCAGGCACAGCGAGGAGGAGACATAGCCAAATACCAGCTGGGAACTGATATACATAATCAGGCAACAGTGCGACCAAAAGCGTTGAATAGAGCCTGTGGAAAGTGGGCAGTAATTGAAGTTAGTTCGAAATCGGCAAATTCGGTAGAGAAGAGGGAGGCGAATCCAATTTGTTATAAGGTAAACAAGAATTAACTAAAGATCCAAAGATGGAAATCGCTTGATAAAGAGGATTGAGTCAAATAAGCTAAGTGCAGAGAATCCTTACCAATATAAGCTAATGTGCTATAATACCCCTAAAACGGTGCGTACCTGAATGCAATATCTGAATGTATAGAAGTGTAACGCTATCCTACAATACATGCATTGATCCTTAATGGAACCGGATCGGGGTTTTTGGATCCTTCAAACCAAACCATGAACCAAACCTTTCAAATATTTAACCTCCCTAACTTAAAACTCGAACAGAACCCCCTGTCTATTACTGCAGAAACAAATACATGTAGTGTGTGTCTGGTTGGCCGACTGGAGTCTCGCCAAAAGGGGTTGTTTTTTTTCTGTTGTTCTTGACTGCTCTGAAAATCAAATATAGTGCCCACCGATGCACAGTGGTCGGTCCCTAGGAAAAAATTAAAAAAAATTAATATCAAAATTAAGCCTCCAAATATACCTCAACTATTTATCAATACAACAAAGTTACAAAAGCAGTACTTTGTTTTGATTAGCTTCACACGTTTGTTAAGAGAATAGCTCGAAAAGGGAGAGCACATAACGTGCGGCCGACTCTCAGTGTGCGCGTCACTGTTAAATAGCGAGGACTAAATTAATAAAAAACATTATAAAACTATTATTTAATAGCTGAATTCAAAATGAACATTCAAGTTTAAGGTATTGGGATTGTGTTTATATAATTTTTATTTAATTTTAATGCTATACGTGGTTTTAATAATAAATGTGCTTACATCGTAATTTTCCATGATCAACAGCACAAAACATAATTTTTCAGTTAAGTTAAAAGTTGTGTTGCCCCCGGGTCCCTCCAATGAAACTTGTTATAATACACTACAAAATATTTAAAGATTCTTAGCTGTAAAAATCAGCTGCTCGTTTTTGCACGTTTGGTTGTAATCGGTCAAAGATTGTCTCCGTCTATTTCGATTTTAAGCGTTTTTGTTATGTGCAGCGGTAAGTATTCAGTTTTTCTCATGTTGCTCTCTTTTGACGTGCTTGTCCCGTTGTCTGCAGGGTATTGCAATGTGTTAGTTTTGCTTTTTCATGTTTGCTTTAATTTTCCAATATTCAAATTTTATTCATTTTTACAAAATCTTACTATAGGAACATGTTATCAGTGTGAGCTTTCTCAGCAATATATTTATTATATTTGTTACTCTGGCAAAAACTCAAATGCTGAATTATATAAATCTCATATCGAAAGTAACGCCCTCACATTTAACCACCTTGATGCAGAAATTTACAATAATTTAATATTTAAAAGTTTCTCAATTTTTGGACAAAATGTTTGCGCAAAAAACGTTACAGAAAAAGACTTACCCTACTATGCCGAAAACGACAATATTTCATTAATTTGAAAGCATAAGGATCAACTCAAAAACGGGAACGGTCTAGACTGAATTTTGCTGACTGTTCTCAAAGAACAAGGCAACGTCGAATTTTTGAATTTGAGAAACTAAATGAGTCTGCAGACAATGATTTGCGATCCGCAAGCCTACTACAGAAGTCCTTTATATTACCAGCAAAGACTTTTTCCGTCATAGATCTCATTAGAGATGGAATTTTTTCAATTTTATAACGTAGGCTCATAGGAGGGGGAGATATAATTCGTTAGCGGTGCATTGAAATATGTTGCTGAACACAAATCAGTTTTAAAAACGGTCTATCACGTCTGGACTGTTGATTATTTAAGCTTTAGGTTTCTTTAAATGCCTATTTTGAAACTTTTTAGTCACCATTTATAAGGATCCCACACTAGTGTGTTAACTCACTCTCGTATTATTTACTATTTCAATTTTTTAAGGTGTATTTTTACTTGTCGAGATCTCATATGAGATGGATCAAAATTCCTCAGTTTACTCTAAGTTGGCTGTCAAAAAATGAACCACAAGAAATATAACTAGTTAGAGAACTCAGATAGCCTACTTCTCATGCAGCTATATGGGTAATTATTTCTGAAGGGAGCAACATTTTATACACTTGAAAAGTGTATTATAATTTTGCCCAGAAGTTTGGAACGCATAAGGAGAGAGAAGGAATCTTCTCCGACCACATAGGGAAAGGCTATTAAACACTAATTGCCCTGTGTAACGGGTATATCGAAGTCGGGCAGGACCGACTTTAACCTACGCTCTCGTGTTTATACCCTTGCAGAGGGTATTATAAAATTGTCCGGATGTTTGTAACGCATAGAAGAAAGCATCTCCGACCACATGAAGTATATATATTCTTGATCAGCATGACGAACAGAGTTGATTTAGCCCTGTCCGTCTGTCCGTTTGTTTTTATGCTATCTCCTCCTTCAGTTTTAAAGCCATCCTCACCAAACTTTGCACGAAGTTTTTTGGTATAAATAGGCTGCACATTTATCGGAACCGGCCGGATCGGATGACAATAGCATATAGCTGCCATAGGAACGATCGGTTGAAAAAGTAGTCTTAAAGAGAAAAACTTTTTTGTTTTTAATGGAAATGCGTCCAAACTACGTATTTTCTAGTTTACTATGCCTTTCCATGATTTGACTTAGTTTGGTCGAAATCGGACATCTTATAGTATAGCTGCCATAGGAACGATGTCAAAAATAGTCTTAGTTAGAAAAACTTTTTGTTTTTAATGAAAACGTAATTATCATTGCATAACTTATTTATATACTTTTACAAATTCTACAAAGTATGGCGAAATCGGATGACTATACATATAGCTGCCATAAACGATCGGTCGAAAAGTTAGTTTATGAGAAAAACTTTTTGTTTTTAATGAAAACGTAACATAGCTACATTTTTTATATTTTACAATTTACAAAGTATGGTCAAATCGGATGACTATAGCATATAGCTGCCATAGGAACGATCGGCCGAAAAATTAGTTTTAGTGAGAAAAACTTTTTTGTTTTTAATGAAAACGTCCTTCTCATTGGCATACACTTATTTTATATACTTTTACACAATTCTACAAAGTATGGTCGAAATCGGATGACTATAGCATATAGCTGCCATAGAACGATCGGTCGAAAAACCAGTTCTAGTGAGAAAAACTTTTTTGTTTTTAATGAAAACGTCCTTATCATTAGCATACACTTATTTTTTATATTTTTACACGATTCTACAAAGTATGGTCGAAATCGGATGACTATAGCATATAGCTCCCATAGGAACGATCGGTCGAAAAACCAGTTTTAGTGAGAAAAACTTTTTTGTTTTTAATGAAAACGTCCTTTTAATTGGCATACACTTATTTTATATACTTTGGTCACATTTCTACAAAGTTTTATCAAAATCGGATGACCATAGCATATAGCTGCAGTATGAATAATCGGTCGAAAAAGAAGTTCCAGTGAGAAAAACTTTTTGTTTTAACTGGGATCGCCTCGAAATTTCGCAATTAACAGTGTATTATGCTTTTCCATGATTTCACCAAGTTTAATTGAAATCAGACATCCTTATAGTATAGATCCCCTAGAAAAGTAATGTCCAAAAAGTAGTCTTAGAAAAACTTTTTTGTTTTCAATGGATTCGGATTCAGCGTGGAAAACTTGTGTAGAATCAATATTTTATTTACCATTTGAGCTCCTGTTCTGAGAATATATGAGCTTAGACATTATGTAAAAACACTTTCTTGTCACTTTTTAAAAACGTTTTTTTTCGTTTTTAATTTTTTTTAATGCTAAATCTAGATGGATTTGGTTACTTTCTTTTGCAATCTAGTTCTAAGAACCATAAAGAATCAAAATAAGTTAAAAACAAAACTTTACCATTTAGAGAAAGCACCTTTTTTTGCAAAAAAGTTAAAAACGTGAGTCTTTTTACTGTGTAAAAACACTTTCTGGACATACTGTAAATTAAGTCATTGGTCACCAAATTAAATCAGTGGTCATAAGAGTTTCAAGTGTATTTAAACTAGTGTTTATATTGCTTCAGTCGAAGCAGCAAAAGTCGCAAAATTTTTACTTTTTCCAGCTTGAACTTTTTTCAACTGTTCAATGTGAATTGTTGCTTTTGCCTTTGCTTCTGAGAAAAATCAGAAGTCGCTATCGAAGCAAGCACACAAACTGATTTCTGACAAAAAGCAAAAAGCGCCCGTAGTTGTCGGTTAACGTGTTCTTTGCTTTTCGCTGCTTGCGATCAGCAGATCAAGGCGGAGCCGCTGCTTCGTGTCAGCCACGGCGACTTCTGATTTTTCTCAGAAGCAGCAGCAAGTCAAAAGCACAGGAAATGAAACTTATTGCAGTTTTTTAAACACTGATTTAAACTTCGTCACAGACGAAGTTAGCTTTGCTTTGTTTTTATTGTCTCGATTTTAAATACTTTTTTTTAGAATTTTAACCTTTACCAGATTCAAAGATAAAGCGATTGGTTTTTTACTCTGTACCAGTGTCAGTCTGTCCGTATGAGCAAACAGATCTCAGAGTTGGTAAAAGATAGAGTAATGTAAGGGACAAAAACTTCTTATACCTGCAGGCAGATCAAGTTTATTTTTCAATTTTCAATTTTTGTCACGCCCCTTCCCGCCACCGCAAATTGAATGGGTGAGGGTTTTTCGAAAATTTCAAATTTCCCTTTTTTGGAAGATTTTGAAGTGAAAAGCTCGATTTTTGGTGAAAAAATCGTCTAATTTGTTATAGTAACAAAAAATTATTAACAAATTTATAAAAAACTCGACAGCGTTACCTCGTACATTATGTACAGAAATAGTGTTTAAAAATTCAAAAAGATCGGTGCAGCAGTTTTGAAGTAAGGAGGTTCGCTGACTTTGAAAACGTGAGTAGTGGGAAAAACGCTTTAAAGTTTTTATACTCTGTACCAGAGGTACACAGAGTATATTAAGTTTGTGCAAAATGTGTCTGTCTGTCTGTCCGTATGAACAAACAGAACTCAGGGATGGTAAGAGATAGAGGTTGGACATGTATGGAACATATGTTTCTTATACAAGGTGGGCCAAAAGAAGCCACCCGAAGCCACCCTCTTATTTTTACAAGTAGCCGCCAAAGTCAGATCTGTTTTGACATTTGTGGACTAGACAGATGTAGAATATATATAATATTTACCTCTTTATATTTTGGCGGCTAGTTGTAAAAATAAGAGCATCTTCCAATAGGGTGACTTCTTTTGGCCCGGTGACTTCTTTTGGCCCTCCTTGTACTTGCAGGCAGATCAAGTTTATTTTCAATTTTGCCCACGCCCCCTCCCGCCCCTGCAATATCGAAAAAACGTCACATCTCCCACAGTTTTATAGATAGAAGGTTCGAACTTTAGTATTCTGGATTCTTTATCGATCCGCTGAAGGAATTTTAAAGATCGGATGAAGATATTTAAGTTACAAGGAAAACAAACAATTATGGGCAGCACCGGTCGCAACGGTGATGGGCAGCACTTCACAGGTAAAGAGTATTGCTGGGTTTATACTGCGTCACAATTAAATCGGAGCAAATTTCAAGCGACCGACCTCATGAGTATTAACAAGAAAGAAAGTCGGTCAAGCCCGACTATAACTAATGCTGGGATTATACTGTGTCACAGAGTGTCACATTTCAGTGTCACAGTGTCAAATTCATATGGAACTGTGGAGCTAATTGGATTTGATAATGAAAAGATTTAAAGACTGGATTTAAATCATTTCTGATTAAATCAATATCAGATTTAATTCATTTTGTGATTTAAATCAGACAACACTTAATTCATTAGTTTTAAATCAAATTATTTAAATCTTTTCCAAATGATTGCAATTTTCACATGTAAATCAAAATGATTTTATTCTCTTGTTTTAAATCAATGATTAAAATCTCTTAGATTTAAATCAAATGAATGCAACCAAAATATATAAGTCATTATCGTTGCTCCAAAAGAATTATAGAGCAATCATCAGAGATTTCAAAAAATTGATTGCAATCGTTGCTTTTTTAATCAGCTTGTAATTGATTCGTGAATCAGTCTTGAAATGATCGATTTATTTACAGCTCTTTCAAATGTATATGAACCTGATCCTAGGTTCAACGGTTTTCTAGTTAAACCTGTTTTATGAACGTAATTTAAGGTTCCTAGGAGAAAAGACGTTTCAAATTTTAAGATGTTTGCAGCCAAGTTAAAAATACTTGAGAAGAGAATAAGAGCCTTATAATGTTGTTTTGGTGTATTTCTCCGTTTTTTACTTACTTTGTGGTTTCAACTTATGTCTGACCAGAGCCCATCCCCGAAAGGCATAATACAGTGCGAAGACAAAGACATGTTCCAGCATCCATACACCCATCACCCAGTGCAATCGCTTTAGACCTCCGCGAAATGTGCCCAAGCCCAGATTGATATGTCCCTCCACAAAATAGTCATGGGAGATCACATTCAGCAGAAACATGACCAGAATAATGTAGAAAATGTGATAAATGGTGCGCATGTGCTCAACCTGGAGTAGAGCCGTCAGATATGATTCCCGAGCCACGAACACCTTGTCGGGTAGTTGCCGTCGCCGCTGTGGTGGCTTCTGTTGTTGGCCTTGGCAATGTTGTCGATCCGTCGCCTTCTTTGGCAGATGACCATTTGGACTATCGTTGACGTCAGCCTCAAATTCGGCGGCTGAGGGCAATTTGTCAGAGGTACGTTGCTGTCGATTGTGCCAGGTATTTGAATGACTGATTCCATGGGTAGTTTCAAAATTTCCAAACTCCTGGGCACGAAGTTCACGCTGGAGTAGATCCTGCAGCACTTCCTCGATGAGGCACTTGAGACGCTGATCAAAATCTTGTAACATTTTTGATTGAAACGTTTGCAACTTTTCACGCACAAAGTGGAGATCGGAAGGCATTTCTTCAGCCTCTACTCTCTCCTGACTGGAAGTCAACTCGGTCATAATTTAATAATAATTTGGATTAATGCCAACTGCCCACTTCGACGTCTGATTTTACAATGTCCGAACAAAAAGTTGCGTCTTTATGATAACGGCGCTTTTTTACTCAGGCGCGAAGTCTATGGCGGGGTAGGGGGTGGGGAGCCCTCACTGTCTGAGCTCACTCGAAAAGCTCGCTCTGGCCTTTTCTCTTGCAATTACACTGCAATTGAATTTGATGAACAAATACAAATTAGCAAACGCCTCAAGCTAGATGATTCGCTGTCATGTCAACCGTTTAATCCATTGAGAGCACCCAGCTGGTTCTTGTGGCTACTCTGATAAGAATCCATTTGTTCATTGGCCTCGTTGTTGTGTTCCGAGTACACTTGCACTTGATTTGTTTACATGACGGCAAGCGATTACCGTACAGAAACTGAGTTTGGAAACGTGCGCACAGTGGGCCAATAGTTGAGTAATAAAGGCATTTTCGATGGTCAATTGACCGATTGAGTTAAACTAGTTGTCAAGTTGATGATGTGGTGAGTGATGGGGTTATAAAATGTAGGCATTACTAATTGATAAGCATTACCTACATACATATATACCCAAGTTTTTAATCAAGTTTAGGTAGTGATAAAGATTTGGAAAGCTAATCTCACGTTGACTAGCTAAAGAAAAACCAGTCATGCTGTAATTGGTTGAACCTTACGTGGTAAGTCGGTGACTTTTTAGTCGTTTTTTAAAAATCCAAAAATAGCAGATCCTTAGTAATTGTTTTACGGGACTTGGTTTTAAATTTCATGATAGAGCAAAATATTCGAGATTTTTTAAGTTTAAATCATGGCTATCGTTTATTTCGTCGCTCGAAGATTTTGGTCGACTTTCTCGCGACTCGTCCCTACAGAAAAATGTCCCGTCTGGAATCTTTGGAACCACTTTGAAATAGTTTTTAGAGATGGTCCAATCGTCCCATAGGCAATTTGGAAAATATTTGTACTAGCTTTAATTTGAGCCGAAAACCGTAGAGAATCGGTTCCATGTCTGTTTAACACAAAACAACTTTAACACGTAGATTCAACACAAGTCATTTCAACACTAAACAATTTCAACACACGTCAATTACTCACACGTCAATTCAACACAACACAAATTTAACACTAGGAACTTTAACACATTACAATCTTAACACAATACAAGTTTTACACAACCAATTTTAACACAGTTCAATTTAATCATTCGTCAATTTTACATACAACAACTTCAACTCTAACAAATTGATTAAGAGTGAACTTATGACCTTCAAGACGGGAATCGAATACTTTAAAATTAAACTGGAAGCTACTTGCCATAATATAACTGAAAGTTTTTACTACAAATTACGAAATTTTAATCGTGGATCCCTTATTCCTTCACAATGGCTAACGGCACATGTAGATGAAACAGCGAATATTTTTAAATATATTTTTGTTTGCAGTGCAACTCAATTTTAGTTCATTTCAAAACAAAAGTGTACAAAGGTTCCGTGTCTAAATAAGACGAAACAATATCAGCGCGTTAATTCAACGCACGTCATTTCATCACAATAATTCTTCATAAATATACAAATTAACACTCGTCAATGTAAAAAAATTAAAACTACGAGGAAAGTAACTGATGACACAATAAGAGAGCACGATTAAGATCAAAAGTTTGGCGGTTGTCACAATGATAACGCGTTATTGACTTGTGTACTTAACTGCAAAGAAAAAAACTTAGGTGTACTGAAAGGTGAACTCTGGAAATCGTAGTGTTATTATGTGTCCCCTATCAGCAAGCGCGCCGCAGGCAACAATTTTTTTTTAAAATCTCGCGATTTTTAAAAACAAAATTTTGTTTGCTGCGTAGAGTGTTACTATACATATGTCCCTGATCAAAAAACGCGTCGGGTACAGAATTCTTCTAATGTAACCTTGAAAAACAACAACAACAACAGCACAATACAAATTCATCAATGAAATGTTTCAATATTTTAAATTTTATAATTTTTTGCAATACATTTAATATAGTCTATTATGTGACTGGGAACTGGACACAACATTTTTCAGCCAGGCACTGTAGTCAAGACATTTTTTTCGTTTTTACTTCAGTCCATCGGCTTGCTGAATGCTGATTCAGAAATACATCTACTGGTGTTTGTTCCTTTTTGAGAGACTTAATGAATTTTTGCTTTGATGCACGAGGGACTTGAATTTTTCCATTGAAGGAACTGTGCCAGTTTTCAACGCTGTTGTTGGTCCGAAGCGTGTGATGTATTACAACCTCACTGCAGTTCCAAAAATTAATTATAAATTTTGGATCTTGAAGGCGATCATTTCTTAGCTTACGTCCCATCCATGTAGCTGAGAAATTCTCAACAAAGAGTACTAAAAGGTCATTATTTGAATTAAAGAACTCTGATTGTAATAATGTTTTATTAGTGATCAAATTGTAATTTGATGAATTTGATCCTCTGCTGAATTGACTTTTGTTAAAATTGAATTGTGATGAAATTCCTTGTGTTATATTTGACGAGTGTTGAATTAAAATGTGTTGAATTTGAATGTGATAAAATTGTTTTGTGCTAAAATTGAATAGTGTTGAATATGCATGTGTTGAAATTGCTTGTGTTAATTTTGTGTTGTGATGAATTTGTGTGTTGGGTGAAATTGTATGTGTGTTAAACAGACGTGTCAGCATTCTCTGGATATAGCACCTTGTGATTTCTGGCTATTTTCAAAAAGTAAAACCAATTTGAGGGAAAAGGTCTTAAACATGTACTCAGACAAAATAAATCGATTTGGCTGGAATCGAGTCCTTCGGCGTTGTCCCAGAAATCTCTTCCAACCAAATTCCAACCCAAAACCAATTCTCGGTGTCCTAGGAATCTCTTTCGGTTGGTTTCAAATCTCTAGTGATTTGGTTAGAGACTTTGCTAAATTCACCGCTAAAACTATTTTGAAAAGCAAAAGTAGTTTTGGAAATCTAAACTACATTAGTTTACTGGATAGGCTGCATCAAATAAATAACATGATTTATTTGATTTAATATTGAAATTTGCTTTTTAATAATTTTTCGCAAAACCAACCGAAGGCTGCCATATCGGCCAAAACCGTCGTACCAGTGGCGCCATCTACCTCCTCAGTAGCGCCGCATGGGAAATTTGTCAACAACAAACGAGCCAAGGGATGGAAAATGTTGCTTTATGATTGGCGCGAAAATAATTTTAAATTTTTCGTTTTAATTTTGGGTAATGCGACTTTAATTTAAGTTATAAAATTAGTATGACTCGTAATACTTATGCCACAGCTAACAGATTTCCGTTTAACATCATTTTAATTCAAAACTAATAAGGGAAATTTATAAGGGAAATTTTTTTGTGCGTGATGCAACCCTGTTTTGTGAGATGGACAATTATTATGTGCCCAATTGGACCAATTCTCTTTCCCACTAAGAAAATGAAATCTCTTGAAGTTCTGGGACACCGACGGATTTTTCGAGAGATTTGCAAACCAACCGAAGACAAAATCTCTAGAGATTTCCAGGACACCCCCGATTGTGAAAAAAGTAGCTAAACGGTTGCTTAAATTTTTAGATGGCCCCTTAGCGTGAGCCCTTCTCAGACAAGCTAATTGCCTTAGCTCATACCCAGCTAAAAACACGTGGCGTCGCAATCTTGACAGGCTAAAAGCTTTTAGTGTTTACCTACGTTGAAGAAAAAAAATGGTTTGCAATTATTTAGCATGTTACCCTTGCTAAATGAAATCAACAATCGCTGCAGCCTGCTGCAATAATTCAAATAAAACACAATTAATTGCCAATGATTTCTGCTCTCCTCATTTCATCCAAACACTCTTGCATTTTCACTTTTATTAATTAAATTATTATAATTGTAAACAAAACACCTAATATAAACAAGAAAGAAAGTCGGTCAAGCCCGACTATAACATACTCTGTACCTGTGAAGTGCTGCCCATCACCGCTGCGACCTGTGCTGCCCATAATTGTTTGTTTTCCCTTTAACTCGACAACCGTTCATCCGATCTTTACCATTCCTTTGACGGATCGATAAATAATCCTTATTACTAAATATGTCCAGGAGGAACGAACCTTCTATCTATAAAACTGTGGGAGATATGACGTTTTTACCAATTTGCGGGGGCGGGAGGGGGCGTGGCAAAAATTGAAAATAAACTTTATCTGCCTGCAAGTATAAGAAGCATCTGTCCAGTACTTGTAAAAACTCTATTTCTTACCATCTCTGAGATCTGTGCGTTCATACGAACAGACAGACGGATGGACATGGCTATTTCGACTCGGCTGTTGATGCTGATCAAGAATATATATACTTTATGGGGTCGGAGATGCTTCCTTCTGGCTGTTACATACTTTTGCACAAGCTTATTATAATCTATGTACATTTGGTACAGAGTATAAAAAGATAGGGCGTACTACGATCAAAAGTTAAATATTTACATTTTTCATTGTTGAGAGGCAGACTATTGATCTTGCACCAAATTTTGAGAGAGTTTAAGTCCCTGTGTAGGAGAAGAGGTGATACTGGATCATTATAAGGTCGTCCTCATACATTAGCACATGAGAGTGGGATAATGCAGTCGGAATATCATTTACAAATAAGTTGAAGAGCAGAGGTCCGAGATGACTGCCTTGGGGAACACCGGAGGATACATAAATGGGTACAGAAAACTGTGAATTAAATCTAACTCTTTGGGACCGATCACGTAAATAAGCCTCGATCCAAGAAAGTAACTTGGGAGGAAAACCAAGAATGTCCAGTTTGCGAATAAGGAGCTCGTGATTAACGGAATCGAATGCTTTGCTATAATCCGTGTATATCACATCCGTTTGCTGCTTGTTTACAAACCCCATATTAACAAGAGTTGTAAACTCAAGTAAGTTAGCTTCCACAGAACGTTTTTTCATAAATCCATGTTGTGATGGGGAAATTAGTGATGAGTGATTCGAATACTTTTGGAATTGCCAATAACTTGGATATACCCCTGTGGAGGGGCTCGCACAGAGAGTCACCACAGTATTGAAGGAAACTTCAATCGATGTTAAACTAGAGAGCAGACTCTCCGAGTCTAAAGAAAAAATGGAGCTAGAATGGGCAATATTATAAGGATAAGCCTGCCCAATATTAGGAGATGAGGAGGAATAAAAACGCTGGAAAAACGATGCGAACAAATTGGCGCTATCCGCATCGTTGTCGCCAGTTGTATTGACCAGGGAAAGAGCAGGTGGAAATCGATAAGACTTGCGTTTAGAATTTACAAATTTATAAAAATTCTTAGGGTCCTGTTGAAAACTTAATTTGCAGCTAACCAAATAGTTTTGATAACACTCGGAGTTTAACGTCATATAATTGGAACGGGGTAACGACATATCTCCGACGTCATATCTCCGACGCTTCACAGACGACATATCTCCGCGCGGAGTTATGTCGTTTCCAAGCGACATAGCTTCGCTCGGAGATATGTCGTTTTAAAACGACATAACTCCGCGCGGAGATATGTCGTTTTTAGCACGTCGAAAATATGTCGTTTCAAAACGACACAACTCCGCGCGGAGATATGTCGTCTGTGAAGCGTCGGAGATATGTCGTTTTAAAACGACATAACTCCGAGCGGAGATATGACGCTTTTTTCTGTCGGAGATATGTCGTTTCAAAACGACATAACTCCGCGCGGAGATATGACGTTTTTAACACGTCGAAGATATGTCGTTTCAAAACGACACAACTCCGCGCGGAGATATGTCGTTTTGAAACGACATATATCCAACGCACAGTGGCTCCCTTTCTCAAAACACGTTGCATAAATCATAACTTTTGATCTATTCGAATTATCCACAAAATTTTTTCAAATAATCTGGAAACTTCAAAGATTTTTTTGACGTACAGGTCTTAGGGTTACGCCCACAAATAAGATGACACTTTTCAAAAATTTATTAATAAGACATCATAAGCGCAATGAGGCACTTGAAAATTTACATGCATAGAGAGAGTCATAGTTATTGGACGGCAATTAATTAAATTCCTGCTTGCTTGTTCCTGCCCAGGAACCATAAATAATTTAAAAAAGATGTGCAATTTATTGAATTATAGAAACAACCTTAAATAGCTGTGGGTCGCTAGTGTCTTTTTAAAATTAGTGATAAATAATCTAAAAAAAAATTCAATTCGCTTAAATTCACCGCAAAGTTTCAGAGAAGGACCATAAACTACACTGTTCAAACGAATAAGGAACGGGTCTTTGGGTCTTTGATGACCCAATATTTGTTGAACTCTGTATTAAATAAAATTATAAATTAAATTTTTAGATTTGTTGTTGATGCGGCTGTTGGTGTAGCGCCCTTTAAAGTTGGGAAAAAATAAAGAGTTCGTCGAATGGTTCCGTATTTTGTTTGGAAAGGGCTTATCCGTAATGTTTAAAATAAAAAAGGATGTGTTCAGAATTAATGCGATTTTCGCACCTGCCTCCAAGTTTGAGGTAGCTTCAAAAACACCAGAGCTGCAAAGTCAAAACTTCGAAAATCGATCATTTTTATTCGAAATCGATCAATGTTTTCTGGAACCAGTTCAAAAAAGTGATATTGATAAAATCGCGTTTAAAGTTTGGATTTTGTTTTTGTATTCTTGATCAGCATCAACAGCCGAGTCAATATAGTCCTGTCTGTCTGTCCATCCGTCTGTATGAGCACCTCGATCTCAGAGACCAGAAGTTCTAAATAGAGCAACCAAATGTAGACTAGCATTGTCTGCAGGCACATACAAAGTTAGCAGTGCTATCTCGTTTTTACAGTTCACAGGCTAAAGTTAAAAAGTTTAACATCAGGATTGAGTCATTGTGAAACAACAAATCTCCGCGTGTTTTTACTACTCGAAGATATGTCGTTATTAACACGGCGGAGATATGTTATTTGTAACACGTCGGAGATATGTCGTTTCAAAACGACAAACTCCGCTCGGAGATATGTCGTTTGTAACACGTCGCTCAGTGGCTCGTTTTCTAAAAACTCGTTGCAAAAATCAAATTTCGAGCTGTTGAACTTGGCAATGCTATTGATGCACTTTAATTAGGAATTGGTCAAGCTATTTAATAACGTAAAACAAAGAATTTTACAATTTTTTTTTAGATGTAGGAGCTTTGTAAAGTGGAAACATTTTTCAACTTTTGAAAAGATGGAAAATAAATTACTTAAAAGGGCAAAGTTAAATGCATATCTCTCAAAAACCACTTAAGCTACCGACCTAATTTTTTTCATTGAGTAAAATGGGCCCGGCGTGCTCAGAGATTTGACTTTACAAAAAGTTAAAGACAATATTCAACAAACAAATTAAAAAAAATCGATTGCTACAATTGATTCCGATTGGAGATATTAGCCATTTTTCATAATTTATTTTTACTAAAATTTTTTTTTAAGTATTTTTTTTTTCTTTAAAATGAGTGAGAATGAATATTCAAAAAAAATATCTGGTTCTTTTCATTTTTTTTTTAAATTAAAATTTTGAGTTTACCGACGTAATTACGCCCTTATTTGTGGGCGTATCCTTAAGAACTATACGTCAATCTTTGAAGTTTCCAGATTATTAGGAAAAAACTGTTGTGGATAACTCGAATAGATCAAGAGTTATGATTTATGCAACGTGTTTTGAGAAAGCGAGCCACTGTGCGTCGGAGATATGTCGTTTGAAACACGTCGGAGATATGTCGTTTTAAAACGACATAACTCCGCGCGGAGATATGACGCTTTTTTTCTGTCGGAGATATGTCGTTTTAAAATGACATAACTCCGAGCGGAGATATGACGCTTTTTTTCTGTCGGAGATATGTCGTTTCAAAACGACATAACTCCGCGCGGAGATATGACGCTTTTTTCCCGTCGGAGATATGTCGTTTCAAAACGACATAGCTCCGCGCGGTTTTAAAACGACATATCTCCGACAGAAAAAAAGCGTCATATCTCCGCTGGCAAAATGTACTGGTCGGAGATATGACGTCGGAGATATGTCGCTATGCCAATTGGAACGAGCTAATAAGTATTTAGAGTAATATAACTGGGATCCAGACCTCTTAAATTTCTTGAACGACCGACTTTTGATGTTTTTAAGATTGGATAGTTCACGTGTAAACCAAGGGGGAGCCCTTGTCGGAGGGGAGGGCGCGCAGTGTTAAAATTACTTTTTCTAACTTTTTTGTTTTTATTACTTGTTCATATATTCCTCCACAATCCGATATTACAATTTACACCGCGCACCTTTCTGCTATCCAATCGGTCTCTTCGTAGCTATCAAACAGTGTCGTTTTGATTGTACTTGGTGACTTTAATTTGCAGAAGATAATTTGGTCCTCAACTGAAGAATCAAACGCGCTTTTACCTTCGAAATCCCATGACCGATAAACAGATCGCTTGACTTGATTTTCCTGTTGGATCCCCCCCAGCAATGTTGCATCTAGGATTGACCCATTGGTTCTTCCGGAGGACCCTTTTCATCCTACATTGGACCTTACCATTGATTTGCCTCCTCTTGTGTGTTCTGCTTCTAGAGATTTGACGGCTAAAACCCGTTGTTTCCAAAAAGCTGATTTTTTAAAGCTTAACGACTTAATATTTCACACTGATTGATCTCAGTTGCACACTTGTACAGATATTGACGTTGCCATACAACTATTCTACGATACCTTGCACTCTCTTTTTGATGTTTGTGTTCCTCTTGTGCGCCCTCGCTGTCATGATAATCAGCCTTGGTTCTCAATGGAACTAACAAACTTAAAGAACAGGAAGTCGAGATATTTTAAAAAGTATAAGAAATCTGGTAAGCCATCGGACTTCTCCCGTTATGTGCTTGCCCGTTCTAGCTTTAATGTGCTTACCTTGACCGTTGCATACTTCAATTTTTGCGAAAACCTAGACAATTTTATTCTTTTGTTAACTCCAATCGCAAGTCATTCACTCTGCCCTCCTCGGTTATATATGGTAATGCTAAAGCAAACACTGATCAAGCAATAGCTGATCTGTTTGCGGAGTTTTTTGAGTCAACCTACTCGTCTTCTAGGTACTGTGCGAGTCAACCATACCCGTATGGGTTGAATATGTCTAATTTCATTTTTAGCCCCGTTATCACTGAAAGCTCGCTCCTTTGCGATCTTAACTCTGTGAAACCCGTGTATGCCCTTATGGAGTGCCTGGCTGTGTACTTACTAGGTGGGGTGAAAAGTAACCTCCTTGACCCTTGACCAGAATGCGCTGCTATCGCAAAAATGATTATCGCTCCTTATAGTCCATTCATATTTAGGTAGCCATGTTGAAATTCAACGCGATGCAGCCCTTAGTTTTGTTTTGACAGCTGATAGTTGTTGACGTGTTTGACATCATGTTGAGCATGGAAAAAAACGATTTTCGTTCCCTCATAAAACATTATTTTTTTAGAGGCAAAACAGCGAAGGAAACTAAAGAAAAGTTGAATAAATAATAAGCGGCTCATGCTCCTTCGGATTACACCGTGAAATATTAGTTTCGAGAGTTTCGTGGTGGCCGAAACTCCACTACCGATGAAGTCCGCAGTGGCAGGTTACACAGGAAAATGTCAAAAAAATACATGAAATGGTGTTGGCTGACCGGAAAGTGAAAGTCCGCGAGCTAGCAGAGGCCGCAAGGATTAGTACTGAGCGTACACGACATATTTTGGGCGAGATTTTGAACATGAAAAAATTATCCTGCCATTGGGTGCCGCGTATGCTGACTCCAGGCCAAAAATACGAACGTGAGAACACTTCGAAAGAGTGTTTGGCCATGCTGGTGCGGAATCGGGCGGATTTTTGGCGTCGATTGGTGACTGTTGATGAAACCTTCATTCATTATTACACACCAGAAAACAGAATGAGTGCTCGGCAATGGACTGAAGCCGGCACGAGTGCTCCGAAGCGGCCGAGGGAGGCTCAATGGGTCGGAAAGGTCATGGCGTCCGTTTTCTGGGATTGTCGTGGCATACTCTTCGTGGACTATCTCGAAAAAGGAAAAACCATCAATAGCGAGTATTACTGTGCATTATTGGAGCGATTGAAGACCGAAATTGCTACGAAACGGCCTCACATGAAGCGAAAAAAACTTTTTTTCTTGCAAGACAATGCACCGGCACACAAGAGCTTCACAACCATGGCTAAAATCAACGATTTAGGACTCCAAGTGCTTCCCCATCCACCTTATTCACCCGATATGGCTCCCTCGGACTATTATCTCTTCCCAAACCTCAAAAGATGGCTCCTCGCGGGAGGAAATCATCGATGCTGCAGAGGAGTATTTTACAGACCTTCCGGAAAATTAATTTTCAGACGGGATCAAAAAGTTAGAAAATCGCTGGAATAAGTGTATCGACCTAAAAGGAGACTACATTGAATAAAAAAAGGGGAAAAAAAATAAAACAATTTTTTTCATTTCCAAGGAGCTTACTTTTCACCCCACCTAGTAGGTTCTGTGCGGATGCACTTTGTAAGCCTATTCATAAATTGTTTGAATTGTCTTTGGAGTCATCCGCTTTCCCTTTGTTATGGAAGGAATCTTTTATTATTCCACTCCATAAAAAAGGTAATAAGTCAGATGTTGGAAATTATAGGGGTATTTCCAAGTTGTCTGCAATTCCTAAGGCTTTTGAGAGAATTATAACATCTCAACTGAAAAATTTATGTAGTTCTATTATCTCACCCTTCCAACATGGATTTGTGAAGCGAAGATCTACTACCACTAAGCTTTCAGAATATACATCTTCAGTGTCAAAGGGTTCATAGGTAAAATGCAGACCGACGTCATTTATACTGATTTTAGTAAGGCTTTTGATTCTGTTAATCAGTCCTTGCTGCTTCACAAACTGAGTTTAATCGGCTTTCCAACTAACCTCAGTTGGATTTCTGATTACCTAAGTAGTAGAACGCAAAAAGTTCTATTTCGTAATTCATATTCTAAGTTCATCCAGGTTACTTCTGGAGTTCCCCAAGGAAGTCACTTGGGTCCATTGCTTTTTACTATCTTTATCAATGATATTTCTTCAGTCTTGGCTCACTCTCGGGTGCTTATGTACGCCGATGATGTGAAAATTTGTTTAACATATAATGATTTGGTTTCCTGCTATAATTTGCAAGCAGACTTGGATGCATTTCACTCTTGGCGAAAAGATAATCTTCTAAACCTTAACAGTTTGAAGTGTACGATTATGACATTTTGCAGAAACTTACCACAATTAGTCTCTTACGTGCTTGATAATGTGGCATTGCAGCGCCTAAATGAAGTAAATGATCTTGGGGTTATTCTTGACCATCAACTTAAATATAACTCTCGTGTAACTGCTACTGTTAATAAGGCCAGAAGTGTTCTTGGGTTTATTAAGCGGTGGTCGAAAGAATTTGACGATCCCTACACTACCAAGATTCTTTACACTTCTCTTGTCCGTCCTACACTTGAGTTTGGTTCATGTGTGTGGTCTCCGCAATATTCGACCCATAAAGATAGAATAGAATCTGTGCAAAAGCAATTCTCATTGTTTACCCTTCGGGGCTTGAACTGGAATCCTGAGGACCGCTTACCATCTTACTCTAGTAGACTACTTTTAATTAATCTTCCTTCCTTACTTAACCGTAGAGTTATGCTAGACTAATTAATGGCGAAATCGACTCATCGGAGTTGGTTAGCCAAATTAATCTTAATGTTCCTTGTAGACTGTCCCGTAACTTTGTCCCCTTATCTCTGAAACATTGTACTACTAACTATCCCTTGCATGATCCGTTTCGTGTCCTCTGTGCTGATTACAACAAACTCTACCGCTTAATCAATTCGGAACTTTCTCTTCCTGCTTTAAAAACCTCTATTTTAACTTATTTGTCCCGTACTTAACATTATTTTGTACTTTTCGATCCGGTTTTCGAGTCGCACGTTGGCGGCTGCGCCTCTCGGTCGGTTGGGCGGGAGGTGGGCTGCTATTTTGCCTGGGGTTCGCGAGTAACAGGCTTCGGCTTGGTGCCACTTGAACGTACTGTGTATTGTACGTCAACGTCCATATAACGGAACGAGATCATAAAAAACAGTAATCAAGGATTTATAAAATGTGTTGGTAGCAATCTCAATATCATGGGAAGAGTCAAGGAATGACCAATCGATATTGTGAACTGCATCGTTAATAGACGAAAAATCTGCCTTGCGAAAGTAAAACATATTAGAGTATATTTTAGTTTTCTTTTTTCCGCTTTGTAATATATTTTTTTAAGATTCTGTGTCAATTTTGCAATTTTAATTAAAATTTCATGCAAAAACTGACAAAATAAATTTTTGGGCATAATTAAAAAAAATGAGATATTTTTTTTAGATACGTAAACTAGGCACTGCATCAGCGAGAGAGTTTGGTTTGTTCGTATATTTTAGGCATATTTAATTGCAAATATTTGCGAGTGAGTAAGCTTGTGTGGGCGTGCGTGTGTGTGTGTGTGTGCTGCAAAAACAAATACATAAAAGTAAACCAAATGTTTTGATAACGAAAAATGAGCCAAAATTAAAGCTCACGGCCATGGCATTCTGTGCCACGCAGGATGCAAGCTTCCAAATGCGTGTGTGCGTGTGTGTGAGTGCGCGTGCTTGTGCGAGTTGGAAATAATATTAATGCTGTGCAGACGCAATAACCAAAAATATTTATTATTTATGCGGAATAAACAGCAGCGGACCAACAAAATCTCGCAAAATTAATGCAAAAATGACAAAAGCAGCGAAACGCTGCAGAAGAAGGCCGAAGAAGGAGCTTGTAATATATGAAAATAGAAATAATAAAAGCTGCGCCGAAAATATGCCTCATAAAACATATATGGCAGTCGAAGCCAGAGACCAAACCGAGTAGAAATATTCATAAACATGTATGGCAAAAGATCGTTGGCCAAAGATAGCCACACAGAATGTTCAAATAAAAAGACATTTTTATAGACCCTCACAAAAAAAAGGCAAAAAAAAAAAAAAAACAAAATGGCAACAAAAATAATATGCGACCGCATAAAAATCTATATAATTCATAAACCCACATCGCAAGAGTCAAGAGTTGGTTGTGTGGCAAGGAGGGGACGGGGGCAAACACGTTCGACGCTCTGTGGCGGCCATATTGGGTCATAAAAAGCACACACACACACAGACTCATATAAAAGCCGGGCCACAAACCAACAACAACAACAACAACAACAAAGACGTGGGCCAAAAAAGTGACAGCAGCAGCAGAAAAAATTTTATGATGCTGCCTGTGCAAAAGTTTTGTGAAGCAGAAACATATAAAAAATGTTGCATATTTTCAGGGGGACGCTCTGCTGTGTGTGTGTGTATGTGTGTGCCATTTCCGTTATGTGCGGCTGCCCATTGTTGTTGTTTTTGGTTTATAGGCGCACAGTTTGTGTTCTGTGCTGGAAAGCAAAAAACAAATGGCCGAAATGGCGCATTTTTGTAATTTGCTAAAAAGGAATATAAAAATTCGGACAAATGTCAGCCAAAAATTGCGAGGAAAGTACATAAGGTGAGCGTGAGGAATTTAATTGCCACTTGGGATTCAGAATTAGCAGTTAGAAGACCAGGGAACTGCATGAAGCGATCTCTGGCTCGAGAACTTCAGTAAAGGAAAGCTCAATGATCGACTGATGTGTTCGTTGAAGTAGCGTATATTACCACGGGGTGGAGGTCAAAAAAAACTGGGGAGGCAACAAATTTTAGGTTTTAAATTAAATAAAAAAAAAAGAGTGTGATTTCCCCAAATTTTTCGGGCACATAAAATTGGAATAACGGATTAAAAGTCCGTCTTTTCGAGGTTGATATAGTTAAAAATCATATTTCTTAAACTAGGCATCCTATAATAGTTTGCAAATGCGTCTTTGAAAGAGAAATGTAACACCTTTCCAACGGTGTATTACATTGCAATCTCGGATAAAAATTGGGGGAGCTACATGAAAACAAATCGAATTTTTCAGTTTTTTGCGACTTCACCGTACTTAAAATAAAAATGAATAGGTCAAATTTATATAAAACTATCTAATTTTGGTATGCAGTTTCAAAAAAACATTTAATTTTGCATCTTCTGCAAATTAGTTTATTAAAATCGAGTAATATTTGGTTGAGTTATTTAACTTTTTAGGAAAAAAACCTGAAAAAGCCTAATTAAAACAAGTAGGAATGTTGGGGAAGCCCGACTATAATACACTCTTTACCCAAAAAGTGTATGCTCAGTGTAAATTTAGATGCTGCAGTAGCTGCTGAAAGCAATGCTGCTACTGCGCTGCAGCAGAGATGTTTCTTCGCTTATATCTTGGCTATCGTTCATCCGATCTTTACCAATCCTTTGGTGGACCGATAAAGAATCCCGACTACTAAATATGTCCAAAAATTTTTTTTAATTTCGGGGGCGGGAGGGGGCGTGGCAATAATTGAAAGTAAGTTTGATCTGCCTGTAAGCATATGAAGCTTATGTTTCATACATGTCAAACCTCTATCTCATACCATCTCTGAGATCTATCTATTAATATAGACAGACGGACTGACAGACGGACGGACAGACAGACAGGCGGACAGACTGACGGACAGACTGACGGACAGACGGTAGTAGTAGTACTAGTAGTACTTGTGGCTATACAATACTTATTCTAAAAAAAAATTATTCAATAATTTACTCTAAAAAATCAAAAATTTTCGGTCGACAGTGCTATAATGGCGCGACTCATCATCATATTGCGAAAATTTCGTTATCCGAAAAACTTTAATAACTTTGCTAATTATTGACCGATTTTAGAAAATAGGCATACGTTCTAACCGTGAAGAAGTGTAGTTCTTATACAATAAAAACAAATATTGGGGGTTTCTAACCAAATAGTGTTCAAAAAACGTCACCAAAGACAAAAAATGGGGAAAAAAACAAATCAAAAATGGTTTACGTAGCAAATACTCCAAGATAAGAAATAAATCCTGATCAGTCATATATGGTATCTTTAAAGAGAAAGAAAATTTCTTCTTTCCAAAACCGGTAAGAAAATAAAAATCATTTGATATATGACAAAGTTATGGGCGTATAAGAGTGCTTGTGCGAAAAAAGACTTTTTTACCGTTATTCAAAATTTCGATGTGCACTAAAAAATTCTAGTATGCCACAAAAATCTACTGAACCATATCTATAACCTACGCTAGGTCCCATCCCAGAAGTTTTGTTTTGATTTTTTTTTGTCACACCGTGTTATGAATTGCTAATGCTGATTTAAGGCTTCTTTGTTTTGAACAAAGAAAACGACAAACAACTAAAACTTGTGATTGCAAAAGTATGATGAAAAATCATGATAGCTTAAAAACAGAGATTAAAACCAGGGTTGCAGAGTCGAACCGCTTCGTAGTCGGAGATTACGGGATTTTTGGGAAGTCTGAACCGAACCGAACCGGAGTAGGAAATAACACTAGGCAACAAGGTTCAGTATATTGAAGGGTTGGTAGTGATTCTAGATGATTTTCGTGTGCTAAGCAAGACTACGTTTTCAGAAATTGTCCATCACGTCGAGATTTTTGGAAATATGAGCTTTAAGTTGCTAAAAAAGCCTCGTTGATACCATCGGAAAGCACCACTCCTTAGCTTTGAAATGAACTACCCCAAAAAATTCTGGGGTTTTTTCAATGGAGATATACAGTGCCGCTCAACTGAATAGGTTTGAAAAATCTTTCTTTCATTTTTCCCTCTTTCTTTGTTCCAATTGAATTGTTTTCTATCTTTTCTTTTTATTTTGAACCTTTATTTGTTTACTCATTATATGCAAAAAAAGTAACGGGACAAATGCAACGGTAATTCGCTAAATGTGCGCTCTATTTTTGGCTCATCTGAATAGGTTTGACACTTTTGACTTCACTTTTTGATTGACTGCGTGATTGAATAGAGTTGAATTCTTTTGTATTCCAAAATTTAAAACAACTGAAATCAGTTTTTGTAAAATGGGCGGCGGAAAACCTTTAACCGATTTTGAAAAAGGTCAAATAAAAGGCTATATTGAATCTGGCTTAAAACGCTATGAAATAGCCAAGAAAATCGGCAGCAGACTATGGAAAAAAAATGAATGGAGGAAAAAAATATGCAACAACAGCATCGGAGAGGCGACATATCCTACGAACTGCCTCTAATTCCCACCTTTCTGCTGGTAAAATTAGGGAAGAATGCGGCGTAAATACTAGTGTGGCCACGGTAAAGCGAATTATTCGAAGCACCAAACACTTAAAGAGATTGAAAATACAAAAAATAAACCACCTCTCAATGATGCTCGTAAGGAAGCACGACTTCGATTTGCCCGAGAACACATGACGTGGAACAAGGAGTGGAAGACGATGGTCTCTCTGACGAAAAGAAGTTCAACCTCGATGGACCGGATGGCTCTAATTACTATTTCCACGATATGCGAAAGGAAGAGTCGTTATCACACGTGCGCAGCTGCAGTCATGGTGTGGGGAGCCATATCGTTTTATGGAACACGCGAGCTCCAGTTTGTCACCTCGAAGATGAACGCAAATGTGTACAAGACTGTGCTCCAAAAGGCTTATCGCCAGTTTTCGGAGATTTATGGTCAAATTTCATGGACGTACCAACATGAGAACGCTTCCATCCATACCGCTCGGGTTGTAAAACCGCCTTACTCCCCTGACGTTAACATTATCGATAACATTTGGGGACTTTTGTCCAGGAGAGTACGAAGGAGGAAGACAATTTAGTGACTCTGGGACCCTAGTTCAAGCAATTAAAAAAGCCTAGTCAACAATTTCACTAAATGAAATTGAAAAATATTATGATTTCTTACCAAACAGTATGTTTGAAATAATTAAGAACAAGGGTGGGCATACCAAATACTAAATAATGCTAAAACAGTTTCCTTTATTATTTAAGTTACCGAGTGCCTTGAAATTTTGCTTTATATACTTTTGTTTAATAGATTTAGTGGTCAAACCTATTCAGTTGTTGAGCCAAAAAAATTGAGATTTTTTGTTATGTTTTTGAAAAAATAATAAAAATTATATAAAAACACTCTTTAGCACTTGTAAGAATCCAAATATATCCTTTTTATTGCTGGTGCCCCTAAGTATGCAATAATAATATGTTTTCGTTTCTTAAAAACAGTAAAGAAGGCTGGTCATTTGTAATGAACCAGCAACAAAATACTAAAAAATACCTCACAAGCTTATTTAGGCTATTCAGTTTCTAAAAATAGGGGAAAGTTAACTTCGGCTCGGCCCAAGTTTTGTATACCCTTGCAGTTTTTTTTATACCCTTGCAGAGGGTATTATAAAATTGTCCGGATGTTAATAACGCATAGATGGAAGCATCTTCGACCACATAAAGTATATATATTCGATTAGCCCTGTCCGTCTGTCCGTCTGTTTCTATGCTATCTGCTCCGTCAGTTTTAAAGCTATCGTCACCAAACTTTGCACGAATTCTTTTGGTACAAATACGCTGCACATTTGGAGGAACCGGCTGGATCGGATGACTAAAGCATACAGCTGCCATAGGAACGATCGGTCGAAAAACTAGTTTTAGTGAGACAGAAGGACAGACGGACGGACGGACAGACGGACAAGGCTAAATCAACTCAGCTCGTCGTTCTGATCAAGAATATGTATACTTTATGTGATCGGAGATGCTTCCTTCAATGCGTTACAAACATCCGTACAATTTTATAATACCCTCTACAGGGTGGTCCATTTAAAAATTGGAATTTAATTTTGCTATAAAAAAATGCTCGATATTTTCAAAGGTTGAACATTTATTGGAAAGGTTGCTTTATGTCATTTATTTATGAAAAACAATTTCGGCTGACTTGGGAGTAGCCCATTCGTTCCACCCAATTTTGGAGAACATTTTCAATTGTTTCGGCACGTATGTCAGCAATAGCTACTCGAATCTCGTTCTTCAACTCATCAATTGTTTCAGGATTGTTTGCATAACATTTGTCCTTGACCGCTCCCCAAAGATAAAAGTCTTAGGGTGTCAGATCACAGCTACTTGGCGGCCATTTCACATTTCAGTATTTGCTGGTTATTCGATTTGCGAAGATAGGGCTCAGAAGATCGATTGTGAAACCAAATAACGTCCAAGTCTTCCGCTTCAATTTCCTCAAAGAACCAATCCCTTAACATTGCGCGGTAGCGCTAACCATTCACGGTTACGGTGGCTCCTTCTTCATTTTCCTTAAAAGGGAGAGTTTGGCGATAGTTTGAGGAGATAATTTGGGGTTAGTTTACACAAACAAATTACATTAGGTATCGCATTTTCATCATGCAAGGGATAAAAATACGATATATGGTATCAAATTTTTTTCATCCAATCGGGAAATTGGCGATACATCACTAAGCAGGCCCGAATCTTAGCTGCCGCCTAATTTTTGCAATATTAAAAGACAATTCAATATAAGTTAGCCGTGTATCAACCAACGAGTGCGATAGTGCAACTGGCTGAAACGGCATTTCCATTCGTGTTCAGTCCAGGGTTCGAGTCCCAGTGTAAGTGCAAAATTTATATATATTTATATAATTCGCAGTTTTTCAAAATTTCCTGTTAATGTTAGGAATAAGCGTATTTATAATTCCAGGAAAGAAACGCATTCCTAACTCCAGGAGAGGGGAAAACCGCTTTTTTCTCAGAAGTTTGTCATTTTTTATCGCTTAGAAGAAACCTGAATATGGGTTTAACGAACTGTTTTAATTTTAGTCAAAGTGAATGTTAGCTGGCTCAAGGACGAGGTTTGATTATAGTTCAATAATCAACCAGAAAATTCAACAGAGAAAATTCAACGGCCGTTTCGGCTACCGCCATGGCAAAGTCTGCGTCAGCACACTTTCAGTTGCTGTCACACCAACAAGCCATTTGCAAACTATCTTAAAATTCATATTTTGACCCTTTTTCGGCATATCGTAGGATACTTCCTTTTAGACTTAAAATAAACTATTCTAAATATTTTTGCGATTCCGTCTTTAATAAATGTTTTATAATTCATTGAATTGTCTACTGCCCAAGAATATGCTATGCAAAATCACTATAGCTGGCTAGGAATTTTTATTAAATTTTTATAAAATTTTAAGCCAAATCCATTGCATAACATAGGCGGATAAAAATATGGTCAGTTGAAGGACAAGTATTCAAAATGGTATATCTTCGCTGAAAAAAATCGCAGAAATGTGGTGTCCTCCGTTTTAAAATTGATCGAAGACACGATTGTTTAAAATGAGATGATTGTTTATTCACTGGATTGTATTCTTATAATTAACAAATATAGGATTATTAGAACTTAAACTTTGCTTTACTTTTCTTAATGTTTCTCTCTTGAGATTCCGGCATCGACTGACAAGCTGCGTCGTATTGCTCGCGCTGCAGCTCCACTCACACACACACACATATCAAAGAATAGAGAGAAAGAAGCGATTAATAAGTGTGACCGCTTCTGGTTTGCCGATTAATCCTTGTCTCTCCTGTACCGATTCCTACAGAAATGTTTGTTATAGTTTGTCTTAAAGCTAAAAAGTAAAACTTCACGGTATTATGTTTGTTACAAAGAAATTATAAAACACCTTGTATTTTAAATATATAATTTTCAAGATATATTAGCGTATTGCACAAACCGTCGCTCACTCTTATTAAAACGATGTAGACAAACGATTCAAATCAAATATACGGGGTGTCCCCGTATAAACTTTTCGTCAATAGAAATATTTTTTCCTTTTACACCATGGGTCTAAGTGGCTTCGTTTCCAAGTTATTACGTCTCAAAATAAAATGCAGTTTTGATGCAATTTTTAATTTAAAATACAAATTTCTGTCAAATAGTTTTCAAAAAATTAATTTTATGGATTTTATTTGACATTTCCAAATTTAGGGAAAGTTTGTAGCGTGATATTGAGAGTACAAATTTGTGTTGCTGTGAAATTCTCTAACGTCGAGTACGCGTTGTAAATCGAAACTGGGGCCACTTAGACCCATGGTGTAAAAAAAAAAATATTTCTATTGTCAACAGCTATCACGTATTAAAGCTCTGACGAAAAGTTTTTGGACACCCTGTATTTATTGTTCCAACTGTTATAGTGTTTTTTTTTTAGCAAAATAAAAAATAAGTGGCATTTCAACTTTTTCAAAATGATAAGACACTTATTGTTTTAACACTTAAAGTCTATAGGAATGAAAAGAAATAACATTGAAACTAATTCAAACCACTAACTTAAACATTAATTGTCGATCCCCTACATCTTCCAACATCAAAAAATTTTTTTCAAGGAGGTTCCATTCTCTTATGGCAGCTATAGTTTAGTTTTTATTTTAGTTTTTATCCCAGTGCATCAAGAATATTTCTTTTAAATTATTGCACTAGTCACGAAAATGTTTTTCAATCCTTTTAGTTGTTAAACTTATACTAACTTAAGACTAACAATGGTTCGACTAACAAAAAATAATTTATCGTCTCCGTAAACATAAATCACACAAGAAATAAGGTTATAAATATACATTTAAAATTGATAATCAAGCTATTAATTAAATTTATTAAATTAAATTAAAGATAAAAAAAGTAAAATGAAATTATTATTAATTATTTTGTCTCTGTAGATGTTCTTTAAGTTTAATTTTAAATTGCGTAGCGCTTTTTATGGACTTAACAGCATTTGGCAGTGAATTCCAATGGCGAGCAGCATATACGAAAAACTGTTTCTCAGAACTCGATAGTTTTATTTTGGGGCATATTAAGTTATTTGTTCTCGAGGATATGGCAAAGTTAAGCTTCTCATATAGATAAATTGGTTCTCTGCGAATGATAATGTTGTGTAATAAGATTAGGGCCCTAAGCTTCATCCATTCGATAAGACAAAGGTCAAATATTTTATTAGCGAAAAATGTTATATGCTCATTCCTACTTTTTTGGAATATGTAACGAGCTATAGAATTAATCGCGACTTTCAATTTATGCATACTAGCTGCATCACAATGCCCAAAAATCTCAACGCCATAAAATAGAGTAGGAATTAGACACATCCTAGCCACTGTCATTCGAATTTGAATTGGAAGAAACTTTTGGGATAAAGACAGCTGCCTAAGTAATCCATACAACCTTCCAGTTGCTCTATTTATGTGGTCATTCCATGAAAATGTTTTGTTGAAGTGGATACCCAAGTTGGAAGCTTCCTCAACATAATCTATTGGCATACCATCAACACATAATATAGGCAGCTGCAGCACATCTAGAGCCTTTTTGTACAAAACTAAGCATTTGGACTTGAGCGGATTAATTCCCAAACCATTTTTCTTAGACCAATCATTAACTTTTGAGAGTTCTTGATTACATATACAAACACACTCATTTAACTGACTTAGTGGACGACTTACATACATCTGTACATCATCAGCGTACATATGTACATTACAGACTGACAGGACATTAGGTAGGTCATTTACATACACAGAAAACAGTAAAGGCCCCAGAACAGATCCTTGGGGCACACCTCTCGTAATCGGAAGAAGGTCAGACGTGCGCGACCCTGCAACTACAGCCTGTTGTCTATTGCTTAGATAGGATTCAATTAGCTTAGTTGCTGTGGACGAGAAGTTAAATAACACTTTGAGCTTTGTGCATAGTATTTGATGATTCACAGTGTCGAACGCTTTACTGTAGTCAAGCAGACATAGAAACGTTACTTGATCATCATCCAAACGGCTTCTTATATCCTCCGATATTTTTATACCCTTGCAGAGGGTATTATAAAATTGTCCGGATGTTTGTAACGAATAGAAGGAAGCATCTCCGACCTCATAAAGTATATATATTCTTGATCAGCACGACGAGCTGAGTTGATTTAGCCTTGTCCGTCTGTCCGTCTGTCCGTCTGTTTCTATGCTATCTCCTCCGTCAGTTTTAAAGCTATCCTCACCAAACTTTGCACAAAGTCTTTTGGTACAAATACGCTGCACATTTGTTGGAACCGGCCGGATCGGATGACTATAGCATATAGCTGCCATAGGAACGATCGGTTGAAAAACAAGTCTTAAAGAGAAAAACTTTTTTGTTTTTAATGGAAACGCCTCCAAAGTACGTATTTCTTAGTTTACTATCCTTTCCCATGATTTCACTAAGTTTGGTCGAAATCGGATGACTATAGCATATAGCTGCCATAGGAACGATCGGTCGAAAAACTAGTTCTAGTGAGAAAAACTTTTTTGTTTTTAGTGGAAACCTCCTTATCATTGGCATACACTTAATCTATATACTTTTACACAATTCTATAAAGATTGGTCGAAATCGGATGACTATAGCATATAGCTCCCATAGGAACGATCGGTCGAAAAACTAGTTCTAGTGAGAAAAACTTTTTTGTTTTTAATGAAAACGTCCTTATCATTGGCATACACTTATTTTATATACTTTTACACAATTCTACAAAGATTGGTCGAAATCGGATGACTATAGCATATAGCTCCCATAGGAACGATCAGTCGAAAAACTAGTTCTAGTGAGAAAAACTTTTTTGTTTTTAGTGGAAACGTCCTTATCATTGGCATACACATATTTTATATACTTTGGATATATTTTTAAAAAGTTTTATCAAAATCGGATGACTATAGCATATATCTGCAGTATGAATGATCGGTCGAAAAAGAAGTTCTAGTGAGAAAAACTTTTTTGTTTTAAATGGGATCGACTCCAAATTTCCAAATCCAGCTTTGCAAACTTATTGAACGCTCCTTTCTTAAATCACGCCAGTAATGACGAAATCCATCTGGACCATCTAGTTTAAAATTTTTTTCATCCGAAAAAATTACCTAAACATAATCAAATTGATTAGAAATATGAAAACTAATAATGCGAAATTAATTACCGACAAGTTTTTTTAGCGCAAATTTGATCCGAGCTGCTTTGTGGCGGGCTGTCAAATGAGGAATTTTTTTTAAGTACACCTCTCACAATGTGATCAGATTTATTTAAGACTCTCCAGACCGTCACTACATTTTTTACGCCGAGTGCAGCAAGTTGGGAGCATCAGGCGGTTGAATTGCTCGCTTTGTTAATAATGCGTCGCTTGCTACGGTCATTTAACACCGGTTTTCGTCCAGTACTGCGTTTTTTGCCGTATTTTTAAAGAAATTGGCAATAACAGTGCGACTGCGACCGATCTCACGTGATATTTGGCTTATATTCAAGCCGGACTTTGAAAAGGCAAGAATTAAGCCCTTTTCTTTCTCGCAAAGCAGTGTTGATCGACCCAGTTTATTTCAAGTTGCTTAAACTACAATCGTGAACAAAAAAACTTACAAGTGGAGTTTTTTTTAACAGTCTGGCCTTAGTTTTGGTTATAAAAAAATTAGCTTGTAGGAAGATCATCGAAAATATATAAATAATGGTCAGGAAGTAAGTTTTTCTGTTGAACAGGGCCATTGTTTCCCGATGATATTGAGATATGTATGTGTCCCCTCTTCGAGCCCCAGTTTGTAAGATCCATTTATATCATGAACCAAAATGGCTGTGTCAATATAAAGCGTGGGCCTAAGAGCGCTCTCTAAGCTTATGTAGAGCAGTTTCTTAGCTTTAATAACATGATTTCTGTTTAATAAGGATTTACCATTTTGAAAGAATTCGGTGTCCAAAAGTATGCCGTGTGTGGTTGTCTCTCCAGCTGGTTTTAGTGTGACAATTCTTGAAATTCCGTTGCTAAATTCTCAGGACAATCCCTTGTGAGACTTACCTTGAAGCAGTATTTAGTTTAAGATGCATATCATCTTTAATCTTTTAAAATATTACTGCCAATTTCTGCTTTAAAAATTAAATAAAAAGTCGATACTCCATGTCAAAAAGGAATGTTCAGGGTTCTTCTTCTTCACTTTTGGTTGACCAGCTTTCTTACATTATTAGCGTCTAGCACATGGCCCGATTCAAAGTTGGAGGCGTACACTGGTGGGTGCACGTTTGCAAAATAAAATAAAGCTGCTGCGCCTTTCATCCTGCACAGAGGTCTCATAAAAATATGCTTGAAATTGGCTTGGCTCGGCGAAGGCAGACAGAAAAGAAACGAACGGAAAAAAAACTCTTAGCATCATTTAATGTCGCCAACGATGTCAGCGAAAGAACGAGGGTAGAGGCTGAGGCTGGAGAAGTAACATGGCGACGACGAGGACTCGTTCGCTTTTGATTGTTTTGCAAACAAAGCCAACGAAACAGTTTCCATACACTTACCCACACACACATACACACACACACGCCCACCCTCACAATGCTTTTTGCGTTCTTTTTTGCCCACTTAAACAAAAACAGAGGAAAAAACCGCTGGCAACTTTTTTCGAGGGTGGATTTTCATTTTGTATGGTTCATGATTTGGAACTTTATTTGCTCCCCCATTCAACCCACCGCCCCTCCTACTCTCACCCTGTCATTCTGTTTCCAACAGTCAGTGTGTTGGTGTGCATGGTTTTTTTTTAGCATTACATTATTTGCAAATTTATGCGGGGTGGCTACGTTTCTGACTCACCGACTCTACTGAATTCGTTCCCCATTTCGCTCATCGATTTTCGGTTTTCATAGCGAGCGATTTTTTTATGTAGATTGGCCATTATGTGGAATTAGTTTTTGCTCCACGCTGATAGAAATGGCGTATGCCATAAACAGTTTGTTATTGGCTGCGGCTGCCCCTGAGGTCTGACACCAAGTTGAGTGGAATTGATATTGCTTTGTGCACCAAAGTATGCAATGGTATTGCAAGGTGAAAAGAGTGTTGGGCCGAAACTATACTACACACAAAGTCTGTCTGTTACTGCTTTGCTTAACTGACATCGTATTAAGACTATTTGTCTAACTGATTCAATTCTTTCAATATACCCTTAGCTTATCTACTTTATTATAAACTTTCAGGATTTTGTATATATTTAAAAATCCTTTTTTTTGTTGCGTTTTAAGAAAGGCGCAATGGGCCAGAAATCTCATTATTGGCCAAAGCTGCGGCATTTCTACAACAGACTAGCTAGGAAGCTAAAATAACGAATGTTACGAAATGTTCTTAAAAGATTGAACTTAACGTACATAGTTTTAAAAAAATAGTTTTAAAAAAATTTTAAAACATTTTGATAATCCAAATCAAAGTTGCAAACATTTTAACTTCTTGGTTTTTTAATTTTTAAAATAAAACTTGTAATTTGATTTAAGCCAAATTTTGCAGAGAGGTATATATCGGTCCTGTTCCGAATTCCGAGTCGATTTCCGTGTAAACGTTTGCATTTAGAGTTTAAACTTAACAATGTTGTATGGAAGGTGACAAGCTTTTCAAAGGTTACTAGGTTAGGTTGGACGAAAATCGGAATTACTTAAGCAGTAGAGCCTACCGACCAATTAGTCTGCTACCAACCTTCTCCAAAATGTTTGAAAGAATATTTCTTTGTAGAATGTTGGCAGTCAGCTCGGTTGAAGATGCTTTACCAGACCATCAGTTCGGCTTTCGTAGAGGACACTGTGCGCCTCAGCAGGTTCATAGAATCTCTAACCACATTTTAAAGGCTTTCGAGAACCGCCAATACTGTTCTGCCGTTTTTCTTGATATTCGGCAGGCGTTCGATCGCGTATGGCATGATGGCCTGCTTTTTAAGCTGAAGTCCCTTCTTCCTGCTGAACAATATCTGATGCTTCGGTCTTTCCTGCTTGGGCGCCGCTTTATGGTTGAGCTCAGAGGCGAGCGATCAACCATCCGTCCTATTTGTGCGGGTGTACCACAGGGTAGTGTTCTTGGACCAGTACTCTATACCCTCTTCACCGCGGATCTGCCGTATCCAGTCTCTCATCGCACCCTAATCGCCACTTACGCTGATGATACCGCTTTTCTGGCTTCTAGCAATAGCCGCAGCAGGGCATCAGCTAAAGTCCAGCAGTTTCTGGATGGATTTGGTCGATGGGCAAACCGCTGGAACATAGCCGTAAATGGCTCAAAAGCCAACACCGCACGTTTTCCCTGAGACCCGGGAAAGTTGCTCGAGTGCGACTTCAAGGGTCTAGAATCCCGCACCTGGACTCTTCTGTTAAAAACCTTGGGGTGTCTTTGGATCGCCGCTTGACTTGGAAGGCCCATGTGACTTGGGCAGCAGCTACTGTTTCAGCTAAGGCGAAGGAACTCGACTGGCTTCTCAAGCCTCGTAGTGGTCTTTCCTTGCGCTGTAAAGTCCTTGTGTACAAGGCTATAATCATGCCTTCCTGGACATGGGGGATCCCGCTGTGGGGTACGGCATGCTCCACAACCCTGAAGAAACTGGAATCTTCTATAAGCCGAGTCCTGCAGCGCATCACTGATGCTCCATTCTATGTGAGGCATTCAACTCTTTACCGTGATCTGGACATTTTGCCATTATGCGCCCAGATAAACATGCACACCAGCAGATACCATGACCGTCTGGTGGCCCACTCCAATAGACTTGCTTCTGATCTTGCGACAAACAGGCTCAGAAGAAGACTTAACCGACGACATCCCTCCGATCTTTGGATCCATGGAAGGCGTCCCTCGGGTCGCCTCCTTAACTTAGCTTAAGTATTATCTTGGCGCCCCTCTCCTTCATATGGGTGCACGCTGCTGGTCTCAGCTGTACTCCCCCTCCAGTATCTGTGAGGCTTGTTATGCCTCAATCCCAGGCGTTTGCCGTGCTGTTCTAGTCCTGTATTAAATTTGTACTCCTTGTTAACTATTTGTAAATAGATTAAGTTCTTTGAATCAAATATTTCCAATTATATTAAACAAAAAAAAAAAAAGAGCTGGAGAAACATCGATGGTAACATCGATGCGTCGATGTTTTCAACAAAGCTTAAAACATCGATGTTTTTTTTTCCACTATCTTGGTGGTGGACTTTTAAAATTTAAAGCTTACCAGCCCAATTTGATAAAGATCGGCCCAAAAAAGGGATTGGCCTTGAACTAACATTTTGGGTCATTTTCCACCAATTCTCCAACCATTCCTCAAAGTTGTATTGCAATCGGACGAACGCTATAATTTTTCAAATTTCGCGGTTTGTGCACCATTTTCAGCCTATTTCTTCAACTTCGAAACCTTCCCGGGCAAGTGTCCACCATTCCACTAAGTTTCACTGAAATCAAAAATTTACCAAATATCGCGGTGTGTGCTCAATTTTTCGCCCATTTCTTTTACTTAGAAACCTTCCCGGGCAAGCGTCTAACCAATCCCCAAAGTTCTACTGAGATTAAGAATTTTGCAAATATTATGGTTTTTGGACCATTTTCCACCGCCAGGTCCACCTCCATGTCCACCTACAGGTCCACCTCTGCGGCCACATCCATGGCCACCTCAATGGCCACCTCCAGGTCCACGAACACCTCCACATCCAGGTGCAGTTCCACCTCGTGGTCGTGGTCCAGGTCCCGCACACAACCAGTACAATGAAAAACGGCAGCCCGACTTACTGTTATTGTTATTTCTTATACTATCCTTACAAACCAAGTTTAAAGCCAATCGGATGAAAATAGGTTTTTGGCTGCTGAGTTTTCCATGAGTTTTCCGACCCAATTTCAAATTTTCCAACATTAGAAAATTACATTACAACTTATTTCACTTATTATCCTTACTAACCGAATTTCAAGTCAATCGGATGAAAAATAGGTTTTTGCATATCGAATTTCACGGAAATTTTCCTTGCGGGAAGATTTTTTGAAATCGGGAAAATACATGTCCAATTATTTCGTATACTTCGCTTACAAACCCAGTTTCAAGTCAATCGTATGAAAAAAATTACCCGTACAAACTTTTTCTGACGCTTTTCCGAGAGTTATCCTACCCTACGGTCGAATTTTCCAACATCGAAAAATCGCATTTCAATTTATGTCACTTACTGTCCTCACAAGCCGAATTTAAAGTCAATCGGATGAAAAATAGATTTTAGCTAATAGAATTTCCCGAAAATTTTCTTTGTGGGCGGATTTTCCGAAATCGGAAAACCACGTGTCCAACTATTTCGCAAACTATGCTTACAAACCGAATTTCAAGTCAACCGGATGAAAAATAAAATTTTCCCCATACAAACTTTTCCGACGCTTTTCCGGGTGGAATTTTCCAAAACCCCGTCTTAGTACGCACTTTCACCACATAAGGAAATTCCTGTCCAAATTTCATCCCTCTAGCTCTTACCGTTTAGGCTGTGCGATGGTCACCAGTCAGTCAGTCAGTCAGGTTGAACAGTTTTATATACACTGACGAGCAAAAGTGTAACACGAGTTCAATATTCTCATTTCAACGGTCTGTATTTTCTCTTCTACTTAATGCATTCTTAAAATGTTAGTCTTGTTTTGTTAGTGCAATATTTGGCTCTCTTATCTGAAAATTTGATGTCATTTGATAAGATGGAAGAAAAAAAAATAGGGGAAAGTTAACTTCGGCTCGGCCGAAGTTTTGTATATTCTTGCAGCTTCCATTGAAATCAAAAAGTTTTTCTATCTAAGACTACTTTTTTGACCTTACTTTTCTATTGGATCTATACTATATAGATGTCTGATTTCACCCAAACTTGGTGAAATCATGGAAAAGCATAATACACTGTTAATTACGAAATTTGGAGGCGATCCGATTTAAAACAAAAAGTTTTTCCCACTAGAACTTTTATTCGACCGATCATTCATACTGCAGCTATATGCTATAGTCATCCGACTTCAACCAAACTTTGTAGAATTGTGTAAAAATATATAAAATAAATGTATGCCAATGAAAAGGAAAAAACAGAAAAGTTTTTCTCACTAGAACTAGTTTATAAACCGATCGTTCCCATGGCAGCTATACGCTATAGTCATCCGATTTCGACCAAACTTTGAAGAATTGTGTAAAAGTTTATAAATCAAGAGTATGCCAATGATAAGGGCGTTTTTATTAAAAACGAAAAAGTTTTTCTCACTATAACTAGTTTTTCGACCGATCGTTCCTATGGCAGCTATATGCTTTAGTCATCCGATCCGGCCGGTTCCGACAAATGCGCAGCGTATTTATACCAAAAGACTTCGTGCAAAGTTTGGTGAGAATAGCTTTTAAACTGACGGAGGAGATAGCATAGAAACAGACGGAAAGAAGGACAAACGGACGGACAGACGGACAAGGCTAAAACAACTCAGCTCGACATGCTGATCAAGAATATATATACTTTATGTGGTCGGAGATGCTTCCTTCTATGCGTTACAAACATCCGGGCAGTTTTATAATACCCTCTGCAATGGTTTAAAAATGCAAAACCGCGCAAAAGCGCATACCTCCAGCTATTTTACAATGTTTATGGAAAATAATAAGCCTTGTCGCGAGTGAAATGCAAAGGGCACTTCAGAGCACTCTTAACTCAAAGTTGCCAAATGTAAAAAAACCCACAAAATTTAAGATTTTTTCCATTTTTATGAAAAGTAATAGGAATGGAATCTTTTTTGTATACCCTTGGTATAAATTGTCCGGATTAAGGAAGCATCTCCGACCATATAAAGTATATATATTCTTGATCAGCATGACGAGCTGAGTTGATTTAGCACTGTCCGTCCGTCTGTTTCTATGCTATCTCCTCAGTCAGTGTTAAAGCTATCCTCACCAAACTTTACACAAAGTCTTTTGGTACAAATACGCTGTACTTTTTTCGGAAATGGCCGGATCGGATGACTATAGCACATAAATGCTATAGGAACGATCGGTCGAAAAACTAGTTATAATGAGAAAAACTTGTTTGTTTTTAATGGAAACGCCTCCAAAGTACGTATTCTTAGTTTACTATCCTTTTCCATGATTTCATTAAGCTTGGTCGAAATCGGATGACTATAGCATATAGCTACCCTAGGAACGATCGTTCGAAAAACTAGTTCTAGTGAGAAAAACTTGTTTGTGTTTTATGAAAACGTCATCATCATTGGCATACACCTATTTTATATACTTTTACACAATTCTACAAAGTTTGGTTGACGTCGGATGACTATGGCATATAGCTGCAGTATGAATGATCGGTCGAAAAAGGAGTTCTAGTGAGAAAAACTGTTTTGTTTTAAATGGGACCGCCTCCAAATTTCGTAATTAACAGTGTATTATGCTTTTCCATGATTTCACTAAGTTTGGTCGAAATCATACATCTATATAGAATAGATCCTATGGAAAAGTAAGGTCCAAAAGTAGTCCTAGTTAGAAAAACTTTTTTGTTTCCAATGGAAGCTGCAAGGGTATACAAAACTTCGGTCGAGCCGAAGTGAACTTTCCCCTATTTTTTTTTTATTGAAATCTAGTTCGTACTCGAAAATATAAAATCAAATACTGCCTGCAGTTTCTTTCCTAGTTTCGATTAATAATTTTACATCTTTGAAGCAATTTTAAGAAAATCAACTTTAAAATGCTGCCATTCAAAAACTTAATTGTGAAAAGGTTCCAAATTTTGGCATTAAATAGCCATACGTATTCTTAATCATTTTCGACAATCGTTTTATCCAGTTTCCCAAACCAAAAAGTGGGACTTTTGGACAAAATTTCGGCCCGCTGACCAAGGGTGCAAGGTAAAGAAAACCAGTAACTTTCTAAAGAATCAATTTGAGGCAATTTGAGTGTGCTTATATATTAGTAAGTGTTTTAAGTATTGTATGATTTGTTTGGCGGCAAATTTGATTAATTCTAAACAAGTATCTACAAAGTTTATTTACATTTATGTATATGTTGCACAATTTCTGGACCAAGATTAGCATTCTCTGAATAATGACTCCTAAGAAATATTAGTTTAGCACATCCAATGACATTAAGCATTGTGCCTATTTTTATACCCTGTTCCAAAGGTAATGGTTCCAAGCCCGCGAAATACGCAAAACTATACCGTTCATCCTAATGCGATGCAAAAAGCGGTTTTGGGCCATATTTTCAGATTTTGGGGGTGTTAGGAAGAAACCGAGTTTGAGGAAATGCTATACTCGACCTGTCCGGAAATATCTACTGACTCCCGTGAAGTCTTAGTTAGAAAAACTTTTTTCTTTTCAATGAAAGTCCTCAAAACTAGCATGTTTTTGTGTTATATGCTCCTACAGAATTCTACAAATTTTAGTCAAAATTGGATGACTATAGCATATAACTCCCATAGGAACGAACGGTCGAAAAACTCTTGTGAGAAAAACTTTTTTGTACAATAAAAACGTTCCTTACGTTGGCATACATTTATTTTATATACTTTTACAAAATTCTACAAAGTTTTATCAAAATCAGATGACTATATGCTATATAGCTGCAAAATGAGTGATCAGTCGAAAAAAAAGTTCTAGTTTGAAAACTTGTTTGATTTAAATGGAATCGTCTTCAAAAATGTACATGTTAGTTTGATATGTTTTTCCAAGATTCCACTGAATTTGGTCGAAATTCGGACATCTATATAGTATAGCTCTCATATAAAAGTAATGTTCGAAAAGTAGTCTTAATTAGAAAAACAAACTGCAAGGGCTTACAAAACTTTGGCAGACCCGAAGCTAACTTTTTCCTTTTTATACCCTGTTCCCATTGAAAATGGGAAAAGGGGGATCATGAAGTTGTGCAAAAGTATGTAACAGGTAGAAGGAAACATTTGCGACCCTATAAAGTATATATATTCTTGATCAGCATCAACAGCCGAGTCGATTTAGCCCTGTCCGTCTGTCCGTCCGTCTGTCCGTCCGTCTGTCCGTATGAACGCGTGTTTCTCAGAGACTATAAGAGCTAGAGCCACAAATTTTTGCATGTAGATAGGTGTATACCCGATTCAATACGAGTTTGTTTCAGATTTGGAAAATTCCTCCCCCTCCCCCCTTTAAGCGCAAAAAACTGTCAGAGCCACAATTTTTAAGATAGACCTTCCAAACCTTACATATATCAAGTAAGGCGCAATATCTATCTATTCTGAAAAGATCACTAAGATCGGACAATAAACACCGAAGTTATATACGAATCAATTTTGCTTGTGGGAGAGAGGGGGGTCTTGCATTGTCAGTTATTGAGCGCGGCCGCATGCCATGCGTTTGTGTGTATGTTGGAGTGTGTGTATGTGTGAGTGTGTGTGTATGTAAAGAAAAACACACGAAATCAAGGGAACAGGGTATTTTGTAGTCGGGACACTCGACTACAGCTCCCTTACTTGTTTTTATTTTGAGTATGCCAAATTGCCTTTCCTTTCATTCATTTTTATTGTCCATTGTTTTTTGGTAGCCCCAAATATTTTAAAATTAATAATCGTATAATTAAAAAAAACATAGCATACTATGTACCTGTGAAGTGCTGCCCATCACCGTTGTGACCGGTGCTGCCAATAAGAGTTTGTTTTCCTCATAGTTCGATTACCGTTTATCCGATCTTTTCAATTCCTTTGGCGGATCGATAAATAATCTTGATTTCAAAATATATCCTGAAGTTTCAAACCTTCTATCTATAAAACTGACGGAGATATGACATTTTTTTCTAAATTGCGCGGGCGGGAGGAGGCGTGGCAAAAATTGAAAATTAACTTGATCTGCCTGCAAGTATAAGAAGCATATGTCCCATACATGTCAAACCTCTATCTCTTACCATCTCTGAGATCTGTCTGTCCATACGCACAGACGGATATGTCTATATCGACTCTGCTGTTGATGCTGATCAAGAATATATATACTTAATAGGGAGTTACATACTTTTGCACAAACTTAATATACTCTATGTACATTTGGTACAGAGTATAAAAATTAAAATAAATGCGCAAGAAAAATAAAACTACTTACACAGATAGAGAGAGAGAGAAGGCCAAAATTTAGGACCCCATGACCTTAGCTCCTTTTTAAGGTAATATATCCTAAATTCTTAGGTAATTTTTCGCCTTTTTAGGCCATTTTTTTGGGTGTTGTTTCTGAGAGCAACACTTCGAAGAAAGCTTTTCTCCCGCGTTTATTGCTATACTAAACTAATTTACATTGGCTTTTTCCTATCTTCACGCCCAATATTTGTTATTGCCCCAAAAATTTTCCATGCAACGGGCAAAAGAAGAACACAAAAAGTCCAATGACCAAAATAAGCAAACAATTCGAATGAATTTTTATCAGTCAACTCAAACAAAAACATTTTCAATACACAAATAGTTTTTAATAAACCTTAAATTCAGCGGCAATTCAGTTGATAAGCAAAAATGAGACAAAGAACAGTGTTTTGGGGGAAGGAGGGGTGAAAAATAGTAAAACAATTTAAAGTTAATTTGGATGCTATTGCATTTTTCGGCTAACTTCTATTCCAGCCGACAAAAACCAATCTTGGCCGTTGCCATTTTATTCAACGACGGAAAAAAAGAATCCCATAACGGTCTATTGGAAAAAAAACAAATGTGCTGCCAACAAAACGAATTCTGTACGTGAGGATGAGTGTGGTGTCTGGGTGTGTGTGCGTGGGGGTGTATGTGGGTGGACTGCAGGACGTATAAATAGCCCAGCCACGCCATTCAGGGTGGTTCCTCCTGTGATAATTTAACAACAAAAACAAAATGCGAATGCGAAATGTTTTTGTATTTTACTTTTATTTTTGCCTTGCTTCTTTTTTACATGCGCACCCACACATACATATGCACACCGATAAACACACACAAGTGTGACACATGCATGGGGAGCCGCATCCATCCATTTTGGGTGGTTGGTTCTTTTGGGCGCAAAAAGCAAAAAGAAATACACATAAAAATATACGAGAGCTCATTATGATAATACGAAAATAAATGACAGTGGTGTTTATAGTGTACCATTCGAGGTGGAGAGTAGCTGCGACAACAGGGGGGTTGGGGATGTTGGGGGGAATGGCAAGTAGGTGGCATAATACTAAGTCTAAATTAATCTTATTTCCAGTCCGGCAGTTAGAGTGATATCCAAGGCTGATCATTGAAAAAAAGCTAATCCAATGCGTAGTCAGAGATAAGCCAAGACAAGATTCGACTAATAATATTTTAAAATTTTTGAAATTTTTTATTAATTTAATTTTATTAATTTTATTTTCACTTGTCTGAGTTTTCATATGAAATGCCTAAGAAATTCTTCAGTTTACTGGGAGTTCGTTGTCAAAAACCTCACTTTGTTAACTTATAGGCTATTTACACTAGGAGTGCGTTATGCGTTAGTAGCTAGTTAGCTTTTTTCCCACACAAAAATGCCAAATGTTGGCAACTAACGCATAACGCAGTCTTAATGTAAATGTTGTATTAGTTAGGTTACTTCTCATATCAGAATAAAAAAGGGGAAAAAATCCATTAAAAAATATATATAAGCTTGAGTAAATTACTTCTTCAAATTTTACTTACCGGAAACCGAAAAATTTAAGAAAATCGCGTTCTTAGCTTAGTAAAAAATTGATTTTGTTCAAAATAGAATTCTCAATGAACGGAAAATGCGAATTATTTATATGCGAATCTGTTCTTAAAATTCCCAACTGGTTTTAATACTTAACTTATAAAGGTGGTAGATTTCTGACGTACAGTTGTAGACCTTTGATATTTCTAGACTTCTTTGGTTCAATGCAGAGACCTCATTTCAAGAACAGATTGGGAATATTAAACGATCGGCAGTCTTTATCAAATGCCTACTGAAGAATAAATGGGAATATTATATATAACAGTACTGTATAATGTATAGGAACCAGCTCTTTTTGGAGTATCAATGCATTAGTTGTTTATACTTACAAAGTTTGGTCGAACGAAACGTAAGTCTTTTTTTAAAAACCTAAATCATTTTGTAAACAAAATTTCATTTCACTTTCAACATTATAGAAAGATCAAACAAACTTTTAAATTAACAATAATGTTCGAAATGTACTTAATATATCCCAAACAGTCTTAAATTATTTATTTCAGAATTGAAAAAAAATCATTCTTGAAATAAGAACTTTAAAACAGACTTGAATTAAGTATTTTTATACTTACCGTACTATCTACACTGTAAGTACTTAATTCCAGTACACTAGGCATGCGTTCCACGTTGACGCAATATGTTTTTGAGTAAGATAAATTCTTTACGTCGCAGAGTGTTCCAGATTTGCCCCGCCTTGGAAAAAACCCTTATTTCAATTTTGTTCAAAAGTTCAACTTGTTTTAGCTAAGTCGACAGTTTAAGCACACAAATTAAGGTAGCAAAAAATGGCTAAGATATATTGACGGACAAAAATAAACTTGGTCAGTTTTTTACAAGCCGAAAAATGCAACTGTTTTGGATTATTAGTGTACTTTGACTTATTATATCTTCGGATGTAGTGAACATTTTAAAGTTCTTAAAATTTTCTCAAATAGGTCTATTATTTCTCTTTTCAGAAACACTTAAATAAAACTTAAAAATCCAATATGTGGTTTGTGAACAATTGCTTTTGGCGCAGGTTCCTATTTTACACCTGCTTTAAGACCTTCGGAGGCTACCAAAAGTTGTCTTCAAAAGTCTTCAAAGATTTGTCTAAAGTGTCACCTTTTAGGAACATATCAATAGCAGTCACCGAATGACACCCAACTCGAGAAAAAGTAATTTTTGTGAAAAAAGTCAACGTTTTACTGAGTAGGCAGCAAATTTCATCCGCTTTCTTTTTTTCTCTCATGGCCCCGAAGATGACAACAGAGTCAGAGAGTTTTTTTTGCTTTTCTTATTCTTTAATTCCCAATGGCTTATAGTTTTGATTGCAAGGAGAAGACCGGTAAACCTGGTCGGCAATACTCGCTTAGAAAAGAAAAAACTTCAAGTGAGGACAAAACAATATTTAATCAAATATGACGACAATATCACACAAGGATTTGGCTATTGTGTGTTTTAAATATAGGGAACATAACACCAGAAAAATTTCGAGAAGTGCCACGACTGAAGATCTTTTTTAAATGCTTTTATCTTCATCTGATCCATTTGATTCCAGTAAACGGTATATGTGGAAATTAGATTCAATTGACATGGATAAGGAAGCAGAGAATCTATTGGTTAAGGAAATGCCTGACCTGTATCTTTCAGATATTTTAGAAGCTTATTAATTATATGAATTATAAATTTTGCAGACTACAAAAAGTTAACTTCCGGCTCGGCCGAAGTTTTGTATACCCTGCAGCTTCCATTGAAAACAAAAAAGTTTTTTAAGCTAGAGTACTTTTTTGGACCTTTCTTTTTATGGGATCTATATATATAGATGTCTGATTTCGACCAAACTTGGTGAAATCTTGGAAAAGCATAATACACTGTTAATTACGAAAAATTTGACGCGATCCCACTTAAAACAAAAGGTTTTTCTCACTAGAACTTTTTTTTTCTCACTAAGACTTGTTTTTCGATGGGAGCAAAACCTAAATTATGTCCGATTAACTTGAAACTTACTATAAGTATGGAAACAACTAAAAACTAAATTTAAACCTAATAAACTTAAATAAATAAAATGATTTTCAAAAATATTTACCGTAAAAGCGAATTTTTCTATGAAAATTTATTGAATTTGCATGGGAGCTATACCTATTTGATATCCGATTAGCTTGAAACTTGGCAAAATTATGAAACCAACTAAACAAATAGGTTTGACAAAAATGTGGCTCTGTACATTAATTTTTGCTATTTCAGGTGCAATAAAAGGTAACATAAGGTGTGGAAAATTTTAACTGTAAAAAAATGCCTTAAACCTTGACCGATTAAGTTCTAGTTTTGAAACACCAGCTGAGTAGCATATTATGTATACTTTGACCAAAAATCAGCACTTTAGCTTTAATAATATGGCTTACAGGAGCTTCAAAAGAAACTTATTTTACGAAATGTTGACTTTGGCGCTCTATATCTCCGGTACCGCTTTCTATTTTAATAAACTTTTATTTATTTGAAATCTTGAACAATTCCTAATCAAAAAAAAAAAAAATAAATTCAAAATATTGAGCGGTTCAAAAGTTACAGAATTTTGTCCAAGGCAAAACGATTCTGAACCACTGTGCGTCGTGAGTCTGTCTGGACCTAATTCTAAACACATTTGTCTGATTTTTCATTGCATACCCTTGCGAAGTAGACAATTTTGTTATTTCGAGCACAAGTATTCAAGTGGAATATCTTCGCTTGAAAAAATCGTAAAATTGTGTATCCTTAGCTTAAAAAATAGAACTTTGCAATAATAGCAAAAAGAGTCAAATCAAATGTATATTTCGCCATACTAAAACCCTCCCAAAAAGCATCAAAAGAGGCATTTAAAGCAACGTAAAACTAGACGTGATGGACCATTTCCGAAATCAGATTTGTGTTTAACACACAAATATGATCTAGAATATACTGGATCTTGTGGTCAAGTGTTATTGGTTGGTAGATGTCTATCCTTACATTTATCGGGAAAATCATAATTATTGCCCTGCAGCATACAGATTGCCGCATAAAGGTATAATTTCATTCGTAGGCATACTAACTAATTACTCCTTGACTATATCAAGCAATTCGTCCCTGTTCTCCTCGATTAAGCAACGAAGTTTCTTGTAGCCAATTGAAATAATGTAGCAATTTGATGAATCTCAGCATTAAATTTATGATTTTTTAAATAGCGTCTCTATGCTTCCAAATATCACTAATTTAGTGTACTCTTTCAGTTAATAAACTTTTTGTTATCAGTCCATAAGTTCATTGATCCGGCACATCATGCTAATATCTCATTGTTATAATAATTATGCATATAATAAATATATTGACCCTTTTTGGGTATAAGGACGAATATTGTTCACAAATATTTTTCGTTTGGCAGCTAGGTAAACGGATCATTTTTACTTATACTCGGTGATGCCAAACATGTAACATTTCCAACTACTCGTGCAGTTCCCTAGAACTTTCCATGTAGAGCATACATTTCTCACTAAAGCATTTCAACAAAAATTCTTACAGAAATCTGGCATTTCCACGCATACATTACAAAATAAAATATTCCAGCTTTTGTCCTTTCCGTGTTTTTGTTATTGGTGCCAAAGATTTTGCTAACGTTTTATGTCTTTTGTTCTTGAACACCCCCAAACCTCCTCTAACCCACCTACCATCCAACGGGCGCACATGAATTACTTATTCAACATTTGGCATAGGCTTTGGCTTGGCTTTGGTCTTTGCTTAAGACTAAGAGCCTTCCGGCCCATACATTGTTGGCATCTTTGACTTGGACTGCGTCTAATAGGCTCGCATATTTTTCGTAAGCGGTTCAATTTTTTATTCACATTTATATTACGTTTCCCGGCTTAGCTGGGGTAGTTGGAGTACAAAATGGTCGTTCACCGGAGGTCATTAGCCATGTAAATGATGGCGGCTCCATTAGTTAATCCTTTTCTGGGAGTTACTTTGAATCGGCAACGAGCAGCTGCCTTACGAAAGTCCGTTACATTTTGATCACTTCCCAAACCAACATCAAGGGGTCAACGATTAAATGGCATTTGAAATAAAAACAGGACGTCCATTATTTTCATTTTCATTGTCAGTGAAAATTTATTTAAATGTGCCAAAATTGAAATCAAGATGAAAAAGGTCATCCGGGGCAGAGAGCCTCGACTGCGGGGTTCGAGGGGTCAGCCACAGCCGTTCGGCCCATTTCAATGGTCAATTAAAACCATTTCTCAACATGCAAAACAAAGCATTGCCACGGCAATGGAAAATCCTTTTTATGTGATTTTTTCGTTTTCTGTTACAATTTCGATTTTGCGAGCATTTTTGTTTGCGCTGCAAAAGCAATAAATTTGAAAATTGCAGCCCCTGCCCTTCGGGCCAACCCCTATGGGTGCTCCTTGAGCCTGAGGCGTCTTATCCGTGACCCCGAATTCGAATTCATGCAATTTCCGTGACACATTCCCAGTATTCGCATTAATTTTAACCTCTGATGTTGACAAGGGGTCAGACGATGGCGCGCGCTCTCAATTCTTTTTTTTTTTGAGCTGACCAATGGTCGCTGCCCAACCCCCGAGTCGGAGTCTGAGTCCTGTTGTGTGTTGGCGTGGCACCGCAGGGGTCACGAAAGTGTGAAAATGTGTAACTGCTGCGTGGACTGATTAGACGGTTGATGGTTTTTAAGGATTCCTTTGGGGTGGGTATGAGAATTTTTGGCGCTTATTTTTTCCACAAATGCCAATTGCCTAAGCTTGGGATTTAGCATTGATACAATGGAGTATTTGGCCATTGTTGAAATGCATTTTGGATTTCGAATGCGGCAAATGTCGATGGCGATTTAGTGGCGTTAATTTCAGACGCATTACAAATGTAACCCAAAATGGTCACTCAGGGGGAAAAATGATTATGATTTGTGGGACTCTGAAGAAGAATGCATGTAACGGCTACTTTTAAAGCAAATGAATTTCGATCTCATGTATGTAGCTTTTTGCAAGATCCCCCTGACCTCAGTAAAATGGAAAAGTATTAAGTGAAAGCTACAAGACTCTGAAGTTTTAAAAAGTTCGAGCCTGGCTACCAAAAGTGCCTGAGCTATTCAACACTCCCTTGGCTTGTCGATATATGTAATTCGGTGTTGGATTAGGTAAAGGATAGACTGATGAATCTTTATTTATTTTTATCTATTAAGAAGCTACACAGAAAAAAACTGGTAAGAAAATACAACCAATTTTATAGTTAAAAATGTTCCAACCAATTTCGTGTGCTCGAAAAAACAACAGAAAGCGCCCTACAATAAAGAAATTAGCCTTAAAAAATAGGGGAAAGTTAACTTCGGCTCGGCCGAAGTTTTGTATACCCTTGCAGTTTGTTTTTCGAAATAAGACTACTTTTGGGACCTTGCTTTTCTATGGGAGTTCTAAAAATAAATATGAAATAATCAAAAAAAAGTAGTGGTAAAATCATGAAAAAGCATAACAAACTAACATGTACATTTTTGAAGGATTCCATTTAAAACAAAAAAGTTTTTCTCACTAGAACTTCTTTTTCGACCGATCATTCATACTGCAGCTATATGCTATAGTCATCCGACTTTGACCAAAATTTGTAGAATTGTGTGGGAGCATATAAAACAAATACATGCTAGTTTTGAAGACATTTCCATAGAAAACAAAAAAGTTTTTCTAACTAAGACTACTTTTTAAGACTAGACTTTTCTATAACAGCTATACTATATAGATGTCCGATTTCGACCATATTTGTTGGAATCATGGAAAAGCATAGTTAACTGAGTAATACGAAGTTTGAAGGCGTTTCCCATTGAAAACGAAAAGTTTTTCTCACTAAGACAAGGTTTTTGACCGATCGTTCCTATGGGAGCTATACGCTATATGTCATCCGATCCGGCCGGTTTCGACAAATGTGCAGCGTATTTGTACCAACAGATTTCGAGCAAAGTTTGGTTAAGATAGCTTTAGAACTGACGGAGGAGATAGCATAGAAACAGACAGACGGACGGACGGGCTAAGTCAACTCAGCTCGTCGTGCTGATCAAGAATATATATACTTTATGTGGTCGGAGATGCTTCCTTCTATGCGTTCCAAACATCGGACAATTTTATAATACCCTTTGCAAGGGTATAAAAATATTGAAAGTTTACTTCGGCTCGGCCGAATTTTGACACTTATTTTATACCCTTGCAAAGGGTATAAAGGTTTTAAACACAGAAGGAAGCAACTCCGACCACATAATTATAGATCAGCTGACGAGCTGAGTTGATTTAGCGTGTCCGTCTGTCCGCCATCCTATCTCCTCCGTCCGTTTTAAAGCTATCCCCCATTGCTCGAGTCTCTTGGGCCTACGCTGCACTTTGTCGGTGCCATAGGGACGATCGGTCGCTATATGGTTTTAGTGAGAAAGACTTTTTGGTGGAAACGCCTCCAAAGTACGTATTTTCTTTGTTTACTTCTCTTTCCCACTGATTTCGATTTCAAATAGGTTGACTATAGCATATAGCTGCTAGGAACGAACGGTTGAAAAACTAGTTCCAGTGAGAAAACTTTTTTGTTTTTAACGAAAACTGCGCCTCAAATGGTCCATCCGCTTAGTCCAATTTTGGCATACTCTTTCCAACATTTCGGCCGGTATCTCACTAGTAAATGCTTCAATGTTGACTTCCAATGCGTCAATTGAAGCGGGCTTGTCTGTATAGACATGAGCTTTAACATAGCCCCACAAAAAAATCGTCTAAAGGCGTTTAATCGCACGATCTAGGCGGCCAATTGAACAGTCCCGAACGTGAACTAAAATATTCACCGAACTCGCCTTTCAATCGGCGGTGTCCCAGAAATCTCTTCCAACCAAATTCCAACCCAAAACCAATTTTCGGTGTCCTAGAAATCTCTTTCGGTTGTCCAAGAAATTTCTTTCGGTTGCTTTCAAACCTCTAGTAATTTGTTAAGAGATTTGGAGAAACCAACCAAAGCCAATTCACAACCCCAACAAAGGAAATTCAACAAACTCACAAAAACTAAGAACATATAAAAAAAACAAAAACAGGGCTTGGCAAGTCTGAAACCATCAATACAGCTATGAACAAAATCTGTTATCAATTATTTGAGCGACGCAGCCCTTTGTTGAAGTTGGACCATAATCTTATACACACACCTAAGACTTTTTAATAAGAAAATGAAATCTCTCCATGTTCTGGGATACCGACGGATTTTTCGACCGTTTTGCAAACCAACCGGGCAAGATCTCTAGAGTTATGGCATGTGGCACCGTCTTGTTGAACCCATGTCATGTCATCAAGTCAAGTCTTGCACTTTTGGGCAAAAAAAGTTGGATATCATCTCACGGTAGCGCTCACCATTCACAGTTACGTTACGATTCGCATCATCTTTGAAGAAGTACGGTCCAATGATGCAACCAGCCCATAAACCGCACCAATCTGTGACTTTTCCTGGATGCATTGGTAGCTCTTGTAATGCTTCTGGCTGATATTCACTCCAAAATCGACCATTCTGCTTATTTACGTACCCATTGAGCCAAAAATGAGCTTCGTCGCTGAACACAATTTTTCGGTAAAAAAGTGGATCTTCGGCCAACTTTCCAATAGCCCATTCACCAAAAATTCTACGTTGCGGTAGGGCGTTCGGCTTCCATTCTTGCACCAGCTTTATTTTGAAAGGCTTCACACCTAAATCCTTCCGCAAAATTTTCCACGTTGTTGAGTAACAGAGGCCCAATTGCTGCGAACGGCGACGAATCGATAATTGATGGTCATCATTAACACGTGGTTTAATGTCCAACAATGTAAATTTGGTGCGAAATTTAGTCACAATAGCCCGAATAGCCGCTTCAGTGGGTCCATTAAACTGACCTTAAAATGGAAGAAGCGCGCGATGAACTTTCTTAACAGAGCACGCATTTTGATAATTAAATTCAATAATTTGCAAGCGTTGTTCGTTTGTAAGACGATTCATGGTTAAATTATAGACCAAACTGAAGATGTTTGACAGTGGAACAAAACACGAAACGTGCGTGAGCTGTTTAAACCAGTGTTGCCAAAAAGATAATAGCTAAATAATCACCCTTTAGATGGGCTCGAAAACCACTTCTGTTTTTGTCACGTTCGAATCGCTTCTTATTTTTTCAATATTTTTGAAACTAATTAAAGTACTGGCTAAGAGCTATATAATAAAGTAAAAACCAATTGAAAAATCCGTTTTATTTTTATTTTTTTCACTTTGCATGTGTACGTCTTGTTCGACAAAATAGAAATGCTCATATGTGACTTTTCGAATTAAATGTGATTAGCAAACTAATCGTACAAAATTTGTACGTCTTTGGACTCGTCAGTGAACTGGACGCAACCGAACCATTTTTATTAGTGGTTTTCGGTTCGGTTCAGCATTTTCGAAGGGACGTCGGTTCGGTTTGCGGTTCGGTTTATCAACTGGAATTAGCGGTTTGGTTTCGGTTTGGTTCAGTTCGGTTCAGAACCGGCTTGCATCCTTGATTATTACCAAAGAACCGTTTATTATACTCTGTACCAGACAGGAAGCATATTAAATACTTAAATATTAATATAAAGACCCCATAAAGTATATATTCTTGATCAGCATCAACAGCCGAGTCGATCTGTCCGTATGAACAAACATATCTCAGAGATGGTAAGTGATAGAGGTTTGACATGAATGGGACCTATGCTTCTTATACTTGCAGGCAGATCAAGTTTATTTTCAATTTTGGCCACGCCACTCCCGCCCGCGCAAATTGGAAAAAACGTCATATCTCCCCCAGTTTTGTAGATAGAAGATTCGTTCCTTCTGGACATATTTAGTAATCAAGATTCTTTATCGATCCGCCAAAGGAATGGTAAAGATCGGATGAACGAAAGTCGAGTTATAAGGAAAACAAACAATTATGGGCAGCACTTCACAAAGAGTAATATAGCGGGCTATGTTAATACTTGCTTATTAACATTCGTAACAAAACAGAATATACCAGAGATCAAACTTTAGTGATGGGGAGGCAAGCTGTGTTAAGTGCTATGTTATATTTAGCTCAATTTGAGAAATCGTCCAAGATGATTTAATCTAAAATTATAAAATGGTCCCTTTTCGTAAGGAAAAATGAAACTAATTGAGGAAAGCATGTTGAAATTGTTATCGGAGTTCAAACATCTCACTCTATCTATCAAGTACGCACTCGAATCTCCCCCTTAATATCAGAAATCCCATCGACCTCACAGTAGCAAAACCAAAACCAATTTGCACTTAAGATCAAAGGAAACCACACAAAAAATAACAAAAATACAAAGTAAAAAGAAACTCCAGAAAAATGGCAAATCATCCTTAGCATGAAATCGGCTTAAAAACTCAGGGTGATATCTTCTTAACCTCAAGGTGGAGGAGGTCAGAGGCACAAAAGTGCGCCAAATCAAAACAAAACTAATGAACATTATACAAACAAAACCCCTCAAGGGACGGGGGAGAGCAAACTCAGCGAACCACAAAATCCCTACATTTGCATATGCCACAAGATCTCCTTCAGTTCTTAAGAGCCAACCCTCAAGCAGGCAGGCATTTGGCCGGGCCAGAGGTTAAGCAGTACCTTCGGCAATTAGACGATCATAATCATGATCAGCTTGTTTGCATAGATCACGACGATCACTCAATTAAAAGGTCAAGCGTGACCAAGCTCTGCATGTGCCGACTTGCCTTGCCTTCTGCCTCAACTTTACATAACTTCTCGGTGCGAGGATCAGTAAACGGATCAGTGCTCCACACCCGCCCGCGCCCGCTAATCGCATGATCAACGCACGCTAATCGCTGTGGATGGATCAGCGACGCTGATCCTGATCCTGCTGTACTGCGTAATGTTGGATTATGCGACGACTTCTGGGACCAACTTTTAAATCACTTTTAAATCTTCCACCGCTGCTCTAGTTTTCCCATCTTCTTCTTCGGATGCGCGGATTAATGAACACGAGTTGGTCCAGGTAGTTGGCCCTTTAATCCTTTCTGCGGCACACAAAATCCGCTGTTAAGTCCGGTTGCAGTTTCTAATCCGGTTCGACGTCAAGCAACTGGCTACCTGTTTCGCTATCCTGATCCTGCCTCGATGGGTGTGTGCGTGTGTGAACAACTTGTGTAATTTGCATTTCGGGCGGCGTTTTGTTTGCTTTTCGGGCAATCGCTTGTTTTGTAAATATTGCTTTAAATTTGCCATGCATTCGCATTCACTTACATACAACAAATACACACATAAATATGTGAATAGATGACCAACCAATGCATTATAATTATAATGAAAATGTGAAATTGTTTAACGCATTACGTAAACGCTTTAATTTTATAGAATATTTTATGTGTGGTTTGAAGGTACTTTAAATTCATTTTAAAAGATACAGCTTTCCCCTTCTAAGATGGGCTCGAAACAAACTTATTTTCTTTTCGGTTAGAAAATTGAATATTCCATTCTCTCCCCCCCCCTTTTTTTGGTTTTTTTTAGATCCCGCGGGACTCTGCCTTGTTCCATATAAAGTCTTGAGAATTACAAATAGTTAAACTTTTTTATTAAGAAATGTGCAGAGCATGTGCTTGAAAAAGTGTAATAAAAATTACTCATATATATGTGGCAAGATCTATACCTATTTGTTTATTAACTAATCAAAGACTGAGTTTAAGTTAAACTATTAGAAAGTAATATAAATAAGAAATTATATTTTCAACGTTCTAATCATTTTATCGTTCCATGGTTTTTGGTGCTACTAAACTGCGGTTTTGATTCGGTTCAGTGTTTCACTCTTTTTTTTTATATATTTCTTAAAGGGTTGTTTTTTCCAATTTTACATTTCAAACATGATTTTCGAAATTGGATTCCTAGAAAACATATGAATAGCTTTAAAATCGCTGAATATGTAATTGTTATATTCAGTCTTCGTCCAAAAGGATTTCCTTTCAAAATCAGTGCGTTGTTCTATTGGATAAATATGTGGGATTGCTGAATCAAATGAAAACTTAGCGTACGCCTTACAATCATCAAGTATAGTACAGGAAAATAATCTCCTGGCTTTACTTGGATTAAGTTAGAGAAACATAACAGAATATTGAGTATATTGTCCCATAGTGGAAAGGGGATGCTAACATAAATCAACTAGCCACGATGAAAAGAAGTCTGATGACAGGTTTATCAAAAGGCCGCACAGTGGGCGAATTGGCTTATCTAGCGTAAGAAAATTAATATCTCCTTAAATAATAAAGTTTTTTGGTAGCAGTTTTTTTTCTTTGAACGATAAGTAATTAAGAAAAACAGATCAAAATCATGACCATTTGGTGACGATTTTCGAACGTCATATATGTTTCTCTGTGTACTTCCTTGAAAACTCGTTAACCACTAAATTAAGAGTGTGTCCAGCACAATGAACTATATCCATAGAGTTCTCGAGGGAATTTATTGAAGTAGCTTCGTTATTGTCCAAATCAATAAATACTTTTAGATCAAATGACCTTCTTTGGTATTGCATTCTGCATCGTTGCGTTCTTTTTGTGATTTGCAGTTGTCTTTTAAAAATTCTCCTGCTTGAACCATATTCGCTCCATTATCGACGCTAATAATATAAATCTGTCCTAGAGAAATATCGTAGGACTAAAGAACTTCCTGAACATGCTAGACCTGGACCTCTTTCATAGCCAGCGTGTAAATGTGATCCTGGTCATCTATACCGTTTTTTCAAAGTAGATTTCGATCAAATTGTTTCTTTTTGTATCTTGTCATTTTACATAAAAGCTCATCAACGCTTAGTTAGAATCGCAATCGTTTATACTAAAAAAGATTTCCAATATTTCCCTGGATGTGTCTTTGGAAAAAATACTTAATTTAATGAACCGAACCTTAAATTTGCTATTAAGTGATCCGGTTCGGGCTCAGGTTCCAGGCGTCCGGCTCATGGTCCGGTTCGAGAACGCCAAAAAACCCTGACCGAGCAGGTTCACAAGGGTTCGGTTCCGGACCAGTTTGCAGCCTTTCTTATTTATATAGTGGAAGATCTAATACAATATAATAATATTTAACGAAAGTGCCGCGAGGAGAAGTCGATTTAGAAAATGTCTTTAGTGGGTAAGATTTTCTTTCACTTTAAATAGACTTCCCCAAAAAATGGACAAAAAAAATCCCAAATTAGCCCTTAAAATTAGAAATTCGCCTATGAAATCCGTCCTAAGGCGAATCACCCTAAAATTTAGAAAAATAATTTCTAAATATTATGGAATGCTTTTCTTAACCAATGGGCAAGAAACCTTGAATAAAAGAAAAACCTATTTAGAATAAGAATCTTTTTCTGAATCATAGAAAACTTTTTTTTAAGTCAGAAAACAATTCTTAAAAGCACACAATGCTTTATTCAAATAAGACTGCTTTTCATAAGCATTCAGATTTCAAAGCAGATCAAAAAATTTATTTTTATTATGTACCAAGCACTGGTAAGGCCAATTTTGACATAAGCCTGTCCAATATGGTACAACACTTCGCCATCATATATGGAACGTCTAAGAAAATTGGATAGTAGGATGTTATGATCATGCACATCTTTGTTTAGAACGCCAAGTAGCAACTTTACAAAATACCACTCTAATGAAAATTTGAACAAGTCAGCAAAAATCTGCAGAGTAGACATTCAAATAGTTAACTTGACTAGGAACAGTATAAGAAGATGTACCGAAAACATGGACAAAGTTCTCATAAGAGCATCATTTTTAGAAAGCGAAGGCTATTTTCAACAAGCATTACTAAACGTATACACACCACCAGAAGTATTCATATTTCTAGACAAAAACGGTTATGTCTTAAATAACGAGGGTACCCCAATTTTGTACCACATAAACAGAAGGGCAAACAATAAAATCATAGATTGTAAAATCCTAACAAGCACAAACAAACGATTCGACTGCAAAATATCCAACAAAGACAAAGCAATGTCGCTATATACGGCCAAAAAATGTTATTGGCTACCAGACTGAATTGTAAGAACCTTTTTCCCATCCCTTCCCTTAACCCCCCACTAATAGATTTAGGTTATTTTATTTATAATTAATTATATATGCATTGTATTTTCCAAATTTTTCTCTGCAAGCACCTTTCCAAAATACTTATGTTCATAGCCAGTCAGTCAACTAACGTCATGTATTTCATAAATTGAAAACCTACAGCAAAACGAAAGCTAAGGACTATAGAGCTAGACTAGAGACAGCGTCCATATCATAAGCTATATACACTTTTGTTTATTTTAGTATATGTCATTTGTTATTAATTATTCCAAATAAACTTTATAAAAAGAAAAAATATTATTGATCAGGGCGACGAGCTGAGTTGATTTAGCCCTGTCCATCAGTCTGTCCGTCTGTCTGTCCGTCTGGCTGTCTGTTTCTACGCAAACTAGTCTCTCAGATTTAAAGCTACCGAGCTGAAATTTCGCACAGAGTCTTCTTTTTACTGCACGCTGCTTATATGTCAGAACCGACCGAATCGGATGACTATATCTTATAGCTCCCATAGGAACGATCGGTCGAAAAACTAGCTTTAGTAAGAAAAGCTTTTTGTTTTCAATGTAAACGTTTCAAAACTTTGTATTTATTGGTTTTCTATGCTTTTTCATAATTTTACAAAGTTTGGTGAAAATCGGACAACTATATGGTATAGCTCCCATACAAAAGATAAGTCTGAAAAATGGTCTTAGTGAGAAAAACTTTTTTGTTTTTTAAGGTACCGTCTTACAATTCCGTATTTGTTTGTTTTATATGCTTTAACATAATTTTTCAAAGTTTTGTCAACATCGGGTAACTAAAGCTTATAGCTCCCATACGAACGATCGGTCTGAAAATGGGTCAAAGTAAAAAAAACTTATTATTCATTTTTTTCTAATGTTCAAGTTCTTTAATGTGGACATCAATATAGATATATGCTCTTAAACAGATTTTGCAAAATTTGGCCGAAATCGTTATATAAAAAAGAGCATTTGCAAGGGTATTAAAACTTAGCCTTTTCGTTTATATTGAGAGCTCAAGTCAATTATACTTTATGAATGATCTTCGCCGAATAACGTCTGCAGTACAACTGAGATATGTTGCTTTTTCTGGATCATAAAAATTAACCTGTAAAATGATGCTGAATATTTTTTTTACTCGAAGAGTATAAGTGCTATCAACATGAAATATTTTGTCAATATTTCTGCATCAACTCAAAAATCGTGTTCTTTGAGTAATGACAGTCTTGAAGTAAGTTAGCGATATGGTAAATGCATTGTGTGTTTTTTTTTTGCGTCGAATGATACGACAATTTGCTGACCTTTTCCGATTTAAGAAATGCATTTGATTCTTTAAATAATGTTCATTTTATTTACAAACTAAAGCCACAAAAGGCTATCCAAGAGTTTACTTAGTCTGTCCAAAAGTATGTAACAGCCAGAGGGAAGCATCTCCGACCCTATAATGAATACTATATTCTTGATCAGCTTCAACAGCCGAGTCGATATAGGCATGTACGTCTGTCCGTCCTTCTGTCTGTCCGTATGTATGTACAAACAGATCTCAGAAATGGTAAGAGAACTTTTATATCTGTATAACTGCAGCCTATGTCCGTTTCCCATAATAAAACCGTAACCGAAATATAACTACAAGTCCCAAGAAAGACAGCGAAAATCGGTTTCGGTTGGATACCCATTAGTTTTTTTGTGACAGGTGCTGCCGAAAGCAAGCCGTCAGGTGACCGGATCGGCACAGTACCCCCCCGACGCTCATACAAATATAGCTAATCATCCGGCGGTTGCCTAAGGGTTACCATCGGCCTGGCCGATCAAGCAGAGAATTACCAGAAGCTCGCACATGAAGTGTCTGCCATCCGACTGATAGTTTTGTGACAGCCATGGGTCAGGCGCTTTTCTATTAACCAGCTGGCAGCTGGTTTAGGGTAACCATCGGATCGGCAGATCGGATTAGTATTACCAGAAACTGTGCTAGAAATGTCAGCCGTAGGTCAGGTGATTTTGGGACAGCCGTCGGCCTGCACATTTCTGTTAACCATCCGTCAGTCAGCTAAGGGTAACCAATGGTCAGGCCGATCCGCAAAGCAGTACCAGATCTTGTACATTAAATGTCAGTCATCCGCCAGGTGATTTCAGGCAGCCATCGGCTTGGGTAATTTCGTTAACCGTCCGGCAGTCTGTTTGGGATAGCCGAACGCCCGGCAGATCCGCACATAGCCCCCAAGAGCTTGAGTGTTTCTCATTTTCGCCGTTTCTATATCGATCCCGAGGCGGGATCGAATCTACGACCTTTTGCTCAGCAGGCAGATACACTACCCGCTGCACCACACCAGTCGACAATAAGTACATCCAGATAATGGCCCTTTTTGACTCCTTTATATCTTAATCTGTGATTTTCCAAAGATTCGGTACTGTGCAGCAATCGATTCCAAAATTTAGAATCTCCTGATACTTCCCTTAATTTTTTTTTACCTCTTCATTTATTTGGTGTGGTTCATTAAATGCGAATGCTAATAACAAGTAAGAAGGCTGCTTTTTACGCACCTTAAAAACACTTTTTACATAATACTTTCAACTATTTATTTATCTTAAGCTAATTTTTCCAACTCCCATAGCCCATCGCCCTGCACCATCGCAAAGAAATGTATACAAATTTGTGCGCATCTTCACATAAATCAACTGGCAAAAATATAAATCCTCGCGACGCGACGTTAACGCCCACAGCAGAAGTTCACAAGCGCGAAGTGTCGCGACCAAAAATTCGTAGAAATGTTATGGTAAACAGTCAAACGGGTCGACTGGCAGGCTGCTGGCCAGGCGACAACATCCGTAAATCCTTTTTTAGCACGAAAAACCGAAGGATTAAAAAAGGAAACTAGAGCAGGGCAAACAGCGACTGTGGAATAGGGCCAAATAGTTGCTCTAATTTTCATTGTCGAATCTTAATGGTTACGCTGTAAAAGTAGCCCGCCTGACAATGCAACAAAAGTTCTGAAGGACAAACCAGGATTTTTGGGTTTGGACATGGTTTTTATGAGTTTCGCTATGGTTCGCTGTATGTACGTGTATGTATGCAGATCAGGTAATGAACTCAACAATGAACATTACTGGAAAATCACGAGAAAGTTCCTGCAGATACATACACACATTGCAGAGTATCAAAGTATCTAGAGCTCATTAGTCGTCGGCGATCTACTTGCGATTGTCCTGCGCCCATCCTGGTCAGCACTTGCAAAAAAAAGAAACTTTACTTCCGCGTAAAAAACTCATAAAACATTTAGTTTTTTATGGCTAGGATACGGCAGGTAAAAAGGACAGTCATTGTTTTTTGTCCCTTAACCCTTTCACCATTAAGAAAATAGAAACACAGTTTTCTCCCTCCCTCTCAACTTACCTGTCTCTTTCGCGCTTATGTAGTTGTCCTTGAAAATTTCCTTCGAAATTTCCTCTACTTTGTCTCCGTTCTCTTCTTTTTGTTCCCAACTAATGTTTCATGCTTTGTGTTCTTTATGATCTTTGGGTTGCGTTTTTTATGACATTCTTTGTTCTTGCTCCTTGCATGTACAAACATTCAAACAGTGTACTTCCTTAACCCTTTTTGGTGAAAGTTTCTGCTAGGTGTATTGGGCTAAAGGGGTTAAATACAGATTTAAATTTTTGGACTTTTTATGAGGTTTACGGTTTGAGTTTCTGGGAATGGATTTTTGGTCATTAGACCAGGATGAAGGGTTAAGTTGGTTGGTTTTTATGGTGGAAAGCGAGTGGAAAGGGTTAAAATGCATTTATTTAAAATACAGATACATTTTTATGAAATATAAGTATGCTTAGAGGTTACGGGAATTTGATTAAAGTAAATAAAGTAACCTACAATCAGTTTTTTAAAAAATATTTATACCCCCTCAAATATATTAATCTGGATGAAAAATGAATGACTATATCGCAGCATCCATTATACTTTTTGTGTTTACGCACTGCTTCAACCTGGTGGAAACCATTACAGGGAGACTTTTACACTATACAAATGCAGTTGAGCCATAAATAAGAAATGCTTGAATTGCAGAGTCAAAACCTTATAATTTTTTGATCGGGAACCCCCAAGCACTTGCGACACTCTCGAAGTGCACCCACTAAAACCGATAACAATCTAGAAAGCATTTGCTAGTCCTACTATTGAGGCACGTCACCCAGACTATGCATTTTCTATAGGAAAAATTCTCGCAGCTTCGACTTTCACAGTTTTTTCAAAGCTGCGCCCAGTGTGACCTTTTCACACTATAAGGCCGGAAAGGATAATAAAAAAGTTTTTCTTTAAAGATTTTTACACAACCGACCACCGCTACAATTATAGTGCTTTTCCTAAATAGCTTTATTGTTTAACGAGAGAAAGTGGGCCCAGCTCGACCTGTTACTCAGGAGAATAAATGTTTAATAGCCTAACCTTAGATTTATAAACAGAGCACTAACATAAATGTTAACATATTAACATTATGTTAGCTGACAGCTCTTGATGCCCCGAAATTCCGATCTTTATGGATTCTTTTTATATTTCAGAGATTGTAGATATCGATACATACACTACACACAATACAACATACTCAAAATATGTAAAAACCACACAGAGAAAAAAAATATTAAAATATATCCACTAGATGATTTCTCGTATTCAATTCGACTGAATATGTCTTAAATATCCTTAAAGACATAACCAGTCAAAATTAAATTAAGCGCGTCATGTAAAAAATCTACATAAACGTAAGGGAAAATCCTGTCAATCTTGTAGAAACACTAAATTTTCTTGTGCACAGAGAAAATATCCAAAAAAAAAATTGGTCTGTAAAGTCGGTTTACTGACGATAGTTGAACGTGACAACGTCTTAGAAATACTGATGGAATGGTAGCATTTTTCAAAAGAAAATTTTAATTTCATTTGTTTAATAGATTTGTATGTATATAGAGAAGGAGGTAATTGGAAATCACAATGAAATTGATCAAGTTAGATTTACCCTGACAGGGCAATAACCCTACATAGGCAATAAATCCATACATTCGATGTATTTCCGATTCGATGTAATACCGATTCAATCTCAAAATCACAGCACAGTCTCCAATTGTGCTCGGTGTATTTAAATTTATTTATAATGTACCTTTCCTGTATCTGATCGATTTTCCCGAAGAATACTGACTATTTTTGCACTCATTTTTTTGGTTAAATGGAATTCTATGCCATCTGCATGTCACCGTATCTTTAATTCGCTATAAAACAATAAATAATAGCAATACAATTTTTTCGCCCTTAATACTCCTTTCAACATTACTATGCTAAAAAGGAAGACGAACATATCAATAGGATTAGCAATATAACAAATTTTTAAACAAATTGTTTACGCTCCGAAATTCATTTTATTAGCAGCACTTGCTTCGCAAAAAATTTCTTGTCAATTCGATTTCCGTTAGACCAGAAACTTTAAATCTGTAAACCAAAACAAAATATGCGTAGGTTTTTTCCCGTTGATCGTCTCTTCAGGGAGAGGGGAGAGAAAGCCACTCTCTGTTTACAAATGTCAAATTACAACTAAGCACAGCTCACAAGTAGAACAACAACAATGGTTGGTCTGCTGAGCTATATGTGTGAAGTGTGTGTATGTATTAGTACATGGAACGCCTCAAAGCGAGGTAACGACGCTGAGTCATTTTTCGTGCGTCGCCGGCTATGATATAAGACGTGGTAAAGATCCATTTGGACAGGATATGTTTGTACGGATGTTTATTTTCTGTGTACAAGAAAATGTAGAGTTTCTACAAGTTTGGTTTGCGAGGCTAACAGAAATGTTCGCGTATCATGGCATAATGCTGAAAGACGACCACTCGCATGCTAATTGGATTGAGGAAAATATTCGGCTCCTAAACGCGATCAAAAATGACAACCGCAAGCAACACATGAACAAGGCTTCAGGAAGTACATCAAGGGTCTACAAACATCTAAATTTTGCAATAGGGCCCTCATGCTGCAATGAGTATTTCAAACAAAACGAGATAACTTGGATAATGAAGGCCAGAGGAGATCTCTTATGGTTAAACAGCTGCCCAAGAAGGATTATAAATGGAGGTATTTGTTCTCTATGCAATATGAATGAGCAGGAGTACATGCAGCATTTTGTAGGACGATGTCCAGTTCTGAGGGAATTTCGATGCAGATATTTCAATGCTTGTACTCTTACCGAAGAAGAGGTGCTTATGGGGGGATGGGATGGAATAATCTATCTAGTTACCCCGAGATGGCTATTAAATATAGAAAAAATGTCATGAATGAAGATTTTTAAAGACTGTAAATAATAAGCAGAGTCTGAAATTTACTTTAAGAATAGGATATTAAAATTGTATCGTTAAATCATTTCGTTAAATATGTAAATTTTGTTTTTATACAACAGAGGGAATGCTGACGGTTTTAAACCAAGCCTTTAAATGTTGGTTTTAGCACTTAAGCATTGTAAAGTTATAATCTATCAAAATTGTGAAATGAAAAAATAAACATATCTATCTATCTATCTATCTATCTATCTACAAGTTTGACAGGATTTTCCATTACGTTATGTACACTCAGAATATTATTTTTGTAATTTTTAGAAAATCACCCTAGAATTGAAGTCGCCCTAAAACTTAGAAAAAATTTCTATAATTAAAAAAACTTTTTCTACAATTTAGAAATAGTGAGCTTTTTTAGGGTAATTTTACCTTTGGTTTTAGAAAACAATCGTTGAAAATTTGGGGCATTTTGTCCCAAAATTAACAAAATTTACCATAAATTTTCTAAATCCTTCCTCTTCTTAAAATTTTTCGAAATTTGTGACAGCGTGTAGCGTGTACCCGCAATTTAGTCGGCTGAACAGAATCGGTTTAAGCGATTGATGATGTAGTATGACGAGATCCTTAGATCGAATCCCAGCAGTAGCGGATCAAGGGGGGGGGCTCTGTGGGCTGAATCCCTACCCAGAGCCCAATTATCGTAGTTCACCAAACATATGCATAGCGCTCATTATGTGCTGTAATCAGGAATTTCACAAAATGCTGGAAAATAATTCGACTTTTGCATAAAGCTAACAGTAGTGAAAAGCAGTGAGTTAAGATTTTATGAACGATAGTTGAAAACTGGATTGGATATTCAAAGTAATTCTGCTTTTCGTATCGCTCGATATATATTGATAAGATTTAAGATATCATCAGCTTTCGGTCGTTAATGAGATTGCCTAGCCACTTAAAACAAGAACAAATTAAGGAATTTTTGAAGTAATATTCGAAGAAACCGATAGAATTGGTGACAAAAAGGGATTTGAGTTAAAAATTCCTCGTTTATAAGGCCGGCAACAAAAGAGCTCTAATTTAAGCACCAATTTAAAAAAGTTTATGAAAATTAAAAAAATAAATGATAGAATTTTTCAAATATATTTTGGAATGCTGAACTCGAAAAAAGATTTCAAATGGGACCGTTTTTAAATATGAATTTTAAAATAAGGGATTAATACCGGAACCGTAAACCGAAATAAACCGTTTCTGATAAAAATGTTTTCTTGAGAACCGAATTCCGTTTACCGTTGCTTTTAGAGCCGATAAAACCGGAATGAAACCGAAACAGAACAGAAGTCTGTAAGGTAAAGAAGGAATCATAAGCACCCCTCCGTTCAATAAGACTTGCACGAAACACTCTTAACTTATAAAGGGAGCTAAACGTTCATACATACCAGAGACCTGCAAAAAGCCTCTAATGTTCGATCACACTCGTGCATTTACATGTCTTGGTTGGGCTTGCTGCCTTGGCTCGACACACTCGAAATGATCGAAAGCACATTAAGTCAGAACGTGTAAGCTGTTTGCTTTGCACGAGTAAAAATATGAAGAAGCTCGTTAAAGCTTTTGCCGATCTGCACTCTGACTTACTCGCACTCCCATCAAACTTTACTCTTACTCTCTCTTACTCGCTTGTTGACAGAGAGTACATAATTATGAGTAAGCAGAACTTAGCAGCAGAACTTAGATTTTAGCAATAAGGTCTTATGACGACTCGCGTCCGAAGCTCTGTGTCATCGGGAGTTTATGTACGGAAAACACTCGAGTTTGCAAATGCAATGATTCGCTTATACTCGAACCTTTTTGCGATTTTTGTTTTGTGTATGCCGTTTGAACAAGCTCAACAAGCCTTGAGCGCTTAGTTTAATTGTATCGCATTTGAAGCACGGGTGAGCGAGTGTATTCGTGATGGCTCGTTGCAGTTCTCTGATACATGCATTGATTGACATGTTTTACACCGAAGATGATGGAGATGACAGTTCATTGGCTGTGATAGGTTATGGCTAGATGTTAAAATCAATATAAAAATGTGGGGGTAGAATAAGATCAGAGAAAATAATCAAGAATAGTTGAAGCGACTTTCTAAAAAATTTCAAAAACTCATCATTTTTGATTTCTACAATTTTTCCAAACAATTTAGTTTTTCTACTTGCCTCGATTAACTCTCTGTTTGTTACATTTTGCGTTTGATCTAGATCTAGAAACTAAAATTGTAGAACTAATTAACATTTTTATTGCGGGGCTGGAGTGGGCGTGTCAAAAATTTGAAACAAAGTTGAACTGCCAGCAGACAATAGGAGTCTACAGTTGAAATTCGGTTGCTTAAGCTCTTTTAGTCTGTAAGATCTAGGTCTTCATACAGACGGACGGAGTATGAAACTAAGCTCACTGTCACACTCTCATTTCCATCTAAAAGATTATAGAAATTAACTAGTCTGTTCCGCCAAAATAAGGAAGGTCTATTCAAATAAGAACCAATTTCAATTTTGTCTCCAAAGCTTTACATAATTCAAAGATTTTAAAAATGCATAATCCTAATGGGATTTAAATTTTACAGAAAACTACAAAAGTTTTTGTAAGAAACAGCTATTAATGCGCCTTTCTGGTTAAATCTGATAAAAAACACATTGATAGAGGGCCGAAGCAGAGCTTCCTCATTCTTTTTTGAATTGTGTGCTTTGAAATTTTTGAACAAAAGGTGTCTATAGTTAAACGAAGCTACTTTCTTAATAGCAGACAATATTAGCTGGTGTAAGCTTTAGACAATCTAACACTTCGAAATCACCGACACACATTTTTTGTGATACTTTTAAATATATCACCCCGCTAATCAGAGTTCTTGGCGGTGATTTATCATGCAACATAAAAAGAATTCTACCAAATTATGAAGAACTCTTAGGACAAACAAATAGTTAGTTCTAAGCACATCTCTCCAAAAGTTTGACTAGTATTTTTGCACACAAAATCGTAAACGTGTTGCTTCACATTTCGTCCTTCACATCGAATACTTTCCCCCTCCCCGTCAATCATTTAGAAAGTGAAAATCTCCTTTAAGAACATTTTCACATAACAAACTGGACAGCCGAGCTACTATAAGTTGAGGCTTAAAGTTGCACAAGTGACCAGAGAGAGGACAGCGACCCCCTAAAACAAAAGCTGCATCCCCAAGCAGAGGACGAAAATAATCAATAATCAATAATGAAGCAAAAACTGCCAAAAACCAAAAACAAAAAAGAATCTCAGAGGCGACGATGGCAGCAGCTGCAATCCAAAATCCACAAAATGCAAAAAGGATGCACATTAGACGAACAACGAACGAGACTGACCAGCCAGCCACAGAGAGAGAGTGAGCGAGTATGAGAGAGCTCGGCATGGGGGGATGCCTGGGATGGGGGATGAGTCTTAACTTCACCCGCACCATTTGAGTTAATTGTTCGCTTACAACAACAGCAGTGCCGCCAGCAGCCACGCATTTACAATTGAGTGAGTTCTTTTCTCTCTTGTAAGTTGAGTTGAGTTCTTAGTTCTGAGTTTTTGGCTCTCTCTGCCGCTGCAGTGCACATTTTTGACATTTGTTTTCTACTTTTGCAATTGAGATTTGAGATTTTGAGTCAGTTTCTGTGTAGGAGATTTTTCAGCTATGACTAGCAACCGATGAGCACGCATTTTTGTCAGTCGTGCTCAGAGCCTCGAAAACGTCGAACGTCACGGAAGCCAAGACAAGAAAAAAACGAACAATTTTAATTAGATGCCCACGGAGAAAGGACGAAAACGTAACCAATATCGAACTAAATTGCAATAAAAAGAGCGCACATAAAAAACTGCCCAGTGTTTGGTTGGAAACCTAAAAAGTCCCCAACACTTAAAAAAACGTACAAGAATTTTTACCGCACATGCGCGAATTTCGCGCAAAAAAGCCCAAAAAAAGCATAGACAAAAAATCACAAAAAAGAGCAGGAGCAGCTCCCCCAAAGCCCACGCCTCCTTTTGTGTTTCGCACGCACTTTTATCGCAATTTGTGTGTGTGTGTCCGTGTGTGTTCAATTTAACGGTGCCGCGGTCAAGTGTACAGCGAGAGACAGTGAGAGAAAGACACACGCAGTGAGAGAAAGTTCTCTGCTCCCGGTTGTCGTTTTCGTTGGTTCCTCGCTTTTGGGAGATTCTTTTATTTATTGTTTAAAGACCAGAACCAAGGTATGTATGTAAATACGATTTTCCAATTAATAACTACCACACAAATTGTTTAAACAAAGTCCAAATGGCATTTAACCTTCAAAATATTTGGTTATAAATCTTAAAAAACATATGCACTCTGCCTCGCTGCACTTGGTTGGTGTGCAGCATTTGTAGATAAACAAACAGAAAATTTAGCCAAAAGCTGACGCTGCTGCTGCTGCATCCGCCAAAATAGCGCAAATAACAAAATGTTGAGGCAAGCCGTGAAAGCCAAACACCATAAATCCTGATTAAGTATGGATGTACAAAATATATACAATATATATTCAAGTATTGGGACAGGTTGAGATTTAGGAATTGGTTGCCCTACAGAGTGGGGTTGGCCTACGGAGCTTGTTCAAAAGGCCGCTGAACCCAGATTCGGTTGCGAGCTCTGGTTTAGGTTACTTTTTTTTTGAGCTTATGCAGAAGTCATCAACTATTCGTTAAAACATTTAACATTTTTAGTTTCTCGGATCAAAAATCAGTTTAAATTATCCAAATGATATTATTTACCTTCATATTGTACTTCGACATAAATCTAGCACTTACTTCAATATACCCTCGTAGAATCCTAGAAAAGAAAGGACTGAGTTTTTCAGCAACTCCGCTTTTACGGAATAAAAGAAATTGTTTAACAATTTGATACACCTAACTATACTCCGTACCAAAGATATACAGAGTATATTATGTTTGTGCAAAAGTATGTAATGCATTAAAGGAAGCATCTCCGACCATATAAAGTATATTTATTCTTGATCAGTATCAACAGCCGAGTCGATGATGCTACTACAGCATCAAAATTCATACTGAGCACTCACTTTTGTTAGTACAGAGTAAACTATGGTCGGGCTTGACAGACTTTCATTCTAGTGTTTAGAGAACTTCGATAATTTGTTTAATATTGCAATTGGATAGAAGACTATTTGGTTGGAGAAGATATCTAGTTTGCATTTTCCAAAACATTTTTAAAGAATTTTAAAAGATAAATGCCCTCCAGTCCAAAGTTTAATCAGGGCTGGTACTGAATCATGGCTGCCCTTAGAGCGTCTCCCAATAAGCAATATTTTAGCAAAATTAACAGTGAAAGTGAAAAGAAAGTACTTAATAGGCCATTTTAGGTACCTTGCAAATAAGGTGGTGCAGCGGGTAGTGTGTGTGAGAGAGATGTTGAGTTCTTAAAGGAAAAACTTTTTGCCGACCTTCAATAGCATTATGGCAGTAGCTTAGCTTTACGTTAACTAGCTATGAAAAGCTTCTCGAACATTGCCGTTCTCCAGTGCGAAAATTAGAACCACACTAGCCCAACGATTGAGAGAAGCTCGGTTTGGCAATTTGGACTATGTAAAGCCATAGTATTTTTATACTATGTACCAGAGGTTCATCCAGAAGGAAGCAACTCCGACACCATAAAGTATATATATTCTCGAACAGCATGAACAGCCGAGTCAATATAGCCATGTCCGTCTGTCCGTATGGACGCACAGATATCAGAGATGGTAAGAGATAGAGGTTCGACTTGTATGGGACAAAAACTTCTTATACTTGCAGGCAGTTCAAGCTTATTTTCTATTTTGGACCCCCCCTAACGCCCCTGCAATTCAGAAAAAAACATCATATCTCCGACAGTTTTATAGATAGAAGGTTTTTTCCTTCTGGACATATTTAGTAATCATGGTTATTTATCCGCCAAAAGAATATCATAGTTAGATCGGATGAACGATAGTCGAGGTTCAGGAAAAACAAACAATTATGGGCAGCTCCGGTCACAACGGTGATGGGCAGCACTTCACAGTCGGGCTTGACCGACTTTTTTAAACCCTTGCAAAGGATATTATAATATTGCTTAGAAGTTTGCCGGGTGGCTCAGCGGCTAGTGTGCGCGACTGTGCATGAAGTCATGGGTTCGATCCCGCCTCGGAACATCTAATGAAAAGTTTTTTCGTTGAATAAAACTTTACACCCGGCCACACCTCTTTGCTGTTGGCACCAGCTTTGCAGTAATTAGCCATGAAAAAGCTTCTCAAATTGCCGTTTGGATTCGGCGTTAAACTGTAGGTCCCTTTCTCTTGTGCTAAAATTAGAAGCGCACAAGCCAAGACATTGAGAGAGGCTCGGCTTTGGCCCTTTGGGGCTGTGACAAGCTAATTTTACTAGAAGTTTGCAACGCATAAAAATATTCATTTCCGACCCCATAAACTATATATATATTCTTGATCAGAGCGACTAGTTGAATCGATTTAGCCCTGTCCGTCTGTCTGTTTCTACTCTCAGTTTTAAAGCTATCGAGCTGAAATTTTGCACAGAGTCTGCCTCTTACTGCACGCTGCTATTATGTCAGAACCGAACGGAACGGATGACTATATCTTATAGCTCCCATAGGAACGATTGGTCGAAAACAAGTTTTAGTAAGAAAAACTTTTTTGTTTTTAATGTAAACGTTTCAAAACTTTGTATTTATTGGTTCTCTATGCTTTTTCTCCCATTCAAAAGATATGTCTGAAAAATGACCTTAGTGAGAAAAACTCTTTTGTTTTTGATAGTACGTTCTTAAAATTTGGTCTTTGTTTGTTTTATATGCTTTAACATGATTTTTCAAAGTTTTGTCAAAATCGGGTAACTATTGATTATAGCTCCTATTCGAACGATCGGTCAGAAAATGGAAAATGGGGGATTTCATTTTTGTTCAATGTTACAGTTCTTTAATTTGGACATCAATATAGATATATGCTTTTAAACAGATTTTGTAAAGTTTTGCCGAAATTGTTAAATCAAAACGAGCATTGGCAAGGGTATAAAAAGTTAGCTTAGCCTTCTCGTTTTTTGTTTTTTTATGATTTTTGGAACTTGACCCTGGAACCTTTCTTTATTTAAAATTGTTTCGGTTCGCAATTAAATTTAAATTTATTTCTTAAGACCAAAAAAGCTGTTCTAAAGATGCTTTTCGCCATGGTATGGTATTGGATCGATTATTTATTAAGGATGGTTTTTGTAAATTTCATACTGAGTGGGCTAAAATCTGCTCTAAAAATGTTGTGCCAGGAACATAATGGCCTTGTTCAGCAGCATAATTTAGATTTTTGTTTGATCGTAATGGATGAGTCTCCATCACAAAATTTTTACAATAGTCTGATTAGTCTGACTAATTTATCGATAGCAAATAAATGTCAATAATAAATAAAGAAAATTTTAAAAAGTGAAAAGCCAAATGAGTGAGCAATAAATAAAGCTAAATTGTCGGATGCAAGTCAGCTAATCAAATGCAAGACTTTGGAATCTGTCCAGTGGCAATTGTAGAGGAATAAGTTAGAAGAAGAGCCTTTCATACACCAGTTTCAGTGGGAATAAAGAGGAGATATTTAGAAAGCATCCAATACCTTCTTTGCGACTGCCCTGCTCTTCTTAGAAAATGCTCCCAGCATCTTGGAAACCAATTCTTTGAACACCTGGGCAGTTTGGCAAATGCGGCCCTTTAAGATATGGCTCTTTTTGTCGAATTCTGAAGATAGTTTAAATAGAGAGAGTGCGCAGAACCTGACAGTCAACACCAACTTACCGCCCTCCTCTCTCTTTACCACCATTTCCCTCTTAACCCATTGTTGAGCATCGCAATGGGCCAAAAGGTCTATTTAACTTAACCTAATAGGTAACTATATTAAATTTTAAGTCGATACGCTCCTCTTGAGCAAGCAACTTGTTGGCTTCCTCCAGAGTAGCTGGAATTTTCCGGAGTTTCTCCAAACGGCTAGAATCGTCTTTAATGGTCTTTTTTTGTGGCTTTGGCTGCTTCTGCAGCCCAGCCATACGCTCGCGACTTTCTGTGCTGCTGCTTTCCAGACAAAATTTAAGGTGTCATTTAAAATTAAAAGAATACCTTTCACGCGTACCATGTTTTTCTAAAAATTCCTTCAAAAGCAGAAGTCAATCAAATTTTTGTAAGTGATGATGTATGCTGCTGTACACGGCCAATATCTTTCGGTCGCTCTCGACCAAATTTTGTGAGTTGTTATTACTGGATTTTTTTTTTATTAGTTGTCGTTGCTTAAACATTGTATTTTTGAATATTATAAACTTTTTTATAACGGGTGACAACTTAAAATCTGCACAAACTTTGAGAAAGCGCTCCCTTAGCTGAGCTTTACATAAAAGCTTTCGGGATGACATTACTTTCGCTTTGTTATCCTGTCAACACGTTTTCATGACCCCTGACAAAAATTTTGACAAGTAGCCGCCATCATGATATCCGAGCAAGAACGTCTTAGTGAACGTGTTGTAAAATTCTACGAAATACACGCTGACAAAGGTAAAGTGTTTACATTTTACCCAAGAGGGCAAGTCCAAGCGCACTGTTTATAGTATTTTGCAATGAAAAATAATAAAAAGAGAAGTTGGAAGTGGTCGTATAGCAAACATTATGACCGGCCAAGCTGTCAGAAACCTAACCCAACTTTTTAACCACAAAGACAACATAAGTCAACGTGATGCAGCCAGAAAATTTAATTGCAGCCAACAACACATCAGTAAGGTGCTGAAAAAGAATAATATTGGTTTCAGACGTAAGCAAAGAGCACCAAGTTACACACCTGACCAAATTCAAACTGTCAAATCTCAATGTCGATGGATGTGCAACCAATATCCTTTATGTACCAAAGGAACGAACCCATCAAACTTGCCGCAGTGTCGTCCAATTGATGTTTTTTTTAGAAGTCTGAAGGCTGCAGTTTACAAAAACAACTGGAAGGCCAAAAATATCAAATAACTGACCAACAGGATCTAGAAATACGACCCCAAAGTCGTACTGGCCGCCTGCGGAGACATTTTTCGGAAGCTACGTGATAGAGGTTCTTTCGACCGAATCCATTGCTGCAATACTTTTGTATATGTAGTCATAAATAAACTGTCAAATTTTATAAAGATCCGTTGAGAATTGTGGTTATGGCGGCATTTTAAGGTTTGAGCAGATTTTTAGTTGTCACCCGTTAAAGGATCTGTTAAAAAAATGATGCCCTTGGTTTCATTATATAACAGGCATTGTTTTTCGATTCTGCCCGACCTTTGCAGATTGCCGAACCGAACCAAATCATTTCAGCATTAAAAAATCAATTCTGGGATCAAATTCTTGTTTATTTACTTTTGTTCACTTACAGTCCAACCGTAAGTGAACTCAGAATTTTAAGTCGATCTGTCATATGGACGCTTTAAGATATACAGTGTTGTCTTCCATAAGATTTTGTGTGTTTTATCTGACTATATTTGGTCTCTAAATTACAAAACTTTTGCGGAAGTGGAATTGAGAACAAGTCTGATAGTCCGAGCGGTTCCGACCTATAAACTGTCAAAGGAAGGCTCTGAGGAACTGACTGACAGACAGACGGAAGCAAAAAGCTCAATAGAAGTGAAAGTGGGATTGAGAACTAGTCTGATAGTCCTTCAATGTCCACCGAATTTAAAAGATCTGTTTGAGTATGTATAATATTCAGTTTAAAAAAGCTTCATTGAAAACCAAAAAAGGGTTTCTTACTAAGGCCGATTTTCCGACCGATCGTTCCTACAAAGAAATAGTCATACGATCCCAGCGGTTCCGATGTATAAGTAATCAGAAGAAGGCTTTGAGGAACTGACTTACAGACACACGGAAGCAGAAAGCTCAATAGACTCAGTTCATTATGCTGATCAAGAATATATATAATTTTGTATATGGTCGGAGATGATGCGTTGTAAACTTCTAGAACTTTAAAAAGTTATTTTATAATTTTTTACAGAACTTTTCCCAGAGGTTCGGTTAACCTTAGAAAGTCACACACACACACACACTGACTAAGATCGCACACTCATGCAGCAGTTGGCAAAATCTATTTTGTTTTTTTTTTTTTTGCTGTTAAAAATTCTGCAACAATATTTCAAAATCTGTCTGGCTTTTGGCCGATCTATGGCGAACTTGTATTTTTTGTTGCCCGTGCATCCCATACATACCACCACTCCTTCGCCAGCGTCCCCACCCCTCTCCCTGGCTGCCAACCAGCTAATTTTATTTGTTTACATGTCGACTTGCATGTTGTTTTTTTTTTTTTTTTTTCGCTTGTCTGTTCTTTCCTTCTCTTTTTAGCATTTCTTGTGTCTCGGTGCATTTCTGACTATTTTTTTTAATAATTTAAATTTAGACACTCTCAACTATAATTCAAAGTCAACGGTGGGCAATTTTTTAATGGCAAATTGTTTGGCACTTGCATTTGAATTTGAACAAAAATGATTTCAAAGAAAATTCGAAAATGCATGCAAACGTTGATTGTCAGTTGCTGCAGATGAAGACGAGGATGATGATGAGGCTGGGACAGATTTTTAATGTTTTCTGACAAAAGACCTGATGGGGTTTCTGTTGTTATATATGTGAATGACATTGAAAATACTTGCCCAAACCCAAGTGAGAATGAATTTCGCTTCCATAAACAACAAACAGCAACTAAATATAAATGTAATTTTTTTTTATAATGCACATTTTGCCATTTTTCAACAAAAACATTTTTTTGTGGCGCATTTTCCGAGTTTCCAATTTTCCATTTTTGCCAATTTCATGATATTTTTACGTGCTGCGGCTGCAGGGGCTGGTGAGCTGGGGAGGAGGGGGTGGGGCACAAAACGACTAGCACATGTTTAGTTTACTTTGCAGTTTCGGTTGCCTGCCTGCACTCGTCGACTTAACCCCCGCTCCCGCATCCTTCCTCATCCTCTATAATATTAATTTTACACTTGGCCTTTGTTGGGCAGGCAAAAAACTACGCCAAGTTGAAAGTTGTGGCCATGTTCCATCTCTTTGTTTTTCCTCACACACTGACAAGCCAATTAATTTTTCGGTTTCGCTTAAAAATATCAACTAAATAAATATGCTAAGCTTTATTTTTGTTGCCATTTTGGTTGCAGCGTAGAAATTGTTCCTGTACCATCAATTATGCACAGCCATCCCCCAACTGCCCCCCTCATTCGGCACATCTCTCTCATGAGCTGCTGACGTTTTGCGTTTTTAATAATATTTACTTAAAAGCACAAAACAATTGGCCAAAAATGCGCCAATTTCTGCAGTTTTTGTGGCCAGAAATTGAACAGAGAAAAAAAATTAGAGAATTAATAGCTAAATTTTTGTAAACTACGCAAATCAAAATTCTTGCAGTTAACAACAAAATGGAATATGGCAAATACCCTCTGAAGTGAAATTAATGATTAGGTGATGTGTGGTCCAGTGAAATCAAACATGTTGGACCCATTTAGAGATAGGATCTTAGGCATTTCGAAATTATTTCAAAATTATGTTTAATTGGAAGAAAGAGGTCACAGTTTTAATTGAATACGCTCAAAACAATAACCCATATTTAAAAGGAAGGACGATCCATTTCTGGCGATTGGCTCTCCAGTCGATTCTTCTTAACCAAATGTATTCTCTAGAGAAATGACGTTCCCACGATTTTTTGGTTTCTGTGAAATTAAACCAGTTTTTGGACCAATTTAGCTCTCAAAATCGTAAATTTGCCCTCGGACAACTTGTGTTGGCTTTGGGTAAAAAAGAAAAGACAGATATGTTAAATTTCGTTTTGAGTATTTAGGTATTTTTATGCTGCCCATTTTTAAAATTAACTTCTTTGCGATTTGTAAAAATGTTTTTGGACACAATGTCAGTAAAACTTAAAATCGTAAAACTTTCTTCGAACCCTTGTAAATGTAAGGTTCGTTCAGGAGCAGGGCAGTTAATCCGTTTTTTAAAGCTTAAGTATAAAAAAAAAAAGCTCTAAAAAATTTTTAAAATCGTTATAAACGGTGGCAGATATTTTAAATATTTTCGGATTAATTTCGAATAAAACTGCTTGCCTTAATATGTGAAGTGACTTTAAAATACAAGGCTACTAAATTATATGAAAAAGTTAAGATATTTGGAAATATGCTCAAGGTAAAGCAGATATATGCGTCTGAAAAACCTAAAGTCTAGTGCCGAATTATTCTTGCCACTTTACAATTAAAGACCTCCTTGTCAAATTAAAAATTTTCGTTTATACGGAAATCTCCAGGGCTATCGAACGAAATAAAGGAGAAATCTAACAATTATAAAGGAAAATAATTAAGGACAAAAGGTGGGGGAATTTTATTTGCAATTATATTGTCTACAGTTTTGATCGATTTCAGCAAAACGATTAAAACTACCAAGGTATTTAATACGTCATGAATGGCCCAACAACCATTATTATTGTAATTTGTGCGATCCCTTACCAAAATGCACATATCTCCGCCATATGAAGACCTTTGAGTCTAAAAGTAGTCTTACAAATTCTGCTGAAGATTATATTCCAATTTTGCACACAAAAATTTAATTAATTTTGGCATTAAAGACCTCCAAAATCTTTAAGCCCAATATCTCCCTAAAAATAGGGTCAAAACTTTCAATGTTTACTGAACAAAATAAAGTCTTAACGAGAAAGCAAAGCTCTGTGCCGAAGTTTAAATACACTTGACCACTGACTTAATTTTGTGACCAATGACTCAATTTTAAAGCTTTATGTCTTTTGTCATCGGGATATTAAATAAAAAAATAAACTAAAAAAAAATATTTTTTGGCTGCTACAAGAAGTGACCATCCGATTTTCGCGGTCCCGACATAAGTGCAGTGTGCAGCTAAAAGAATACTCTGTGGAAAATTTCAGCTCGATAGCTTAAAAACTGAGCGACTAGCTTGCGTAGAAACAGACAGACGAACAGACAAAGCTCAGTCGACTCAGCTCGTCATGCTGATCAAAAATATATATACTTTATGTGGTCAGAGATGATTCCTTCTATGCGTTCCAAACTTCTGGGCAAAACTATAATACAATTTTCAAGTGTATAAAAAGTGGCTAAAATAGTTTATTTGAACCCTATCTTTTTCCAAACAGAGGAGGTCCGGTAAAAGATTCGGTTCGTGGTCCGTTTCGAGCGACTCCGAAAAGCCGAACCGAACCGGTTGTCTAGGGTTCGGTTCTGGACCTTTTTGCAGCCTTGCTGAAAACGACCAAATATTTTATCCAATTCTAAGTGAGTTTTAGTATTCGATGGATACAATTGCTTCACTACTTAGATAGGAACAAAATTATAAATAGTTTGAAAAATAAGTCAAATTCATTTATAACATCGTTTTGAAATAACTAATATTGGCTATGGTGGATTTAGACAAAGGCAGGTGGAAAATTATTAAAGAAAGAATAAGTTTTTTTTTTGTAACGTTGAAGCAGCTGACGAAGAAATATCACTTTCACTGAAGTTCCCATTTTGAAATCCCAGACACTTATGAAAAGTTTGATGCTTAGAAATAAGTTGCACTAATTAAATGTTCTTCATGTTTTCTGCATACAATTTATATAGTTTGTTATATTAAATAAGACTTATCGACAGGAACTCGTAAAATATTCAACTGAGCTATGAGAATAAATTAGTTTAAAAAAAAAGAAGCTTATTCTTAACCAGAGAAGATAGCAAACATTCTCGGTCGCCGAACTCAAAAAAATTTTCCGGTTTCCCGCTTTTTTAATATCATCGCGCTTTTAGAAGTTATGGACTATAAAATTTATATCTTTTTTTTTCCTAAATTTTACTTCTAAAATTTCTATGATTTCTTTGATATCAAAAAAGTGTAAGTGTAGTAAAATTAGGAAGAATTAAAAGAATTTTTTGAACTTGGTGAAGAAATGAAATTTCTCACTAAAATGCATATTTTTCATACTTAAATCTAAATAATTGGTATCTAAAGAAACTTTGGTTTTTCGTGGTCGTTGTTCAACTCAATCTTCGTGGAAACAAATTTGTTTTGAATATTTTAATTAAGGTAGCTGCAGGACCTAGAAATGTGAACAACACACGATTATATAAATTTCTCTTAAACCTGATTTGTTAAGGGAAAACGGACAACTTATTTGAGTTTACCGCCCGAAAATAAATTAGAAACGTCTGCTTTCTACTATAGTTTAAAAGTGTTCACCTCCAAATCAATGGTACCTTGCAGGTGCAGTTGCAGTTATTGGAAAAGTTAAAGGGCAACCCATTTGCATATTTGAGTTATCCTTAGACTACATTATGAGTTTAGTTTCCTTTTAAAAAAATATGATGCGTTTTAAACATTGCACATATAGCAATTTCCTATGAAATATGATTCGTGTTTTTTTTTTTGTAACTGAATAGAAAAAATAAAACTTGCTTCAGTCTCTTATTATACATTTTAATATCCAATTCCTTTGTAGAACAAATTTATATCACAAATAAAAAAGACTGAAAATAAAAGTAACAAAAAAATATGTATGCACATTAGGGCGGGTCAAATTTTTAATCGACCAAGCGTATAGCAGAAACATAATCTACGGTAAATTCTAAGAAAATTTTCCCCATGAAACCATATTTCTAAAATCAATTCATAGGTCCCGCCTAGTACGGTCAAAATTATATTCATTACTCAGTTTAACAAATATTGTGTCTGGCACCAATTGGTGGCTGGCACTCGTATAAAATTGGTACCGCTCGACAGAGGCTTTTAAGCTGAAAACAATTCAATTTTCAAAATTTCTTAAGCCCGTCAGAGTTGCCTAAAAGGGCACTTGAAAATTTATTTGCATAGAGGGAACTTTAATCTTTGAACGATTTGGACTCATTCGAGTGCCAGCCATGAGACCCAATATTTGTTGAACTATATAGTGTATTTAATTTTGAGCTCGCTAGCCGGTATCTAGGAATTGATTTTAGACCCATGGTTTCTTGGGTAAAAAATCTTAGAATTTACCGTAGATTACGTTACTGCTATACGCTTTGTTAATTTTTTCTCACCTGTACAAATTTACCCGCCCTAGTGCACATATATTAATTTTACTGAGGTAGACTCTAATGAATCTATAGATTTTAGACAAAGATATTTCCTTACATGTTTATGTAAGGTCAAGGTTGGATATGAAAATCTGGAAATGAACTTGTTTCCTTCTAATTTATTAATAATCTTAGAATAAATTAACGAAAAATAAGCTGGGAGCTAAGTTTGGGACCTAAAACTACCTTATTACATTTTGAACAATAATTTTTTTAGCTTTGAGAAATCTAAATAAATTTTAAAATACTAAAATATCAACATGATTTTGTGAAAAAGTTTTCTATACTCAAAGTAAGAAACACTTTTTTCACATCTTCATCAAAAGTTAATCATTGCTTTCCCGAAAAATAGAAAAAAAGCATTTGTGCTGTTATTCCTTATTGCCACAGAAATATACACAAAATGTGAAAATAACCAAGTCGGTTAATAGTTAAAGTTATATTATTTTTCTTGAATATTTGGTTAACCAAACGCAATTGCTTTTTTGCTCCTCATGTATCGAAACTAAGTCTTCCACGGCTCAGATGCGGTTCAAGCTTGGGAAATAGCTCGAACACTCCGACTAAAGCTAAACTCACCAAATATGAACAGCACTCATATTTCTCATTTTTACTAAAGGCCTGTTTTAAAAAGAAATACTAATTTCTATTCATACACCCAAAAAAATTGGTATCAATATCAATTTGATACACGTCTCAAAATGAAACTAAGACCAGCATCATTTTTTAGTATCAATATAATCCTAAAGAGTATCAAAATGATCTTTTGGTGATTAATTTGATATGGAAAAGTATCAACTTGAAACAAACATATTTTTTTATAAAAGTTCGATAGTTTGAAATGTCATGCTCGTATGTGAAACGAAGGAAACTGAGCTGCCAGACCAGTAGGCGCTTTACGATTGACATCAACTGTTTTGATTTTAGTGCAGACACATCGGTAATTTGATTAAAATAAAAGCTATGTAAAACAATTCCCCAGAAGACGTGTTGAAGCCTAAATTAATGTATTTCAATATGGTGCAGAAACTCTATATTTACACGGTGAGCAGCTAAACATACATACATCGTTCCATGCACAGACTTGTTAAAAACCTACTCCACGCTCCTTCTGCGCTATCCAAGATGAGAGAAAAAACGTCAGCTCCAGTTGAGGCGTGGTTCGCATACGCTTTCGTTTCAGAATTATTACTAAAGAAAGTTCTCGAGCTGGGATGTTAATTCCATCATAATTTGGGCAGCACCAATCTATTTGAATAACATCAGCGTTGAAATAACATCCGTAGTTGTAAAATACTTTGCGTAAGAATATAGAATAAAATAAATCAGTTTTGAAATGTTTATGTTTTAGTTTTATTGACAGTTTGCTGATAACTGATTTGGTACCTAAACTTGATAAGAAAAATTTTAAATTGAGAAATGCTAGTATCAAAATGTTACCAAAAGTTTGAGAGTCATAATATCAAAAAGATAATTGCTTGTTTCAAATTGATACTAAAAAATTAAAACAAAAAAGTGTCAGCCTGATACTAGTTAGTATCAATTTAATATCTTCAAAATATCATTTTAATACTTTCGAAAATATCAACTTGATACTTGGAGTATTAAAGAGAATTTGATACTTAATAGTTTCAAATTGATGACTAGATAGTGTCATTTTGATGGCTACTTTTTTTGGGTGTACGAATAGAAATACTTTTCAGTAGCTTGAATTGATGAATGGTTTTAAACATAAGTATTGTATGACGTATTGTGAGTAAACTTGCAGAAAAAACTGAAATTTTTCACGAGCAATTCAGAACATAGAATACACAATAGAAAAAGAGAGGAGCACATTTCATAATTGAGACGACATCAAAAAAAAGATGAATTAACTTATTCGCTCCAAGGTTATTCTATATTTTATACTGCACAACTTTAACATTTAGTAATGTCAAAAATAAACTGTAGCCATAAAAATAGCCACAATAATATTGAACAATATATGGCTATAATAAAAAGAACTAGAATACCCAGAAAAATATTCAACACAAACTGAAAATTCACGTGCCAATTTTTCAGCGCTCTTTCTCACTCTTCAAATATTCCTTTTCCTTTCTCACTTGCTGTGCCCTTCTTTTTCATTTTGGGTTGATCCTCTAATTTACTTAAATCCTTTTTGCTTTTTATTATTAAACGCGAAATATGCCTACCGTCTACACTCTACCGTCTGTCTAGTCTAACTTTAATCCAGAGAAAACCTTAAAACCAAAAGAAAAAGGGAAAATTCTAATCTGCATAAGCGCTAAGCTCCCGGATCATCCAAATTTTTTTTGTTTTGTGTGTTGTTCATAATCCAGAATGGATCAAGGAATTGAGCGCAATCCGCGAACCGTGATCCTCGAGCCGCGACCCATACCTGACTCTGTCACCTTTTTTCCGCATCTAATCCCTTGACGCGTGCTACACGTTGTTGTCTACCTGAGTCATATATAAGCCAAAGCCTGTGGCCATTGTTGAGTCAGTCGAGAATTTGTTTCCGCAGCGTAAAGAGGCCAAGCCAAGGAATCGAATTATTAACGCCACATTTGGAATATATAACACAATTATTTAAACAAAAAAACAAGAAGAAACGCGGCCACCAAACGGTAGGTGAGAGAACAGAGCCACCATTTTGTTGTTACAAAAAAGTCACTCAAACGGGGAACCCACCCCCTGAGGCTTAAGGGTGGGAAAATAAAAATCAAAAAAAGAAAAACAGAAAATAATACAAAAAAAGAATGAAAAAACTTGACGCAGGCGCTTTAACTAAAAACCACCCTCCACTCTCTCTCTCCATCCATTTCTAGCCGTCATCATGCAGAACTGGGAGACGACCACCTCATCGAATGCCAGCTATGAGCAGCACAATCCCTGGTACAACTCCATGTTTGCGGCCAATATTAAACAAGAGCCAGGACTTCATCATCATCATGATAGCAACAGCTTAACCAGCAACAGTCCCAGGCAATCGCCTTTGCCCTCACCCCCCATCCCGGCCAGCACGCAACTGGAACAGTATCTCAAGCAACAGCAACAGCAGCAGCAGCATCAACAACCCATGGATACGCTATGTGCCATGACTCCTTCGCCCAGCCAAAACGATCAGAACAGTTTGCCACACTATGAGGCCTCGTTGCAGCAACAGTTGCTGCAGCAGCAACAATATCAGCAACATTTCCAGGCGGCCCAACATCAGGCTCAACAACAACATCACCACCACTTGGGCCTGGGCGGATTCAATCCCCTGACACCACCTGGACTGCCCAATCCCATGCAACATTTCTATGCCCGGCCGAGTTCACAGCCCACGCCCAATGCCAACGCTCCTGGAGTGGCCATGGCAACCGGCACAGGCGAGAAATTGCAGGCCCTGACGCCACCCATGGATGTTACGCCACCCAAATCACCAGCCAAATCATCCATCCAAGAACCCGAAAAGGAACACGATCTCATCTCCAACTCCAGCGAGGATATGAAATACATGGTCGAATCGGAGGATGATGACACCACAATTCGATTGCCCATCTACAACTCGCATGGCAAGATGAAGAACTACAAGTGCAAGACCTGCGGAGTGGTGGCCATTACCAAGGTGGACTTTTGGGCACACACCCGCACCCATATGAAGCCGGATAAGATATTGCAGTGCTCCAAGTGTCCCTTTGTCACCGAGTTCAAGCATCATCTGGAGTATCACATACGTAAGCACAAGAACCAGAAACCCTTCCAGTGTGACAAATGCAGCTACACCTGCGTGAACAAGTCCATGTTGAACTCTCACCGCAAGTCGCACAGTTCGGTCTACCAGTATCGTTGCCAGGACTGTGATTATGCCACCAAGTATTGCCACAGCTTCAAGTTGCATTTGCGGAAATATGGACACAAACCCGGCATGGTTCTCGACGAAGATGGCACACCCAATCCCTCGCTGGTGATCGATGTTTATGGTACACGTCGGGGACCAAAGAGCAAATCTGGCAGCACAGGAGGCGGCAGTGGCAGCAGCAGAAAGTCAAATGCTGCTGCTGCTGCTGCTATGCAACAGCAACAACAGCAGCAAGCGGCCGCTGCACCGCAGCAACAGGCCATGCCACAGTCAAACCAAACATCTCAGCTTAGTGCTGCCTTGCAGGGTTATCCCTTGACGCCTACAGCCTCAAGTGGTGCCATCAGTCCGCCAGCTCTGCCCCTACCCGCCTCGCCAGCCAAGAGTGTCGCCAGTGTTGAGGCTCTGCCAACAGCAGCCAATTTGTTGCCACCTCTGGCTAGTCTGTTGCAACAGAATCGCAACATGGCCTTCTTTCCCTACTGGAATCTCAATCTACAAATGTTGGCAGCCCAACAGCAGGCAGCCGTACTGGCACAATTGTCGCCGCGTATGCGAGAGCAATTGCAGCAGCAACAGCAGCAGCAACAGCCAGCCCAGAACAGCGACAATGAGGAGGAGGAAGATGAACAGGAAGATGATTACGAACGCAAGTCAGTGGATTCGGCCATGGATCTTAGTCAAGGCACCCCCATCAAGGAGGAAGAACAAACGCCGCAGCAACAACAGCAACAACAACAACAGCAGCAGCAACAGTCGCTGCCCCAGCAGCCCCTGCCCATGAATCTAAAACTACCCGAAGATGAGGCCACTCCTTTGATGAGCAGCTCCAATTCCAATGCCTTGCGTCGAAAAGGTCGTGTCCTCAAATTGGACACTTTACTTCAGCTGAAATCCGCCGCTCAATCCTCACCAGAACAACTGAAAGTAATAATGCCCACTGCTTCGTCACCCATTAGTGGCTCAAAGGTCATACCGGATGAGCACTGTTCTGGTGCCAGTTCAGCAGACGAGTCCATGGAAAACAATCAAGTACCTCAGGCTAATACCAGTGCCAGTTCCACAGCCTCCAGTTCGGGGAATAGCTCCAATGCCAGCAGTAATTCAAGTACGGCTCCCAACAACTCTGCACCCTCAACCACCGCCTCGACGACGTCATCCTCATCCTCAGCCATATCCATTCCTGCCGCTGCTGGAGCTATATACGAGTGCAAGTATTGTGATATCTTCTTCAAGGATGCTGTCCTCTACACCATACACATGGGCTACCACAGTTGCGACGATGTCTTCAAGTGTAACATGTGTGGCGAGAAGTGCGATGGTCCCGTTGGACTCTTTGTCCATATGGCGCGCAACGCTCACTCTTAGAAAGAAACATGACTTTGTTATTTTTATTAAATTTTTTATGTTGTCCTGAATTGTAAATATATTTTGTAATTTTAGTTTTAAACTTTTGTTGTCGAGAATTGTAAATTGCACCAAAAACAAAAAAAAAACAAAAATCAACTAATTCTAGTCTTAAGTTTACTTTCTAACTGTAATCTATATCTCTCTCACTTTCCTATACCCCCTCTCATATGCGACTAAGAACCCTGAAAAAGGTTTAAAAAATTATCATCAATTTACCAATTTTATTTTATAAGACAAGTCAACCAAGTCCAAAGTCAAATTAATGAAATAGTTTTACCCCATAAATATATAAATGTGTATATTCTATATATATGTTAGAAAATCAAACGAATAAACAAGCATAAATGTTTAGTCTTACATTAAAGCATTACCATCTTCTCCTTGGCTATTCTCAGTATTTTGTTATATTTAATCAAAATCGATCAAAATAAATAAATAAAATTTATTCAAATATAATTTACTCCCCTTTTTTTTGTTTTTCCCCCAACGCTCTTTCGGCCAAAATGACAATATTTTTGATAACCAAACACAAAGATGAAGTACAAATCCAAAGATTTTAGACGTTTGTAGAAGTTTTATTTTAAATTAATGCTAATCTGAGCAAATGAATCAAAATTACATTTTCTAGAAATCCTAGAATTTTAGATAAAAAAAGTCCAGTGTGAAACAAATCTTGTTTGTAAGTACCAAAAAAGCATACGAGGATAAGTATGTAGAATAATGTTTAAGTTCACCCAAAAAATGTTTTTATGTACTAATGCAATAAAGAAACGAGATATTATGAATGGCATAACATGCGGTTTTTTCAGTGAAGAATTTCCTTTGAAAACATTTGGGGAAGAAACGGGTAAAGGGGTCACTAAAATGCTGAGTAGATAGATTATATTGCATCACTTCCACTCTCAAGACGAAATAAGAGTATTGACTAAAGTATGTCAAATGCTTAGACTACTCCAAGAGATCGATTATTTAAAGAAAGCCCGCTTGAAAGAGTGAGCCGTTACAGAGAGCTGGGATGAAGGGATGGCTTGAAAGAGTAAGCCTTTACAGAGAGCTGGGAGGAAGAGATGGGAGCGTTTTGAAATTTGGATATTTTGCGGCTTCAAAACTTCTAATATAAGAAGGTCCATGTCAAAATTATAAGACACTTTTATAACTTGCGTTTCCTCCCTCGCAAAATCTTTCTGAACTGGAATATAATAGAAACAAACATGACGAACGAAAGAAAAACACCGTTGGTTGCGATTTTTATCATTGCTTGGAAAATTGCCGATAATTTTGAGTTCAAGTCAAAGAAATTTACTAGCTATAAGACACTTAACGAAAACTAAGGCCAGACTGTTAAAAACAACTCCACTTGTTATTTTTTTGTTCACGATTTTAATTTAAGCAATTTGAAATAAAATGGTTCGATCAACACTGCTTTGCGGGAAAGAAACGGGCTTAATTCTTGCCTTTTCAAAATCCGGCTTGAATATAAGACAAATATCACGTAAAATCGGTCACAGTCGCACAGTTATTGCCAATTTTTTTAAGAATCCTGAAGAATACGGCAAAAAACGTAGTACTGGATGAAAACCAGTGTTAAATGACCGTAGAAAGCGACGCGTTATTAACAAAGTGAGCAATTCAACCGCCTCATGCTCCCAACTTGCTGCACTCAGCGCAAAAAATGTGTCCACTATGACGGTCTGGAGAGTCTTAAATAAATCTGATCACATTGTGAGAGGTGTACTTAAAAAAATTACTCATTTGACAGCCCGCCACAAAGCACCTCCGATTGAATTTGCAATAGAAAACTTGTCAACAAACTGGGCCTCGGTAATTAATGTCTCATTGTTAGTTTTCATATTTCTAATCAATTTTTCTTTGCTTAGGTAATTTTTTCGGATGAAAAAAGTTTAATCTAGATGGTCCAGATGGATTTCGACATTACTGGCGCGATTTAAGAAAGTAGAACCTTTCTTTTCGCAAAGAAATTTTGGTGGCGGGTCAGCAATGATACGGGGAGCATTCAATAAGTTTGGAAAGCTGGATTTGCAATTTACAAGCTCCAAAATGAATAGTGCAGACTACATTCGAGTCCTAGAAAATAGTTTGCTCCCCTACTTAAATGAAAACTGGGCAGCTTTTTTACAAGAGTGTTCGGTCGAATTATTGAAATGGCCAGCATGCTCACCAGACTTAAATCCAATTGATAATATTTGGGGAATCCTCGCATGACCTGCCTACAAGGAAAACTCAAGCTACGACAGTGTTAGAAACCTTAAAAGAGCGATTTTAAGAGAATGGAACCTCCTTAAACTGCAGTTTTTATGAATCTGATAGATTCAATGAAAAAAAGAGTTTTTGATGTTGGAAGATGTATGGGATCGACAATTAATGCCTAAAATACTGGTTTGGTCAGGTGGCTCAGCGGTTAGTGTGCGCGACCGCTGAGCATGAGGTCGTGGGTTCGATCGCTCCTCGGAACATATAATGGAAAGTTTTTTTCTTTGAATAAACTTTACACCCGGCCATACCTCTTTGCTGTTGGCGCCAGCATTGCAGTAATTAGCCATGAAAAGCTTCTCAAACTGCCGTTCGGATTCGGCGTTAAACTGTAGGTCCCTTTCTCTTGAGCTAAAAATTAGAAGACCTCAGAATCACAGACAGGATCATTGGGAACGTAATATCAAGAACTCGCGTTAATCGTTCACATGGTTAAGGTACCTCCAGAAGGGGTCAAACCTAAATTCTTGAATATCTTTTAAACCGCACGGTAGAGTTTTATTAAAAACTCAATTTAAGATAACATAAAGGGCTATTGCATGTCCCTAAGAGATGGTACTCGTCATCCAAAAAACCGCGAGATGGACTACTATTTTAAGATTAACTCACGAGTCACTCCAAATAGTCCATAAATAAGACCGAAAATTAGATCGAACTGCGTTTTGATCGATTGACGATTGATCAACGAATCATTGGTTCACGGATTATGGGCATTTTTGTACAAGCAGCTGCCTTAGAACAACATTGAACATTTAGGATATTAGCAGCTTCGCCCAAAATTATGCAATTTATTTAATGTGCAAAACTCTTTATTGACAGCAAGAAAATGGAAAATTGCATTTATAAATTGGTGGCTCCGTCAACGTTCTCTTAGTAGACAACTACTTACCTTCATGTAAAGAATTTTTTCTAAAATAAGCGCAGTTTCCACTCCTAACGGAGTCTGCAAAACTTATTATTTCTTATTATTATGCCTTCTAGCAATCTTTAAAGTTATCGCAATGACCCCCAATTTAACGTTATTTAAAATGGAGTGCCTAAAGGTCAACATTATTAAATGCTTCAGTCCCTGCTGCTAAGATTGACCCATAGCAATAATGTATATTTGGGAGACCAAGCTCTCAATGGCACACAAATTCCTCTCGGCTACTAGTGTTCTTCGGCGGTCGGTTACGCCCGGGAACTTCTAATCAATGGCTCTGGACTCCGTCAAAGAAGGTTAATCCAATGGAACGCCACCTGTCAGGAAGCGCTTTGCAGATGGCATTTGGTGTGGCTCCGGTTGCTGTCCTTCAGCGCTACCCAGACAGCCTTGCATTCCATCACTTGAAATATATAAATTCATGTGTTTCAACATGTAGCGGCATGACTTACCACTTTTGTCAAGCTTCCCACTCGCTCTTATCTTTCACTGCGTTTATAAATAAAGTTTATCAACATTAGAAAATGCCTGTGATCGTCGCTTTCTGGCAGATTCTTTTTTTGGTGCGACTTGTTTGTGGTTCTCACTTACAATTCCGTGCGATATATCGATTCGATTCGTTCTCACACAATTTCGCGCGAAATGAGGCGTTAACGGAACTTAACTCGATACGTAATTGGTAACAGAACGTAGTCGCGTAATCTTTTTTCGTGTGGAGTGGAAACTGGTTACGGAATCGCGACACGGAAAATTTACGCAGCAGGTTGTTTTATATGGGGTTTTTCATTTCGCGCCAAGTGCTTTAAGAATAAAACAGCGGCTCATCATAATCTAATGAAAGCGCTTGGCACAAAGCTTACGCCTAACGACTTTTTGTCCTCATTTATGAACGAGACTTTTTTTATACGATTGCCTAGTTGCTGACACGAGCCGCGTTTTGATTTTGTTTCATAATAAAGCGAGATGAGAAAAGGTCATAGCAGAATAAGAATACAAAAAACATTTTTTTGATTTAACTTTCCAACTTCAGTACTTCACTTCAATGGAGATAATCAGACTTAAAAATTAGGAGGATGAGTTTCTCATTGATGGTTATCACACAATTGAATTTGGTGCTGATAAGAGCGGGTGCAGTGTTTGTATGCTTGTTAACCGTGAATATTGCTTCTTGCATTTCGCCACTTGATGATCATCAATGGAAAGAAAGTTCTTGATTTTAGTGATGTAGAATATAGAACTGAATGTGCTCCACTCGGAAGACTAATAAGGAGCTAACTTTTGTCCCTTTTACAACAAACGAATAGTTCTTAGAAGCGCTTGAAAACCAACTCCTTGTACCACCATATGCCAGCCTGACCAATGCCAAGTGTCAACACGCGACTCCCTATCATGATTAATCGAGGAAACTAAACAAAGCAATGGAAATTCAAAAGGTATTTTCCATTTGGAGGAAAGAGAGTGGGAAAAATGCTCCATCATGTGCTAAATGCCCGTGCTATTAAATGTAAAATGAAAAACACAAAAATTTGTGTGCGGGCGCAGCAAACAAATTGGCTCCGGGAAGAGAGAGAGAGAGAAAGAGATTACTTCAAATATCGCTTAAGAATTGCTTGATGGATTATTGACGTTTTTGCGTGAAAACGCACAATTCGCAAGGGAAAATTATATAATAATGAAAAACTCATAGGAGCTGGCGTGCTTATGAGGAGGGGAAACGCCTTCAAAACGAGGAAGTTGATGACGCAGCAAGGGATCACTTGAGAGTAAGATTGCGCGCTTGCGCCAGACGCGTGCTTAGGGAGGGAAAATTGTTTTTCTTAGCTATAAATAGGTTTTTCCCGCTTTGCTTTGTGATTGGTGGAAATGTTCTTAAGCTATTTTACAGGGGTAGAAATTCTTTTTCATTATAAATTCCAAAAATTTCATTTAAGTGGCGTTTTTCCTCATTTAAAATTATTATAATTGATATTTATGGCTTGATAGAGGAGCATCATTTCAATAATTTCGAAGGGCGCCATTGAAAATTAATGTTCAAGAAGTTAATTGAAACTGTATGAAAAATTTAAAGATCTTATCACAAATTAGATTTCTGCATATTCCTTTTGGGATGCTTTGCTCATTTGAGCCAAGTTAAGTTGCAAATAAACAAAAAATTGGCTTGTGGCTGACGGCAGGCTCAGGTCAAAAAGATGCCTATCATCGTCCGAAGCAGGCTTGAGGACTAAAGGACTTCCCTCATTGTATGAGCAAACGATGCCAGGCTTTGGTTTTGTTTGCCAGTTCTTATCTCGGCTTGCGGTATTGTAGCATCTCTTTTTTGCTCTATTCAGGGTTTGCCATTGTCTGTGAGGACCCAAAAAAAAAGGAAGAAGATTCATTGTTAAGTGTAACTAGCCAGTCCCTGGGAGATCTTCAAATACTTCAAATGCTGGCTTGACCATTTGAAAGGTGTAATTTTGGTTTCTTAGATGTTGCGCATGCGCATTTACAGCAGCTGTTTTGAGTTGGGGTAGAAACTGTGCACCGTTTCCTGTGTTTATTAGTTGTTCTTTGATTTTGATTGAGGAATTTTGTTGTGTGCAGTTTTGGGACACGTGACCGGCACGCTTCTCAAATAAAACAAACTTTCGCTCAAATCAGCAGCTAAGTAAAAAATGAAATTATATTGTGGTAAGTAATTAGGGATGCGATGGTGCCAGAAAGGGTCAGAAGGGTGATTCCTGAATGCAAGCATTTTGTGTCTGAACGCGAAAATCCCTAGAGATTTCTGGGCATCCCGACTATGAGATATATAAACGAGAAAAAAGCTAAAGTAAAGTAAAATGGCTTTTGAAGTTGACACAGCCCCAAAGGATCAAAGCCGAGCTTCTCTCAAATCTCTTGCATTGTGCGCTTCTAATTTTCGCGCAAGAGAAAGGGACCTACAGTTTAACGCCGAATCCGAACTGCAGTTTGAGAAGCTTTCCATGTCTAATTACTACAAAACTGGCGCCAACACCAGAGAGGGGTGACCGGGTGTAAAGTTTATTCAAAGAAAAAACTTTTCATTAGATGCTCCGAGGCGGGATCGAACCCACAACCTCTTGCACAGCGGTAGCGCACACTAACCGCTGAGCCACCCGGCTTCGTCTGTGCCGAAGTTTTAAAACACTTGAAACAAATCATTTATATGGCAGCTAAAGGAAGTAAACATCCGACCCGCGTGGTTCCAACATATTATCAGTGTGCAGCTTAAAGATGACTCTGTGCAAAATTTCAGCTCGATAGTTTCAAAACTAACTCAGCTCGTCATGCTGATCAAGAATATATATTAGGGAGAATTGTAAGAAAATTTCACCTTGAAACTATGTGTCTAAAATCCATTCCTAGCTCCCACTGAAAGCCATAAAAATTTCAGGTTGAGTTATTTGAACAGCTAGATTTATTTGGGAGCATATAAAACAAATACAAGCCAATGAGGAAATTTCCATTGAAAACAAAAAAGTTTTTCTAACTAAGACTACTTTTCAGACTCTGCTTTTCTATGACAGCTATACTATATAGATGTCCGATTTTGACCAAATTTGGTGGAATCATGGAAAAGCATAGTAAACTAAGAAGTACGAAGTTTTGGAGGCGTTTGCATTGAAAACTAAAAAGTTTTTCTCACTAAAACTAGTTTTTCGTCCGATCGTTCCTATGACAGCTTTATGCTATAGTCATCCGATCCGGCCGGTTCCGACAAATGTGCAGCGTATATGCACCAAAAGACTTCGTGCAAAGTTTGGTGAAGATAGCTTTCAAACTGACGGAGGAGATAGCATAGAAACAGACGGACAGGGCTAAATCAACTCAGCTCGGCATGCTGATCAAGAATATATATACTTTATGTTGTCGGAGATGCTTCCTTCTATGCGTTAGAAACATCCGGACAATTTTATAATACCCTCTGCAAGGGTATACAAATTTTAAAAAAAGGTATTCAACTTTTGAACCAATCCGTCACTTTCGGGCCACCCTGTAGGTTGGTAAATTGGAGTTGGATATTTTACTGGTTCAGAACCGGGTTCGAACCGGTTCAAAAGTGTTTCAAAACCTTATCTCAGAAGTTATTTAGGCAACGAGCTTGAAATTTAAGCTAAGATCTTAAAATTTGGTGTGAAGGCTGGTACTATGAAGTTAGACATTTTCCCAGCTTCGAACCCTCTTTTGATTGGAAAAGTGGTAATGTTCACCAAATTTCCGAATTTATTTAAACTATAAACTGGAAATTTTTAGAGTGGCCGGGCTCGCTGAGCCTAGTGTGTCCGACCGCTGTGCAAGAGGACGTGGATTCGATCCCGCCTCGGAACATCTAATGAAAAGTTTTTTTTCTTTGAATAAAACTTTACACCAGGTCACGCCCTTTGGCCCTTTGGGGCTGTGTCAACGTAACAAGCCATTTTACTTTACTAAACTGGAAATTTAGTGTCTGTGTTGGAAATAAGTAGTTTGGTATTTTCTCTAAATAAAACTCGATTCAATCAAGTTTGAACGAGTTCAAATATTAAAATCGATTTGCACCCTGTTGAAACTTGAATCATATTCTCACAGTGCAAGGGCACCGGGCGACGCCGGGTATTCAGCTAGTTAACAATAAAAACAAGAGCGTAAGTTAAAGTCAGCCCTGCACGACTCCAATATATCCTTTTCTCAGGAAGAGAAGTGTTCAACAGCCATTCCTTATGTTAATTAACAGAGCATTAACATTAATGTTAACATATTACATTAAAAATATATAACAATCAAGTGAGAAAGTCGGTCAAGCCCGACTATAATATACTCCGTACCAAAGAAGATGTATGCTCAGTGTGAATTTACTAAGAATGTCCAGAAGGTACGAACCTTCTATCTATAAAACTGCCGGAAATATGACGTTTTTCTTAATTGCGGAGGCGGGAAATGTCATGGCAAAAATTAAAAATAAACTTGATCTGCCTGCAAGTATGTCGAAACTATATCTCTTACCATCTCTGAGATCTCTGAGACAGACGGACAAGACTATATCGACACGGCTGTTGATGCTGATAAAAAAATTATCGGGGGATATCACGGAAATTTCTAGTGATTTTCGTATAAACGCTTGTATTTCAAGCTAAAACTGCTTGCATGTGTGAAGTGCTTCCAAAATGCCAGGCTACTAGATTAGAGAACGAAAGTTATGCGAATTGAAACCGACTGTTCAAAGCCACGTAGATGTAGGTACTAGGATCAAACCGAAGATATTCAGTTCATTATGTAAAGTGGTAAAGAATTTAAAATTGAAATGCAAACGTTTATACAAAAATCACTAAAGATTTCCGTGTCACACCCGTATATATACTTAATAGGGTCGGAGATGATTCCCCTTGGCTGTTACATACTTTTGCACAAGCTTAATATATGTTCTGTGTTTCTTCGGTATAGTATATCAATGTGATCGCCGAAAAGAAGCGAGTTCATAAGTTCCACCCCCAAAGAAGGGTCTTCCACTCAAAATAAAATTACAAAACAACAAAAACTGGTTTCAATATCAATTTGATACACGTTGGCTCAAAATAAAACTAAAACTAAGAGACTGTCAAAATGATCTTTTGGTTATTAATTTGATACGCAAAAGTATCAATTTGAAACAAACACTTTTTTATGAAAGTTCGAAAATTCAAAATGTCATGTCATTAACTGTTTTGATTTTAGTGCAAACACATCGGTAATTTGCTTAAACTAGACGCTACGTAAAACAATCCCTCAGTCGACGTGTTGAAGACTAAAGCACAAGCTCGGTATTTACAAGGCGTGCAAATAAACATATACATCGTTCCTTGCACATATTTGTAAATTACAAATATAACTTTTAGAGAGGACGTACCCCAAGCTGTTTCTGCGCTATCCAAGATGAGAGAATCGAAGTCTGCTCCAGTTGAGGCGTGGTTCGCATACGCTGCGTTTTCAGAACCATTATTAAAGAAAGTGGCAGAGATGATCATGCCATCATAATTGGGGCAGCAACAAATCAGAAGGGGCGGACTGTTAAGTCAATAAGGTTCGCACGATGGACTTTCTCACAGTGACTTCTATATTTGAGTAACATCCGCGTTGTTATATAAAAGTAGAATGTTTCCCATAGCCAAAAAATACATTTTGTAAGAATTCCGAATAAAAAACTCAGTTCTTAAATGTTTATGTTTCAGTTTGCTGATATCTGAATTGGTACTTCAAACTTGATAAGACAAAATATTAAACAGAGAAAAGCTAGTACCAAAATGATACCAAAATTTTGACAGTCAAAATATCAAAATGATAATTGTTAGTATCAAATTAATACTGAAAAATTATTACAAAATAGTATCAGCCTGATACTAGTTAGTATCAATTTGATATTTTTGAAATATCATTTTAATACTTTCGAAATATCAACTTGATACTTGGAGTATTAAAGAGAATTTGATACTCAAAAGTTTAAAATTGATGACTAAATAGTGTAATTTTAATGACCTTTTTTCATTGGGCGTAGGCAAAATTGCAAAAAAATACACACAAAATTTGGTTCTGCTGACGTCGATGTCTAAGCAGAAGTGAAGGAAACGAACAGAAGCCGAAGACATATCAGAGAGCAGACGCACAAGGTCACCAGTAAAAAAATTCCACAAGAGGCAAGCATGAGTAAAAAAATACTTAAGTGAGAAAGCGATTGATAAAAAAGGCGTTGCTTGAATTGTTGGTGAAAAATTTTACACTCAAATTTTACGGTTCCCTGTTTGTATGAGTATTTCCTATACGATACGCGAGTTTTTTCGGCACTTAAGTGCGAGACGCAAATATGCCGCGAGTAGAAATACTACTGATTACGAAAATATCAAGTACTTATGCAGTGCACTTGCACACCTTTCCGGGTGTCACCATCATCAGAAAGCAAAACAGAAGACGGGAAACTATTAGGTATGAATGCTTTTATGGCCCGAAGCAGAATCATGAAAAATCAAGAAAGATATTCGGTCAAGCCCGACTATAACATATGGTACTCTGTACCTGTGAAGTGCTGCCCATAACCGTTGCGACCGGTGTTGCCCACATTTGTTTGTTTTCCTTATATCTCGAATATCGTTCATCCGATCTTTAAAACTCCTTCAGTGGATCGATAAGGAATCCCGAATACTAAATATCTCCAGAAGGTTCGAACCTTCTAACTATAAAACTGTGGAAGATATGAGGTTTTTTCGATATTGCGGGGCCGGAATGGGGCGTGGCCTAAATTGAAAATAAACTTGATCTGCCTGCAAGTATAAGAAACATTTGTTCCATACATGTCAAACCTCTATCTCTTACCATCTCTAAGACCTGTTTGTTCATACGGAGAGACGAACAGACAGACAGACGGACACTTTTGCACAAACTTAATATACTCTGTGTACCTCTGGTACAGAGTATAAAAATTGAGTGGCCATTTAAAAATGAGAAGTTGATTTTCGACAATTTTTTTTTGCAGTCCTGTGAATAAAAAGAAATAGTTAAAAATTTTGTTTTTCAATGATTGAGGTGCGAGCCATAGCCATTATTCTGCGTCCATTAATCCCTATATCATCAAAATCGGTCCAGTAGAACTTGAGAAAACGTGTGAACCATTTTGAAAAACTTGGTTTCGAGAAAAACGAGCTTAAAGTTTGCAGTTGCTACGAAATTTGGTTCACTAAAAGGGCTATATCTCCAAAAGTATTCCGAACTTGGAAAAATCCTTTTGGAATAATATTTTTGAATATCAAAGCATAAAAAAATTTAAAAAAAAAACGAAAAAAAAAATTTTAGACCAAAAGAGGGCCTTAAAAAGTAAACAATTTGAGTGTGCATAAAAGAATTGTTTAAGGCCCTCTTCTGGTCTAAGCGACCAAATCTTACGTTTTTTAAAAACTTGTGGAAAAAATCGGGAAAAGATTTTACAATTGGGTTTTTTGTCTGGTCTAGAACCTTCTCTCAATAAAACTGACGGATATATGACGATTTTTCTAAATTGCGGGGGTGGGAGGGGCCGTGGCAAAAATCGAAAATAATCTTGATCTGCTTGCAAGTATAAGAAGTTTTGTCCCATACACGTCAAACCTCTATCTCTTACCATCTCTGAGATGTGTTTGTTCATACGGACAGACGGACAGATAGACAGACGGATGGACAGACGGAAATGGCTAGATCGACTCGCCTGTTGATGCTGATAAAGAATATATACTTTAGAGGGTCGGAAATGCTTCCTTTTGGCTGTTAAATACTTTTGCACAAACTTAACATACTCTGTGTACCTCTGGTACAGAGTATAAATATAAAGCAAATGACAAATATGGCTTCAAAATACCTAACACATCGACGGCTACAGTTTGATCACAAATTCCAAAATTGCAACATATTTCTGACACTTTTTTTCTCAACCCTGCATTAAAATATATCCCTTCTATGCTTATCCTCAAATCTATATAAAAGCCAGAAGCGCACATAAAAGTATTATTAAATACCATCGAAAAAAATCTCCCACAGGGCTGGGAACATAAAACGGGGTTTTGTCGACAGCCACCCCCATGACTAAGTACAAACACAAAAAAAATAATAATAATAACCAACCCAACGCCATATTGAATAAATTCAGACGGATTGGCAGCCATTTTTAGAACGTAGCTAAAAATAAGCCAAAAACTATTTAGGGGAGTTGGCCCAAAAGTGTTACAAGATTTTCCACTATCACAAAATGGCAATTGTGTGAGTAGGGGTAGGGGGGGAGGAGAGCGTACAAGTTTAGTTTGATTAAAACACGCAAGGGTGCCGTGTTGCCTTGACCACAGGCAGCAGCCAGCAGATGATTAGCAACTCACCCCCTCTTGAGCGCCGTCTCCTTTGCACTTCTCTTACCCCTTATCAAACAGCCGACCGACTCGGATCTCGAAGAGCTGTTGATTGCGGCGCCCACATCATGAAAGAAACAAATTTCACTTTTTTCCACAACTTTACGCATTTTAATTTTGGTGAAAATTGCCTTGTACGAGGACCAGCATCTGTGGGTAATTATGTTCGCTGATCCTGACTGATCCTTTTGCCTCAAGCGTAACGTCATGTGCATACACACACACGAACACACGTGGAGGATTTAGTCTTTGTTATTGAATAGAAGATAATTTATTTCTGTAAACAATTTTCACTGGAATTGCGCAGAGTTGACCAGTCCAACAGCTGACCTATGAGAGATTGAGGTAGGTGGAACAAATTCTTAAGTGGGTGATGCTAACAAGGCAAAGAAAAGGCAAACGAAGCCGTTTAGTTTTGGCATTTGGCTAAGTTATTATGGTCAAGAGTGCGATAGAAAGCAGTTAATGGTTTTTACTGTGTCGCTAATAGCCTGTAGTTGATGTTCCTTTAATACCCAAGTTCTTGATTTAAGATCGTTTTGGGACATGGGTCATTCTTTTCCAACCCGAGCGTTATCCAAATTCTCCAACTCTCTTTATATGTTATACGATGTATAATAAGAACATGTTCTTTATAATCCTTGTCCCAGTTAAACTTCAGTTATCAATGCTTTCCCAGGCATCTAGCATTGCTCTGTTGACTTGGGCGACATCTGTAGACTCAGCAAATATAAAGAAAAAGGCTGCAGAAAAAAACATCGAACTCAATCGAGTTACCCACACACCAAATTTTTATTGTTTGTTAGCGGGGAAAATGTAGCAAACTGACCAAATGAAACCAGAGGCTTTCCCGTCCCCGTCCTGTGTTGTCCCTGTCCTGCCGCCGTCGCTGTCTAGTGTGTGTGTGTGTTGTGTGCAACCCCCACAATATACACAGGCACACGCTGTTTGTCGACTTCCTTTTTCTCTATAACGGATGCTGGACATTATCGCCAGCAGCAACAACAACAATAACAACAAGAATTTTTTCCATGCCGCTTGCATATATTTTTAACCATTGTTATTTTTCGTTAACTAAAGTGCCATCAGGGGCAGATGTTTTTTCTATCTGTCAGAGTCTCTCAGCATATAGACAAAATATTTTTTTCAAGCCGCCGAATGGACTACTAGGTGGACGCATTTGGTTTCTTTACATAGTTTTTGTTGGGGTTAGTGGGTATCTATCACTTTTCCCTCCAAGGTTGACCTTTAATTTTCTACAGTTTTGCATATTTATCATTGAATGTGTGTCAATTCGTTTTGGTTTTTGCAATTGAATTGATTTGAAATTTTGTTTTCAGATTTGATAAATGGAGACTAAAACCATACGGCATTATAAGGGGTGCGGAAATGGCAAGTATTCATAAAAATATACAATTCAAAAGGAGTTTATTTTAGGTGCTTAAATTTATCATTCACAGTGTCAACTGATTGCACTAACCACAATTGGAGGTAAAGCTGTATTTTGAACTATTTTCACTTGTCGAGATCTCATGTGAAATGGGTGAAAAATACCTCAGATTTCTGTGGGTTGGCTGTCAAAAAACTCATTTGAGAGATATCGAAATTTGAGAATAGCCTTCTTCTCATTCAGCTTTTCATGCTTTTCATTTATTTATGAGTTTCTCAGATTGACTATTACACTTGTCTGATATCTAAAAAATGAAAACTTTTATGAGATATCATACAAGTGAAAATACAGCTTAAGCAAGTGCTCACACAATTTGGCAAAATATATGGAATTACCATTCGTTATAAACAAGTTGCTATTTGATCTTACGAGATCTTTCATTGATCCCAATTTTAAAGTACATGGATATATCGCCCGGATCGGATGACTATAGCATATAGCTGTCATAGGAACGAAAATAGTCAAAAACTAGTTTTAAAGATTTTTATTTCTTAGTTTACTATGCTACTACATGATTCCACCAAATTTAGTCAAAATCGGACATCTATATAGTATAGCTGTCATAGAAAAGTAGCGTCTGAAAAGTAGACTTAGTTAGAAAAATAGGGGAAAGTTAACTTCGGCTCGGCCGAAGTTTTGTATACCCTTGCAGCTTCCATTGAAAACAAAAAAGTTTTTCTAACTAAGACTTCTTTTTGGACCTTACTTTTCTATGGGATCTATACTTTATAGATGTCTGATTTCGACCAAACTTGGTGAAATCTTGAAAAAGCATAATACACTGTTAATTACGAAATTTGGAGGCGATCCCATTTAAAACTAAAAAGTTTTTCTCACTAGAACATTTTTTTCGAGCGATCATTCATACTTGAGCTCTATGCTATAGTTATCCGATTTTGATAAAACTTTGTAGAAAGATGTTAATGTATATAAAATAAGAATATACCAATAAAAAGGACGTTTTCATTAAAAACAAAAGAGTTTTTCTCACTAGAACTAGTTTTTCGACCGATTGTTCCTATAGGAGCTATATGTTTTTTTTTTTTTAATTGTTTATTTGGAATAATTAATAACAAATGACTTATATACTAAAATAAACAAAAGTGTATATAGTTTATGATATGGACGCTGTCTCTAGTCGAGCTCTCTAGTCCTTAGCTTTCTTTTTACTTTAGGTTTTCATTTTATGAAATACATGACGTTACTTGACTTACTGGTTATGACTATAAGTATTTTAGGAATGTGCTTGCAGAGAAAAATTTGGAAAAAACAATGCATATATAATTAATTATAAATAAAATAACCTAAATCTATTAGTGGGGGTTAAGGGAAGGGATGGGAAAAGGGGATCTTACAGTTCAGTCTGGTAGCCACCAACATTTCTTGGCCGTATCTAGCGACATTGCTTTGTCTTTGTCGGATATTTCGCTTGTTTGTGCTTGTTAGGATTTTACAATCTATGATTTTATTGTTTGCCCTTCTGTTTATGTGGTACAAAATTGGGGTACCCTCGTTATTTAAGACATAACCGTTTTTGTCTAAAAATATGAATACTTCTGGTGGTGTGTATCCGTTCAGTAATGCTTGTTGAAAATAGCCTTCGCTCTCTAAAAATGGTGCTCTTATGAGAACGTTGTCCATGTTTTCAGTACATCTTCTTATATGGTTCCTAGTCAAGTGAACTATTTGAATGTCTACCCTGCAGATTTTTGCTGACTTGTACAAATTTACATTAGAGTGGTATTTTGTAAAGTTGCTACTTGGCGTTCTATACAAAGATGTGCATGATCACATCTACGCTAATTTTCTAGACGTTCCATAAGATGGCGAAATGTTGTACCATATTGGACAGGTGTATGTCAAAATTGGCCTTACCAGTGCTTGGTACATAAGACCTTAACGTTGCACAAAAGTTTGGAAGAGAACATTCTTTTGTATAGGTGGAAAGCTTTGTTTGCTTTGGCTATTTGTTCGTTAACATGTTTGTTGAAATAGAGGAACCGGTCTAGAGTAACTCCTAGATATTTGACTGCACTTGAAGACAGGATCGGGACATCTTCGTCATTACTGGTTATGCCGAAATGTTTCCAATACTTCCTAACGTTGTAGTTGCATTTTCTTATAGGGGGCCTGAATAATATACTTTCGCATTTATCAAAGTTAATTGTTAGCTGCCAGTTTTCAGTAAAGTCTTTATTTTATCCTGTAGGTTTTCGTTTATTTTCTGGATTGTACTGTCTACGTGGTATATGACAATGTCGTCTGCAAAAGCAATAATATTGTCCATTTTCTCTACTAGGTCTAAAATATACAGATTAAATAGTATAGGTGCATTGACGGTGCCTTGTTGTAACCCGTTTATTACGGAGAAGTCTTCTTCGCTGGAGGACTGGTGATGTGAAAACAAAAAAGTTTTTCTAACTATGGCTACTTTTTGGACCTTACTTTTCTATGGATCTATCTATATATATAAAACTTACTGCTGATATATTTAACCTGACGACGACTGGTGACCATCGCCACCTAAACGGTAAGAGCTTGTGCTAAAATTTTGACAGGAGTTTCCTTAGGTGGTGAAAGACGGGGTTTTGGAAAATTCCACTCGGAAAAGCCGGAAAAGCGTCGGAAAAGTTTGTATGGGGAAAATTTTATTTTTCATCCGATTGACTTGAAACTGGTTTTGTAAGCGAAGTATACGAAATAATTGGGCACGTATTTTCCCGATTTCGGAAACTCTGCCCTCAAGGAAAATACCCGGGAAATTCGATATGCAAAAATTTATATTCCATCCGATTGATTTAAAATTCTGTTTGTAAGGACAGTAAGTGAAATAATATGTAATGTAATTTTCAGATGCTGGAAAATTTGACCTTAGGGTCGGAATACTCATGGAAAACTCAGCAGCCAAAAACCTATTTTTATCCGATTGGCTTTAAACTTGGTTTGTAAGGATAGTATAAGAAATATCGATAACGGTAATTTGGGCTGCCGTTTTTCATGTTTTCACAGCTTATGTGCGGGACTTGGACCTCGAACTGGAGTTAGAACTGGACCTGAACGTGGAGGTGGACGTGGACCTGGAGGTGGCCATTGAGGTGGCCATGAAAGTGGCCGTGGAGGTGGCCGTGGAGGTGGCCAAGGAGGTGGCCATGGAGGTGGCCAAAGAGGTGGCCATGGACATGGCAATGGAGGTGGTGGTGGACCTTTAGGTGGACATGGAGGAGGACCAGGAGGTGAAAAATGGTTCAAAAACCGCAATATTTGCAAAATTCTTAGTCTCGGTAAAACTTTGGGGACTGGTTAGTCGCTTGCCCGGGAAGGTTTCTAAGCACAAACCGCGATATTTGGGAAATTTTTGATTTCAGTGAAACTTAGGGGAATGGTGGACGCTTGCCCGGTAAGGTTTATAGGTTGAAGAGATGGGCGGAAAATGGTGCACAAACCGCGATATTTGGCAAATTTTTGATTTCAATGAAACTTGGTGGAATGGTGGACGCTGGCCCGGAAAGGTTTCTAAGTTGAAGAAATGGGAGGAAAAAGAAAACTGCGAAATTTGAAAAACTATAGCGTTCACTCGATTGCAATGCAACTTTGAGGAATGGTTGGAGAGTTGGTGGAAAATGTCCCAAAATGTGAATTCAAGGCCAATCCTTATTTTTGGGCCAATCTTTATCAAATTGGGTTTGAAAGCTTTCAAATTTTAAAAGCCCACCACCAAGATCGGAAATGTCAGGAGAGACTTAATTTTTAACCGCGGGCGGGGCCTAAGAGTTAATATCAGCTTTGATCCGATGTATGTAAGATACGGTCAAATATTTTCCAATTTGTGAAATCCTTTTCTAATACTCTAAGCTAAAAAATATCAATGAAAAGTCGGCAGCCGGCTTGTTTTCTTCTATTTACGAGCACGTTTTGCTGGTGGCTGTTCTTTTGTCTGCCTTTCTTTTTTTCTTCTGTCTTTTTGAGTATCGTTGCGACGTTCTCTTTGAAAGTTAAAACCGCAAACAAAACTCAACACCCCATATATCACTTTTTTCGGGTGACGCCACATAACCAAAACACAATGTTTGATTAAAAAGTCAATTAACCAAAGGAATTTCTTTCATACTTACTTCTGGGATTCCGGAAAAAATTTTGTGTAATATTTTCAAGTCAAAAATTATAAAACTTTTGAATTTGAAAAAAAACTCGTGTTATGTCTTACAAACTTAAAGCACGTGTTGACTGATCGGTTGCTTGTCAAAGGTTAGGCAACAAGAAGAGAACAACTTGACATAAACAATCAGCTGTAAATTTTTTTTGTGGCCAATATTGGTTGGTAGAAAAGACTCTGGTCTTCAGCCATAATTTTTTACGCAACACCCACCATTTTAAAGGTTACTTCAGGAAGTACCTTTGGCTTTTTTCTTTTGCCACCCCTCCTCATACATGATCAAAACCAATCAAAATCATTCGCCTCGCTAGTTAAAAAGTCAAACAACGCCTCATACACAATCACAAAATAACCAACAAAAATTTTACGCAAAAAATACGATTACGACCAATAAAAATATCACAAAAAATGCTCAAAAAACCAAATGAAAAACTACCCAAAAAAATTTGCCAGAAACTACCCAAAAGTACATAGAAATAGGGTGAGTATGGAAAACGAGCCACCCCTCAAAAGAGGGTTGCAAAATATAAAGGAACATTTGGCAAAAATGTCGAATGGATCGATCAATTGAAAGATATAAAAACCTAAAAAACAGGTAGGTAAACGATACTTTTTAGCAACATGTGTTTTTTGCTTTGTTTTTCTTTTTTTGGGCCTTGAAAAGATTTCGAAAATCTTTGGGGTATGACTTATTGGTCTTTTGTAAGGTTAGAAGTGCAAATGTCAGGCTGTAACAAGAGAATCGATTTAGGTACGCAAGTAACGTGAGCAATAAGAGATTCCCACATACAATCAAATGTAGTGTGTATCATGATCAGGTGTTAAATGATACCCACATAATCAAGGATAAGTTGTCAACATTTACGTTTACGATGGGCGGATATGGGGTGTTGTGTTTCCGTTAGGCGGTGACTTGTGTCCTTAGCAAAATCGCAAAACAGCTGCTTGGCAAGCCTTTCCACCCGGCAGCAGGTGCTCCGTAACTGCATCCATCACCACAAAATTCTCCGTCATTGTCAACTATTTGCTTAAAGTGAAGTGCAGCATTCTTACCATTTTTAAGGGTTACAGTCCATGTTATTTTCCAGCTGGTCATTGATTCAATTGAATTGTTCAAATCGCAATTTCCATGTGGCTTCAGCGTAACGAAAGAGTTTTTGTTTTTTTTTTTCATTTTTCATAGAAAAATTGCTTTAATTTTTGCTTAGCAAAAAGGGCGAATTTTGTACAAAAGGTTCTGTGTTTTGGTGGATTTGTAACCCCTTTTTGAAAGTGACGATCATGATTTTTGGTGGTGGTTACTTTTGATTTTCAAATGTTTCTAATTGAGGGCAGCTGCTTTTGATTAATGGTTGACAGAAGAGGGAAAGTTGTCGAATTGCGAACAAGGAGCAGGCTATGTAGAGCAGTAAGTGTGTTATATGAAAGTGCAGAAGTAAGCACATTAACTACTCTGAATCATGTACAACATCCTATACCTGCCAAGTAAAGTTTAGGGAAAAATGAAGACAGATCCTCTTTGTTCCTAAAAAATGGATTCCCACAAAACCACACCCCACTTCAATCACCCCAAAAAAAACTGAGCTCATACACAAGGTCAATCACATAAAATGATACACCAATTACCAAGTCAATTTTTTGTACCTTTTTTTACCCCCCAGGATACAAAAAAACACACCCCACTTAAATATGTATGTATAAAAAAAAGTGCCCTCGTGTTAAGTGGCGCTAAAAATCAAATTAAGGGTGTTTACATAACGACTCCTCGATTACAACATAATTTAAAAAACAGGAAGGGAAAGCAACAGGTCATGAGCACAAAAGATCAGGGAAGAGGGGTGAAAAGCGGAAGTTGTTTTTTTTTATGAAGTGCTGCCTTTTTATTGGTGGTTAATTTGAGTGCGTACTCGGGATTCGGTTGTGATGAGGGTATAATGATGCAACAGGCGGTGAGTTGATAAAAAGGAGCAGCCGGAGAAGGGTTCGTCTTGAGCTATTTATAAAGAATGGTCGTGCGACAAGTCAAGGGAAAGGGTGTCTTTTGTACAACATCTAAGCTGATTGCCCAATGTGTTGAAAGGGTAAGAGGTTGTTGTTGTTGTTGTTGGGCACGTTTCAAGTTCAATGCCGGGGATTCGGGGATCTTGTGGTGCCACGCTCTCTCAATATTTCTGTGTAATCCCCATGGCATTGATTGGCTCGCCTTTTGTTGGGAATGGGGCGAAAAGGGTGTCTAAAAATAAAAACAAATAATTTAAACTCTTTTTCGGGCACTTTTCATTTTGTTTTTATTGTGCGCCGTAAATGTGAGTCTTTCTCTTTTGTGATATGGGTAGGGGAGGGGATTTGAAGTGTGGTTCGCGGCAGACGGATTGAGAGGGGGTTGACGCGAGAACGGGTGCGTGTGGCCCTTTTTAAAAATAACAAAACTCCGATGATGTGTGGGTGACGAAAAAAAATGGAGAATAGCTGGAAGGGTGGGTTTTTGTTTAACGCATAAACATAAAATGGCGTTGGATTGGAACATTTTGATTACTAAGAATTATAATAAAGTTTTTTTTTACGGCAATGTTGTAGATATAATCGTCACTGACTAATGCCCTGACCTCACTACAACTGCACTTTGCATTTTCGCATTTTGGCAAAATGTACATTTTCGCCAATTGACGAATTTTCCAACACTACATTAGAGCGCGCCAAATGGCAGAAGGTTAGAACCTGCAATGAATCTGTACTTTCATAAACTAATCAATAATAACTCAATGAATTGCACAAAGTTAAGACTCCCAATGTAATTGCAATTGGTATGAAGAGGCTTCGTTAATTGTAAACAAGGTCATACATTCTCAAAATGCAAATGCAGAAGCAACATTTTCAGTGATGACGATAACGTTTTTGAAAATGTGCTTCAGTCAGGAAGCCACAAAAACCCCCGTATTTTCCTACTTTGGTGCACGTCCCATTGTCCCTAGAGAGTTGCAATAAGTCAAGGTTACAACATTCTAGGGATTTTATCGACGATTTTCGATGTTACATATTGGAATTCAGTAACCCACTTGCTAAGCATTGAAATTGTTACTGCAGACTCCTCATTGTATTAATTAATGTGTTTCTATGTTTATACTCTGTACCAAAGGTACATAGAGTATAATAAGTTTGTGCAAAAGTATGTAACAACATCTTAAATGATAAGTATTTAAGCAACTCAAGTCGACTCGTAGGCCTTTATTCATATATCGACCCCATTGCTATTGCAATGGCCTCCTCGTGATGTTCCCTGGATACCGATTTTGTATAATATAATCGGGAGCAAATGCGAGCGGCGACCCCAACTGGTACAGAGTATATGTTTGTTTTTTTTTTTTTGGTTAAGGTTTTCTTTAAAAGAAAGAGAAAGTTGGTTTGTCAGAGGACGATTCAAAATTCAAAGAGGACTCTTCTGAGATGGGTTTTGGCCGTTGGCAATTGAAAGTCGTATTAACAAGATTAACAAGTTTAGTTCTTCGCCTCTCCTGCGAAACTATTATAAATAAGTTTTGGCTTGACAAAACCGAGCTCCTCTCAACTTCTTCGTTGTGTGCGTCTAATGTTCGCAGAAGAGAAAGAGACCTACAGTTTAAGAGTACTGTATACCTTCAGGTGCAATTTTTTAAGGGTTTACGAAAAATTATAACGAGTTGAGAATTCCAAGTGCACAAATAGCACAAATTCTCAACTCGTTATTTGCCGGTTGGGTAATATAAATAGGATTTGCAAATGGCTTGTTGGTGTGACAGCAACTGAAAGTGTACTGACGAAGGCTTTGCCATGGCGGCAGCCGAAACGGCCGTCTACACAGCCACAGCACCTGATCATGTTCGTATGTATTCTCTGTTGAATTTTCTGGTTGATTATTGAACTAAAATCAAACCTCGACCTTAAGCCTGCTAACATTCACGTTGACTAATAGCAAACCAGGTCGTTAAACCCATATTCATCTATAAAATATTGCATGAAAAATAAAACCGAGCAGCCGCGACCAAACCGAGCTGTTCTGAATTCCACTTTATTTTTTAGTCAATTTTGACCTTCAATCGGCGGCTGCTAGGGTTGCTGCATATAAATTTAAGTAATCGGACAGCACTTTTTCTATCTAACTTAGCTATGTTTAACCATATTTGATATGACATTTTCAAATGTAATATTTAAATACTGGCTTAAGTAAAAATAAATCGGTTTAAAGCGTAAATAAAAGCTTTCTAAATTCAAATTATAGAGATGATGACAGCTCTGGCTGCTGTCGAGATACACAAACACGTGCGCAGGCCAGCCAGACAGCTGTTTTCGAAACCGAGATCGAAGAGTCAAAACGTAACTAAATCGTTCGGAATCGGGACCAGCAAATAGGAAAACGTGCGTTTTGGTTTCGTTTGACCAGCGGCGCTCTCGAAAAAAAATGGCCCGATAACTCCTCCAGCGTGAATAGTGCACCACGCAGTCACTTTGAGTGGGTGTAATGGCTCCTCGTGCATCACTCGTGGATTTTAGGTGCCCCAAAAGCGATAGTTTTGCTTGTTCACGTACCCGCTGAGGTGGAAATGAGCCTCATCGCTCATCATGATTTTGGTCGAAAAATCGATTATTCACGATTATTCCGCGTTCTTGGGGAGTATATCGATCCATGGCTTATTCACTTGTATTCTACATCTGTCTAGTCCACAAATGTCAAAACAGATCTGACTTTGGCGGCTATTTATAAAAATAAGAGCATCTTCCAATAGGGTGACTTCTTTTGACCCACCCTGTAGATCATGTTCAGTTTAGTGAACAACTCAATTCGTTTACTCACTCATTCATGAACAATTTAACACTAGGGTAAGCCCATGATACAATAAATAGAAGGTAGTGCAATCACTTGATCCACTGCGCATGCGTTAAAATTTGTGAGTCTGTGACGTCATTTGACAGATGAGTCTAAGGTTGGGTTTTTTAATTTTTTAAATTTTTTATTTGATATTAAATAGTTGTTTTTAATTTTGTCATTTGCATTTTGGCTTGTGCGTGAGTGAGTTCATTTCAAAATCAAAATGAAGTGTTCCGTGCCCTTGTGTAAAATAAATATAATTGGAGAGTAAAGGAAAATAATCAACCATTTTTCAAATTTCCCAAAGAAGAAAATCTGCAACGGCAGTGGTTGTTATTTTACAATTTTAAAGCTCCTTCGAAAGCCTGTTGGCGAGTGTATGCTGAACATTTTCATAAAAAGGATTTAATTGGACAGTTACAACGCCATCTGAGTAAGTAACCAATATTAAATCTATATAAAGGTAATCAAGTAAATGGCCGACAACATTAAACAAAATTAAAGATCTTGTGACTAAAATTGCTATTGCCAAGTTTAACATACATATTCTATAAAATCTTAGGCGGACCCAGGAAAATCTGCCTGAGGAAAGGTTCTGTACCAACAATTTTTTCCAAGCAGTGAAAAACAAACGGAGGGTTAAATTTCCAGATTGTAGTCAATCACAATCACATGAAGTATCGCAAACGCTTCACATAGATTTGGTTCGACCCAGACCCGTTATCTACTGGGGCAATAAGTGATGTGAACGAAGGCGGCTGCATGATTGCTGAAAAAATGAGAGACAATTCCATTTTGGAAATTCAGCGCCTAAAACAAGAATTGTAAGTAGTCCAATGCATTTGATCTTAGAAGTTAATCTACAATAACTATGATTTGTTTTAAAGGAAATCGCTGAAAGCACAAAATATTAAAGACTTGGAACTGCCAATAAAATCTTGACTTCAAAAAACGTAAAGCTAAGAGCACAAGCAATAAAATTTCAGGAAACTTTAAAAAAAAAGAAAAATCTATAGACCAACTGCATTTAAAACTGTTAAATTCGGAGCAGATTTACAAAAATATGCAGTTGCGTCATTCAAACAATTTTCACAGAAGGACAGATAAGCCCATAAAGTTCTAAAACAATGCCCAATTTATTCTTAAAAGAGGTCTCTGCATTGACTCAAAGAAGGCTGGGAATATCCATAAGCCATAAATTAACCAAAGACCAAGATGGAATTATTGTAGGTTAGAAATCTGCCATTACTCCATAATAAAAGTCGGTTCGGAATTTTAAAAACTGATTCGTATAAAAATAATACAAATTTTCCATAGCGCACTTTTTGGAGCTAGCATTATCAGCCATGCTCCCATTTTCAAACATTTTGCGATTTGAAACCGTTTTTTCTACCAAAATTGCTGTCCGAATCGCAAAACTTTTGCGAATGCACAAATGGACATGGTTGTTTAAGTCTATTATGTACCCAATCTAAGATATTTTTTCTTGAACTAAGAACGCAGTTTTTTTTTATTTTTCCGACTTGCTTTAGGTACAAAACGTTCTTGATGAAGAACGTTGGAATTAATAATTAAGAATTATAAGTACAAAGCGGTATGAATTCTATCCCCATCGATCTAGATCTCTTGCAGTCGTTTACTTTCTGAGTGTGGGATTGAAAAAGCCGAATAACTAAATACAAATTTTGACCTTGGATCAACCATATTAGTAGTTGTCGTGTTTCTTACGATTTTTGAGAAACTGTAAAAATGCCTTAATTTTCCATACACACCGATCTCCTGCTTGTATGTACGATTAAGTGCTTAGAGTATCTCGCTCCTGCTTTATTTTTCATCATCTGCTTTCTGCATAATGAATTCATCACATTGAAAAATCCTGATCCCCGATCGCATAGCTTCTCGATTGCCTCGCCCAACAATTGAAACCCAACTAGGCTCGCAAAAATTCAAATGTCATTCATTGAAAATATAACGGCCGCCAGCACAATAGCTGGCTAGCCTGGCACGCGGTCAGGACACCGAAAGGAACAAGCAACGCCTGCATCTCATTTCATGAAAATACGATTTGTATGTGCTAGCATGGGCCAATATCCTGGCACAGGATATGTGCGTATATTGTTATTATTTTGTATGTCTCCCATCCGGTTTTCGCTTCAGCTGACAGACAGCGGGCGACAATGATGACAAGAACTTGGACTGGGTCTCGACTTCCTTTTTTGTGTTGTGGCACAAACCACAACAGACGGCCACTCCTGGCCAACTGCTCGGTCCTTTGCCTAGCTGCATCGATAAGCGTGACATTTTCATATTGTTGGCGATCTAAATCAGAATTTTCATTCATGCAGAGATTTGATGATTGAAATCTCTGTTCCAGACTGAGGCCAATCACACGCTGACGGGATTAGTTGATGCTGCTTCTTTTTTATCCCCGGCTAATTGGACCGATCTGTGCCAATAGATTCTAAACAATTCTGCCATGAAATGAGAATTCTTCTTTGTGATAGATCTTAAGTGTTTTTTTTCTGGCTTCTTTTTATCTGCGTGCAAATTGCCGTTTAATTTGAGCTGACATTTAGCCAAAAAGGAGCAGATATCTCTGTACGTTTGAGATATCTGAAAGCTTTCTACTTAAACACTGATATTTGTAGGCATTTAGCCAAGATTTCAAAGGATTACAAAGCTCCTGATGAACCTACAAAAATCAACCTTATATAAACGCAACGGTAAAAATTTGTTGAAAAGTTGAGTTCCACTGTTAGTCAATAAAAATTTAACTTATTTTATTTCAAAGTATGCATCAATGACTATCATCTCCACACAGTTCTTTCGACTCTTTATTTAACTGAATACCTCTTACAGCTGCTCCCGAGTCCACTTGAAATGCAGCAAAACAAATTTTTACAACTGAAAAAATTAGTGCATAACTCCATAACTCTCTCCATTCGGCGGCGGGGGGCAGATGTCAAGCTGCTAAAGATCGCACTAAAGACATGGCAGGAGCAGAAGAAGGAGGAGCAACTCATTTGAATGTCAATTCTAAGGAAACAAAAACAAATCCCACAGGAGCCAAACACATAAGAAAATCATTTGTGAAGAATTTTAAACCAAAAGGCACCCCTAAGCGAAGAAACTCCAAGGGTCGATGACGAGGGGTCACAAGACGTATATGTATGTAAATGTCGCGTGTGCCACCGGGGCCGAGGGTCGCGACATTCGGCGCGCAAAGATTTGTGTATTTCCGGGAGGGATCGAAGTCGAGCCACACTTCCTTGTCTTGCCTGCTCCTTTTTTCGTAGCTGGCTCCTAATAGCCTAAACATTTAATGGGAGCGTGCGTTGAGCACGCGCAACATTACCTCACCCTTAACCTTAACCTCAGGCCACGATCCTGATCCTGATGCTGGCTTTTGTTTGATTTCCTTGAGGATTTGGTGTGTTTGCTTCTGTGTCTTATGATTGATTCAATGCTTTTATGTATACACTTTGTATGGATTGTGTTTGAATGATTTTCCATGTTCCTTGATCATAATCTTGTGGCATTTTGTATGGAGCATGATTAATAGAAATCTTTTGATTCCTTTTTGGTGGGTGTAACGTTTTTTTTATTGTTGTGGTTTTGACCAAGAGTAATTCAAATTGAAAGCATGTAGAAATAGTTCGTGATACGGCATAATATGGAAGTTCTGTTAACAAAAACTTTAAGAAAGCAGAAGTGCATAAACGTTATGGTTTATATGACCATCCAGAGCTCAACAGAAGTCTTTCGGAAAATGATAAATTCTGTGAGTATTACTTGTTGTGTCACAAAGAAAGGCATTGCTGTGACTTACAACCAGGACTCAGTAGATCAATTAAATAAAATCTTGCGTCTTTCTTCCATTTTTGTCAAATAAAATATCGAAAAGAGCAGTTTAGCTAGATGCAATCAGAGTAAAGCACAAATTCTATATTTTCGCCGAATTTAAAGATAATATTGCCAGCAACTTCTTAGATTGGACTAAATCAATATTAAACAGTCTAAAACTTAAACATTTGATTTCGACGCTCCTCAATGCTGTCGAAGGCTCTTATGTTACTTTCCTGCAGATTCACTTGTCTATCTATTTTGAGAGGTTGCTGCAATAAACATAGCGTCCAGATTCAATAAGAATCGCGTGCCAGTAGTTCTTGTAACAGCCAGAAGGAAGCATCTCCTACGAAAAAACGTCATATCTCCAGTTTTATAGATAGAAGGTTTGTACTTTTTGGACATTTTCAGCTATCGGTACTCATTTTCGATCCGTCAAAAGATTGGTTCGTAGTAGATGTTGAAAGGTGACATCTCGTAGACTTCTATCATAGGAGAATTCAGCCAAGCAAAATTGTCAAACTTTTTGGCATGAAAACACAAAACAAATAGGAAGCTTTTAATCCGATCATTCCACGCACATAACGGTTTGGTAGTTTTCACAAGGCTCACTTAAAAGTTCATTTTTTCTAATTAATGGTGAGTACTGAGAACGTTCGAATTTTCCTTCAAGAAATTTACTTGATATTTCTTTTTCGCGTGAAGGAGGTCCGAAAGAATACGCTTCGACCGCAGAATGCACACAACCCACAACAGCCGAGCCTGCTCTGGTAACAATTTTCAAAATTCTTTTGTGTATTGCTTTATTTCTGAGTTTCAAACAACAAAATCAGGCAAGGAAAAGTTATTAAAGTTATTTTTATACCCGTTCCTCGTAGAGTAAAAAGGGTATACTGAAGTCGTTGCAAATGTATGTAACAGGCAGAAGGAAGCATCTCCGACCCCATAAAGTATATATATTCTTAATCAGCATCAACAGTCGAGTCGATATAGCCATGTTCGTCATTCTGTATGAACACCTAGATCTCGGAGACTAGAAGAGCTTGAGCGACCAAATTTTGTATGTAGACTCCTATTGTCCCTACGCAGATCACGTTTATTTCAAATTTGTGCCACGCCCCCTCCCGCCCCCACAATAGAAATAACTCCTACAATTTTAAAGATATCATATTTTGCAGTGTAGTGTATGTGCTCAACATCTACAATCTCTGAAAATTTCATAAAGATCGGATTAAAAATGACAGAGTTATAAAAGTTATAAGAAACGTTGCATACTTTTTGGCATCGCATGCACTATTTGCTTACATAATGTTGAAATGTTCTCATTAATGTTAATGCTCTATTAACCAACATACGAGAAGGCTATACAACATTAATTTCCCAGAGTAAGGGCTATATCGAAGTTTGACAGCTAAGGGAAAATTCAAACGTTCTAAGTACTCACCCTAAGTTTTAAATGTCATCAAAACAAATATAATTCATATAAAATAATTGTTTACATTTTGAAATTTTGTTCCCCAACGCAAAAAAACTATGGACTAACAGTGAAAAATTCTATTTATACATATGTACATGTGATTGGTAAATGTTGAAAACAAACTTTAGAATAATTCTCCTCGCTGGTTTCCGTATCCTTTGAAATGAATTCTTATTTCGCTTACATTGCATTATTATATACTGGATATGTAAAGTTATTTTTTATTTTTGTCCCCAATATTTTTGTTTACTTAGTAGCATCTCTGGTAAAAATAAGTTCCTCTTCGCTTCATTATCACCACTTGCAGACCTACTCCACATGCAGTGTTTTGCTCCAAAGTTTGCCAAGTCTCTATTGGAATTGGTAAAATATACATGTATTACTTTTTTATAAACAATGAATATCAGCTATGCTCCATGCGCCATTCTCAAGCTTTGCACTTGAAACCGTTTTTTGGTTTCCGTTTTGTTAATAAAATATGCATATTGAATGAACTAAGAAAAAGAATGTTTGATGTTTTAAGAGCGAAGCTCTTTTACGGATGGTCGACTGGGGGCAAATTCAGAAAACGACTTTCTTTGCGACAGTTTTCTTTGGCTACGCTTTTGGCTTAGCAAACTTAACTGCTTTTGGTCTTTGCAAGACAGTGGGTGGGTCGGATGTGGTGGTGCTTTAGCGATAACCAAAAACAGTGAACGAAACAGTGACCAAAACAGTGCCAAAAACGGGCACTAAAACAGTGACCAAACAGTGACCAAATGGTGACTGCAAATGTGACTAAAACAGTGACCAAAATTGACTTAAACAGTTTCCAAAACATCGACGATATTGTGTCCGAGTTTTAGAAGTGACGAACTCCGGTCAAATAGTATCGGTCAGAACACAATGAAAAATGAGCAGGCGTCCCTAAAAGAAAGTCGGATCGGGAAGAGTTTCGAACAACTTTCAACACCTTTAAATTCACCTAAAAAAATCGTATAACTATTTGATAACATTTATTTTAAGGCTGAGAAATAGTTTGATGTAATGATTTCATTGTAAATAGTTTAAAAACCAATGTTGAATGCCTACAGAATATGTCCATAAATGGTCAAAATGGGAATTTCGTCAATAATTTTTATACCCGTTACACGTAGAGTAAAAAGAGTATACTGAAGTCGTGCAAATGCACAGAAAAAATAGGGGGAAAGTTAACTTCGGCTCGGCCGAAGTTTTGTATACCCTTGCAGTTTGTTTTTCTAATTACAAACCGATCGTTCCTATGGCAGCTATATGCTATAGTCATCCGATTTTGACCAAACTATATTAAATCGTGTAGGAGCATATAAAACAAATACATGCCATTTTTGAGGACATTTACATTGAAAAGAAAAAAGTTATTCTAACTAAGACTACTTTTCAGATAATACTTTTCTTTGACAGCTATACCATATAGATGTCCAATTTCGACCAAATTTGATGGAATCATGGAAAAGCATAGTAAACTAAGAAATTCGAAGTTTGGAGCCGTTTTAATTAAAACAAAAAGTTTTTCTCACTTGCTTCTATGCGTAAAAAACATCCGGACAATTTTATAATATCCTCTGTTCAATCAATCTTATAATCATCTTATAATCATTATAATCATCAATTTTATAATCATCCTCTGAAATGCCTAGACATTCAGCTAACTCGCCGGTCACTCAATACACATTTTATAATTTTGGCCACCATTTCTGAAGTGGTCACCTCATTTGGACGCCCATTACGATGTTCATCTTCGCAGCTCAAACGACCTCGCTTAAACTTAGCCACCCAATATTTTATTGTTGTAAACGAGGGAGCAGAATTACGTAAGGTAGAATCCAGCTCCTTTTTAATATTGGTTGGACTAAGACCTTTTATATGAAAGTATTGTATCACATAACGATGACCAATTTTGTCCATGTTTGCAAATCAATAACAAGCGTTCTCTATTAAAATCGACCAAAAAAAACTGTGCAAGGTAAAGGCACCAAACTTCAAACTTAAGCTTTTAATAGTCGGTACTTCCCTTTTTTTAATATTTTTTGTGAACATTTCCCAACACTACTGTGCTAGGTCGGCCATTTCTGGGACGGCCCTCGTACATACTTATTAAGGAAACCATAGAATATTTTTAGAGCTTTTGTCATCTGCTGAATAGTTAAAAAACGACTTTTGGTGATAAATATTTGGTATGTTTGCAGAGTTCCTAAAAAAATAACAGTCCTCATTTAACCGACTATATTTTAAGATAAAATCACAGACTTCTTTTGCTCCCCCATGGTCTGTTCCCAGCCTTGGCATCTCATGTGGCACACATTTAACACCTCCCAATTCATAATGAATGAGTTAAGAGCATCAACAAACTAAACATGAACACATCGTTCACGACTACTGCGTCTGCGCCTGCGCCTTCGGCTGTGTTCCATGTGGAGAATTACATGTCAGGGAAACGCCCGCATAGGCATGGGTCCAGGACATGTGTTAATCAAGTAGCAACCTCAGCAGCGCATAACTCAAACTGCAACTGCAGATGGACAAATTTTTGTTTGTGTAACGAGTAAAACAGCTGCCAAAAGGACTTAAAAATAGTCGAGGCAAGGTGCAGGATGGGGGGAAGCAATTTATGTGACAAAATTCCTATGTTTGCGCTTAATTTTCATTTAATTTTATGGGCGCCAAAAAAAAGAGAAATTTCAACTAACGGCTGCTGCCTGTACAGCCAGATCCAGGACATCCAACTGGGCCAATTTTGGCCATTTATCTTTTTGCGTAGACAATGAGAAGAAAAGGTAACATGAGCTAAAAAACCAATAGATGAGAAAAAAGCAAAATGTGACAGGCAATCGGAGGAAACAAATGCGCAATTGTTGCATTAAATAACAATTGAATGCAATCCGGAAATGTCCTGCGTGGACAAGGATCGATGGCCAAAGACTAAAATCGCACTCAAAGAGAGACCGACTGAAAGAGAGAGAGAGAGAGAGAATCTAGGCCGAGAACGAGAGTTTGAGTGGAAACTCCGGCTCAACTTCTTTCAAGATCGGGGTTGGCCTCTAAGTAAGGTCTAACTTGACCCCTAAGACGACCTCAAAAAGTCGTTGTGTGTCCCGCGCGCGCTGTCTGCTGCTCCTTGTTGTGCATTTTGAATTGTTTGTCCTTTTCTTTGGGACCAGCGTTGACAATAGGGCCAAAGGGCATTGCAGTAAATGTGATAAAGATTCGGGTTTTTGTCTTTTCTGCGCAATTGCTTGGATTCTGTTTGCCATAAATTGCCCCGTATGACCGGGTGATCGTTGACCGTTGAATAAAAACTACAAACTACGTTGAATGATGCCTTAATTGTGTCGCCAGCAGCTGGAAATGGTCAAAGGACGAGTTTCCACTGAAACTGCAAATTGTGGGTGTTTAGCGTGTGTTCTTGGCGGCATTTTTATCCCGGGCAGTTGTTGGCCTGTGTGTTGTTCCCTTACATATGTAATGCCATGATTTGTGGTGAACATTTTTCTATAAAAATTTAATAGTGTCTGATAAGAAAGTTTAGAATTGAAGTAACTTTAGCTAGCTCCAACATCACAATTAAATTGTAGTTTTTTGTAAGGAACTTAAAGTAAAAGCTTAGGAGGAACTGACGCTAATTAATCTAAATTTTACAACTTACTGTTATTTTTATATTATTTATTTTTAAACTTTTCTTTATTTTTCTTTATGATGAAGGTTAATAAATACGTACAACTGTCGCGTGCGTGCTGTGGAAATGCCCATATATATATCTTGGCAAAATTATAATACACTTTTCAAGTGTATAAATAAAGGTGTAAGTGTGGCTAATACTCACGCGGCCTTGATGTGAAACATCTTGTAAACGATACGCTTCGCCTTTCACATAATTGTGTGTGTGTTATTATACTCAGACCTCGATACTCAGTACTCGATACGAAGTAACTCGATACTAAGTACTCGTACTCGATACTCATAGCTAAGTCCTCGTTACTAAGTACTCAACACCCAGTATTCGAAACGAAGTACTTATTACTATGTATTCAAAACGAAGTACTCTCGATTCTCAGTACTCGATACCTAGTACTTGATACTTATTACTCGATTCTAAGTATTCGATAGTCAGCTCTCGATTCTAAGTACTCGATAATAACTTATATTGTAGGAGGAGGGATTTTCTAAGTTTTATTTTGTTCATGTTTGGGGGCTTGTTTTTGTGTGTGCTTAGTTGTAAGGTCTTTAAGATCTAAGGTTGAATGTAGAATGACTAGTTTTTGTGTTTGTATTTTGCTTAGGATTATGTTTTGCTTACTTGTATCAGTTGTTATTTTTGTCGTTAACTGTTAACTTAACTTTAAGAAATTTGCTTAAGTAGCAAGAGGTTGGTAAAGGGTTGAGTGAGTTAGTGTTTCTAGTCGGTAAGATATGGTCATAGTCAGGTTGTGCTTATTCTGGTTGTTGTGAAGTGTTTATGCTAGATCCTGCGATTATACAGGACACCCCGCTGCCTGGACATTGATGGTATCTCCTACCATCGGAACGCCACATTCCCGTTCGATGTCTCGGGTTCTGATGAACCACTCGGCTCCAGTGATCCTACGCAGGATTTTGGCCTGGAAGACCCTAATTCTGTTTAGGTGGGTCTTTGCGGCGATGCCATAAACCTGGACCCCGTATCTCCATATGGGTGCCAGGATCACCTTATAAATGAGGACTTTGTTTCGCAGGGAGAGTTTGTTGTTGGGGTGTAGCAACCAACTCATCCTCTTCGCCTTGCTGTAAAGCTTACCAGCAACTTCGGCGGCATGCGCCTAAATGTGAGCCTGTTGTCTAGCGTCACTCCCAGATATCTATTGGCCGATTTAGCAGGGAGGTGCTCTCCGTGAAGGAAGACACCTGGGCTACTGTCCTTCCTTAGGGTGTGGGTGACAGAGACACATTTTTCTGGGTTAATGGAGATGTTCCATCGACAGGCCCAGTTTTCAAGTACTCCTGAAGCGCGTCTGTTGCCGAGTAGATACAACTGTCACGAGCCAAAATGGCAGTGTCGTCAGCAAAAGTTGCAATTAGGAGGTCCTGTGTCTCCTCAATCGGGATGTCTGCAGCGGTTGGCATGTCTGCAGTAAACAGGCTGTATAGGGTTGGCCCCAGTACGCTGCCTTGAGGTACTCCTGCTCGAATCCTCTTCTTCTGGGATGCAAGGCCATCCTGGACAACTTTAAATGTCCTGTCAGATAAGAAGGATCTGACCATCAAGAAGAGTTGAGGATTGAGCGTTCCCTTTAGCTTGGCTAGTAAGCCGTCATGCCAGACGCGGGCAAATGCCTGTTGTATATCCAAGTACGCTGCCACAACGCACTCCTTGGCGTGGAGTCCTTCAAGGACGAAATTGACCACTCTGTGCAGCTGTTCTGGGGTTGCGTGGCCTAAGCAAAAGCCGAAGTGGAACTTGGGTATGCTCCTTTTCACTGCTGGGGTTTCCAGAATTCTCCTTAACAGGCATCTCTCCAACAGCTTGCCAAATGCTGGGAGGAGACTTATAGGTCTATAGGAGTCCAGCTCGTTTGGGGGCCTTTCGGGCTTATGCAACATGACTATGTTGGCGTTCTTCCAAGCACTGGGGAAGTAGCTGAGGCGCAGGGCTGAGTTAAAGAGGAGCAACAGAAACAATATCGCTTTGCGAGGAAAAAGCTTTATTGTCCTAGTCAAACAGTAAAATTGCCTGTTTAGAAAATTTTTTTTTTGGCATCTGGTTAAAGCAATTGTTAAAGTAATTACACTATTCTATAGTAAGTTTTATTGGCTTTCAGAAAAAAATATTTATATCGTCCTCCACTTTACAAGTGGGCTCCAGGTGGGGGTTAAAAAAACCTGCGCGCATGCGACCGCGCGCGATAACTGACAATGCAAGACCCCCCTCTCTCCCACAAGTTATATTGATTCGAATATAACTTCGGTGTTTTTTGTCCGATCTTATTGATTTTTTCAGAATAGATAGATATTAAGCCTTACATGATATATATAACGTCTCGAGGGTCTAACTTAAAAATTGTGGCTCTGACCGTTTTTTTGCGGCTTAAAGGGGGAGGGGGAGGAATTTCCCAAATCTGAAATAAACTCGATTTGCATCGGGTATACACCTACCTACATGCAAAAATTTGTGTGTCTATCTCTTGTAGTCTCTGAGATCGACGTGTTCATACGGACAAACGGACAGACGGACGGACGGACAGACTGACGGACAGACGGACGGACAGACGGACGGAAAGACGGACGGACAGACGGACGGAACAGACGGACAGACGGACGGACTAACGGACGGACGGAAAGACGGACATGGCTAAATCGAAATGGCTGTTAATGCTGATCAAGAATATATATTCTTTTTTTGCACAACTTCCCATTTTTAATGGGAACACCCTGTAAAAACACAAAACGATAAATATTTTTTTTCCGAAACATACACTTATGGACAAAATAATAGGTGTGCTTTTTTTATACCCTTGCAAAGGGTATTATAAAATTGTGCGGATGTTTGTAACGTATTGAAGGAAGCATCTCCGACCACATAAAGTATATATATTCTTGATCAGCATAAAGAGCTGAGTGTATTTAGCCGTCCGTCTGTCCGTCTGTGTGATTCTATGCTATCTCCTCCGTCAGTTTTAAATTATCCTCACCAAACTTTGCGCGAAGTCTTTTGGTACAAATACGCTGCACATTTGTCGGAACCGGCCGGATCGGATGACTATAGCATATAGCTATCATAGAAACGATTGGTCGAAAAACTAGTTCTAGTAAGAAAAACTTTTTTGTTTTTAATGGAAACGCCTCCAAAGTGAGTAATTCTTACTATTGAATCGGGTATACACCTATCTACATGCAAAAATTTGTGGCTTTAGCTCCTATAGTCTCTGAGAAACACGCGTTCATACGGACAGACGGACAGGGCTAAATCGACTCATGCTGATCAAGAATATATATACTTTATGTGGTCGGAGATGCTTCCTTCAATGCGTTACAAACATCCGCAATTTTATAATACCCTCTGCAAGGGTATAAAAAAGCTATGAAATCGAGTTTGTTTCAGACTTGGCGAATTTGGAAAGCAACAGTGACTGCGCTGGATAGGACATGTTACCCGTATAGATGATAACGCTCCAGCAAAACGGGTGTACAGTCGGAATGCGAACGAGTTAGGAGGCACGCCCGGGCCGCGTCGACCGAAGCGGAGATGGGGCGACCAGGTGCAGAGAGATATTTCGAAGCTAGGTGTGCCCTTCTGGTGGAATGTCGCTCGGGACAGAGGCGAGTGGCGGGCATTAGTCGCAGCGGCAGAGACCGTAAAACGTTGTAATGGCCAAAGAACAAGAAGAAGTATATATAAAAGTGGGAGTATGTATGTTCGTATGTATGTTTGTTCCTTATAGGCTTATAAGCCGCTGAACCGATCTTCACAAAATTTTGACAGTATGTTCATGTTAATCTGGAGAGAGTTATACGGCCCTGTTCCTAATTCCGTGTCGGTTTCCGTGTAAACTTTGCTTTTTCTAATGTACATTTTACAATTTTATATGAAAAGTAAGCAGAATGTCTGTGGCTACTAGATCAGGTCTTTTCTTTTTGACGAATTGAATCCACTTGGCATTGAGCAATCGGTCTCAGCTGCTCAAGCAATTCCGATTTTCGTCAAGCCCAATCTAGTAACCGTTGAAATGATGGTTACCTTCCAAATAAAATTGTTAAGTTTTCACTCTAAATGCAAACGTTTACTCGAAAACTGACTCGGAATTTGGAACAGGGCCGATAGTTCAATTTTTATATATGTGAATCGGTACAAAGAGGTTAAAAACGGTTCAAAAGTGGTTCAGAGTCATATTATTATTCTCTGTACCAGAGGTAAACTGAGTATAATAAGTTTGTGAAAAAGTATGTAACAGGCAGAAGGAGGCATCTCCGACCCTATAAGGTATATTCCATAAAATTAATTTTTTGAAAACCATTTCACAAAAATTTTCATTTAGAATAAAAAACTGAATATTCTTTGGAGACGTAATAACTTGGAAATGAAGCCACTTCGAAGCATGGTATAAAAGAAATAATATTTATATTGATAACAGCTATCATGTTTTAAAGTTCTGACGAAAAGTTTCTGAACACCCTGTATATTCTTGATCAGCATCAACAGCCGAGTCGATATAGCCATGTCCGTCCGTCCGTTCCTATGAACGCACAGATCTCAGAGATGGTAAAAAATAGAGGCTCGACATGTATGGGACATATGCTTCTTATACTTGCAGGCAGATCAAGTTTATTATCAATTTTTGCCACGCCCTCTTCCACCCCCGCAAATTGGAAAAACATTATATCTCCCACAGTTTTATAGATAGAAGATTCGTACCTTCTGGAATTATTTATCGATCCGCCAAAGGAATGGTAAAGATCGGATGAACGATAGTCGAGTTATCTCGACTATCGGGCTTGACCGACTATAACATACTCTGTACCTGTGAAGTGCTGCCCATCGCCGTTGCGACCGCTGCCCATAATTGATTGTTTTCCTTATAACTCTATAACCGTTCTTCCGATCCTTACCATTCCTTTGGCGGATCGATAAATAATCCTGATTACTAAATATGCCCAAAAGGTACGAACCTTCTATCTATAAAACTGTGGGAGATATAATATTTTTCCAATTTGCGGGGGTGGGAGAGGGCGTGGCAAAAATTGAAAATAAACTTGATCTGCCTGCAAGTAAAAAAAGTTTTTGTCCCATGCATGTCGAACCTCTATCTCCTACCATTTCTGAGAGATGTGTGTTTATACGAACGGACAGACGGACATGGCTAGATCGACTCGGCTGTTCATGCTGATCAAGAATATACATAAATACTTTATAGGGTCGGAAATGCTTTCTTCTGGCTGTTACATACTTTTGCACTAGCTTATTATACTCTGTGTACCTCTGGTACAGAGTATAAAAAGCTACATTATTCCCCTCTAGCTAAAAGACTGCTTTAAGATATTTGTTAATATTTCGGTGATTTTTGAATTTTTCTAGATGCAGTCGAGATCCTGCCCGACTTCGATATACCCGTTACTCAGGGCAATTGGTTTTTAATATCCTTTCCCTATGTTAATTAACAGAGCATTAACATTAATGTGACCATTTCAACGTTATGTAAGCAAAAATTGCATGTAGCGCCAAAAAGTATGCAACTTTTTTAAAACCTTTATTATCCGAACCTTATGGAACTTTCAGAGTTTGTAGATATTGGGCACATACACTACACCGCCAAATATGAGCTTGATATTTTTTTTTTAATTGTTGGGGCTATTCAACATTTTTTATTGTGAGGGCGAGGCCAAAATTTGAAATAAACTTGATCTGCCATTGATGGCCATAGCCATTAAGCCCTAAAACCTCAAAATCGGTTCAGTCGAGCTTGAGAAAAGTTGCTAACCAGTTTGAAAAACGTGTTTTGAAAAAAGCGCTTTTGAAGTTTTAAGTATTTTGTGAATGCCTCATATAGGAAAAAAATTGCTTCACAAAAATGGCTATATCTCCGAATGTATTCCGAATTTTAAAAAATCCTCTTGGGATAATGTTTTTGAATATTCAAGCTAAAAAAATATGAAATAAAAAATTAAAAAAATTAATTTTCTAGACCAAAAGAGGGCTTTAATTCAAATTAATTTAAACTCAAATAAAAAACGATAGCAATAGTTCATTATAATCGATTACTTTATTTAGCTATAGCTAAAACACGCTAAACTTACAATGGCTTCGCTATCGATAACCACTCAGCTGTTCACCATCTACACCACAAAAAAATGCAAAGTTTACGTATTTAATTCTTATTAACATTTCCAAAAATGAGTCAATACAGCCACGTGAAATACACAGCATCGCCGGCACCCTCGGTGGTGTCGGGTTACTCGAGTGCCTCCCGGCTGCCTCCTCCGGTGGGCTATCGCAAGGATTGCCTCTCCGCCACCAGCAAAAGCTACAAATATCTGCGACGTCTACTCAAATTCAATCAGATGGACTTCGAATTTGCACTGTGGCAGATGATTTATTTGTTTATTGCGCCACAAAAGGTGTACCGAAACTTCAATTACAGGAAGCAAACCAAATCCCAGTTTGCCCGTGATGATCCTGCATTTTTGGTGCTGCTGGTGGTTTGTCTGTGTGGTAAGGAAGCACACAACCAAAAGCGAAACTCATGACTAGATCAACTAAAAGTCTTGTCTTTGCAGTTACCTCCTTGGGTTTTGCCTATGTGCTGGGCTTATCCTTCTGGCAGAGCATCTCCTTCATATTCTATGTGGTTTTCGTGGATTGCATATTTGCTGGCATTATAATTGCATCATTTTTTTGGGCGGTGACAAATCGCTATCTGCGCACCAATAGCCTGGAGCCAGACATTGAGTGGGGCTACGCCTTTGATGTACACTTGAACGCCTTCTTTCCGCCACTTATGCTGCTGCATTTCATTCAACTCTTCTTTTACAATTGGCTAATAAGTCAGGCGTGGTTCATTTCGCGATTTCTGGGCAACACCTTCTGGCTTCTGGCCATGGGCTACTATGTGCACATCACCTTCCTGGGCTACAATTGTGAGTATTGCAGTCTCTGTTTTGATGGGAAGGTTTAACTAATTTCAATTTTCACCCTCAGGCATTCCTCATCTGAAGAATACGCGTCTCATACTCATAGCTCTGCCTATTATCTTTCTCTTGTATCTTGTTGTCACAATTATTGGCTGGAACGCCACAATATCGTTTATCAACTTTTATAAATATCGTGTGTATTAATTTTTGGATTGTATAAAAATTTATTTTGCTAAGCAACGTCCCTCTCCCTAGCGTCCCTCTGCGATTATGACTAATAAAATAACTTATGTAGCATATTTTGTAAGCCGTTATTTCTCAATTCAAAAAAACAACTCAAAACTGGTGAAATCCAAACAGCAACGGAATGGAGCTACTTGATGTGAAAGCTCAATTGTAAAGCCCTGTATCCAGATGTAAAGTAACGAGAAGTAAAGTAAAATTTTCATACAAAAACACTAGAAGTAATGCAGAAATACAATTTTCCTTCAACATTTTGCATTTGGGGTGTACCGAGATGACAAGTACTGCCAATTTATATGTGGAAGCTATTTTATTTACACTTTATAAAATGTCGAGGATTTTCACGAGGTTGCAGACATTCATTTATCGGAGGGAGGAATTGAATATCTTATAGTTTAATTACTTCCCCAAACAATACAGAAAAAGTATTCATTGATAGATAGGTCCATTTAAAAATTGGAATTAAATTTTGCGTTAAAAAAAAAGGCTCGATATTTTTCAAAGGTTGAACATTTATTAGAAAGGTTGATTCATGTCAATTATTTATCTATTTTCAATTGCTTCGACACGTATGTCAGCAATAGCAACTCAAATCTCGTTCTTTAACTCATCAATTGTTTCAGGATTGATGGCATAACATTTGTCTTTGACCGCTCCCCAAAGATAATAGTCTAACGGTGTCAGATCGCAGCTTCTTGGCGGCCAATTCACATCTCCATATTTGCAGATTATTCGATTTTCGAAGATAGGGCGCAGAAGATCGATTGTGGCGTGCGCTGTGTGGCACGGAGCGCCGTCTTGTTGAAACCAATTATCGTCCAAGTCTTCCACTTCAATTTCCTCGAAGAACCAATCACTTAACATTGCGCGGTAGCGCTTCAAAGAAGTGAGCGAAATGTCCAATTGTTGAGATCGATGGCGAGTTGACGTCGATGGTTGTTCACTCACATTTTTAGCAACCGCAGCAATGTTTCGGTCGAGCGCACCGGACGAGTACGAACACGGGTTGGTTTATCCACCAACATTCCAGTTTCACGAACTCGCTTCCCGAATCGATCCACAAAATGAGTTTTCGTAACATTTTTTTTTAAATTTTTTTCCAATTTCGCAGTTTGTGTCGAGGACTGACCACTTTTTTAATATTTCCCAACTTTCTTCAAGCGAATATTGACCTATTTCGTAAATGTCAAAGTTTTTACCAAATATTAGTCGCTTTCCGAATGACATTTGACGTTTTTAAAGTCAAATTATGAATAGTTCAAATTCCAAACACTAGATGGACCACCCTGTACTATGTAGTTTAAATATTAATTTTTAGGAGGAGGAGGTCCACGCCCTACTTTGGGGGACACCACTTGAAATTAATCGATCTTCTGGGGCTTACGTTGGCCTCCTTGGAAAACCACGATAAAAAATAGAGGAAGCACGCTTTTCTAATTAAGACTACTTTTCGGACATTACTTATCTATGGGAGCCATTCTATAAAGATGTCCGATTTCGACCAAATTTAGTGGAATCATGGAAAAGAATAACAACCCAACATGTACGAAATTTGGTGTCGATTCCATTTAAAACAAAAAGTTTGTCTCACTAGAAATCTTTCTTACTGCAGCTATATGCTATAGTCATCCGATTTTGACAAGACCTTGTAGAGTTGTGTAAAAAACTATAAAATAAATATATTCCAATGTGAAGGACGATTCCATTGGAAACAAAAAAGTTTTTCCTACAAGAGCTAGTTTTTCGACCGACTTTGGTGCTAAAATCATCTGATTTTGACCAAACTTTTTAGAATTGTGTGAAAGCATACCAAATAAATAAATGCTTATTTTAAGGCCCTCTTCTGGTCAAGGGGACTGAATTTTACATGTTTTTTTAAACTTGTGGAAAACATTCGGGAAAAGATTTTGTACATTGGTTTTTTGTATTTGGTTACATAATTCATTAAAAATAGTACAAAATTAAAAATGTTTGAATGCGAGGGCTGCTCAAAAAGTTCTCGGCCTTCAAAATAGTGTCTTCTTAAAAAAGGTGTGTTAATGGTTCGCAGCTTTCCGGAAGTCACCATTATCTGAAAGCAAAACGAAAGATGGAAAGCTGTTTGGATTGAATGCTTTTATGGCCCGAAGCAGAATCACGAAAAAAAATTGAATTTGTAAAAGTAGTGGCCATTTAAAAATGAAAAACCGATTTTTGACAATTTTTTTGCAGTCCAGTATACCAAAAAAAAGTAATAATTTGTTTTTCAATGATTGAGGTTCGGGCGATAGCAGCGTCAATTCTGCGTCCATTGAGCCCTACATCATCAAAATAGATCCAGTAGAACTTGAGAAAAGCTGCGAACCAGTTAGAACGAGAGCGTAATTGAAAGTCGGTCATGCCCGCCTTCGATATACCCGTTACTCAGGGCAATTAGTGTTTAATAGCTTTTTCCTTTATAATTAAACAGAGCACTAAAATTAATGTGACCCTTTCAACATTATATGAGAACGAAAACGGCTGTAGCGCCAAAAAGTATGCAACGTTTTTATAACCTTTATTATGCTGAGTTTATACTGCGTCACAGAGTGTCACATTTTAGTGTCACAATGTCAAATTCGTATGGAGCTGTGACATTGTGACACTGAAATGTGACACTCTGTGACGCAGTATAAACCCAGCATAACTCTGCCATTTATTATCCGATCTTTATGAAACCTTCAGAGTCTGTAGATATTGGGCGGCATATTGGTTTAAAATTTTTACAAGCTCGTGAGTAGGTCGTGAGTTACGCTCCCATCTCTTGTGCTTGTTTGAAATCATCTGTTACAACGATAGACGATAACAAACCGATAGCATTGGCTCGACAGTTGCGGTGATTATCTAAACATTAAAAAAACCTGTAAAAGTTCATTAAAATGAACGTAGGGCTGCGATTGGTAAACCATAAATTGGCCGCTCAAGGCGCCTACAAACGAATTGGTAAGTAGTTGTGTCAAACTGCACTGCGAACATCACTTTAATCAAACCTCCAATTTCAGTCACATTTTCATCAACGGCGACCCAACAACAAAAACAAGAGGCGGCTCCCGTATCACCACCAACTCCTCCATCCCAACCACCAACTCAGACAACACGCAAGCCCCTAGTTCCTGGTCACTATCGCTTTGTCTATCCAGAATTCCTTCCCGATCCGAAAGTAGAATGGCGCAACTCGATGCGGGAAAAGCTGGAACGTTTGGATATGTTGGATCGTCGGCGTCAAATTGACTTGCCCGAGTTCTATGTGGGCTCCATAGTAGCCGTTACCAGCTCAGATCCACATGCCGCCGGCAAGACAAGTCGCTTTGTGGGTATTTGCATTCATCGCGAACGCTGTGGCTTGCGGGCACGGTTCATCCTTCGCAATGTCATCGATCACCAGGGCATGGAGGTAATCTACGAACTGTATGATCCCACCATACAAAAGGTTGAGGTACTGCGACTGGAGAAACGGCTCGATGATAGTTTGTTCTATTTGCGCGATGCTCTGCCAGAGTTTAGCACCTTTGATGAAAACATGGAGGCCGAACATTTGGAAGAGGGTGCCCCAGTCCCAGTGAATGACATCAAAGTGGTGCTGCGTCCACGACCCTGGCTAGAGCGTTGGGAACGACAGAATTTGCTGGGAGTGGCCAATATTGATCAATATCTAAAGGACAAGCACCGCAGGTCTTCTGAGAAAGTTCAAAGACCTTGGGAGAAGTACGATCTGATGATGCAATATCGTTCGACCATAGCGGAGGAGGAACAAAAGGAGATCTTTGCCGAGGTGCATACCGAACTGCACACTTTGGAGCTGCAGCGCAAGCGTAATAAACGCAAGCGAACCTTTGTTAAGCCCAAGCAATTGGCATAGAACTAAATAAAGTTATTTTTTTCATTAAAAAATATATAAAAAATCAAATATTCTGCCCAAGCTATCTCATCTCTGTATCCAGTTGGATTTTTTGCTTCAGTGTGAAACGTAACTGAAAAGTGTACATAATCTGAGCAAGGGAATTTGTTGTGTTAGTACTCTCAGCGACCAAAAAAAAAGTCCGAACTTTGAAATTTTATGCACTTGTTACTTCCGTCCGGGGGATTTCCCAAATGTTATTCTATTGGGGATTTTTTTTTGCGTGGTCAACGAATCCTAGAACTTCGAGAGATTTCGAATCAATTTGTTGGTTAATTTTGATAAATTGTTAATTTGTTCAGACATTTCGAACATAATCGCCGGTGTCCCAGAAATCTCTTCACACCAAATTCCAACCCAAAACCAATTCTCGGTGTCCTAGAAATCTCTTTCGGTTGGTTTCAAACCTCTCGAATTTTGTTGGGAGATTTTGGCAAACCAACCAATACACAAACCAGTCAATACACTAACCAACCAATAGCGATTTCACCAACCCACGCAATATATCACTGTTTTTGTAGTAGGACCATAATCTTATACACACACCTTTCAAACTAGACTTTCGAAGAAAACGAAATCTCTCGAAGTTCTGGGACACCGACGGATTTTTCTAGCTATTTGCAAACCAACCGAAGCCAAAATCTCTACAGATTTCCAGGACACCTCCGAATTGTAACGAAATCATGAATTCTTGTGAACGAAAGTTTGCAAGGACCGTGTTTTCTTAAATTCGTATTGAGTTAAATTGACAAAATTGTGAAGATTTGCGTAGCAAATCCTGCGGCTAAAGTTAGAAAAATTATCCTCATAGCATCCCAGGTTTTTAATTCTTTTTCGTTTTAGGTTTTACCTTTTAGGTTAAATAGGTCTCTGAAATTTATAGAAGTAAACCATAATGGCCATACTACTTATGGTATGTCCTGAACAATTTTTAAGTTCACTCACTTTTATTCGATCCTGACAGTGTGTATAGTCAAAGTGGCCAGATGACCTTAGTGTGGCAAACTTAATTGAAGGATAAAAAATTGTTTCGGGACTAGGCATCGTAAGCGATTTCTTGCTTGACATTGAGGAATGAGGGCAATAAAAGGTGTAGTGAGAAAAAATGCAAAGAAACATTGTGATACGGATTAAAAAAAATCTCCACCGATTCAACTTCAATCCCAAAACAAGAGATCGCTTTTATCAAACAAAGAAAGGAGAAAATTGTAAAAGGAATTCAAGTTAGAGATTTAAGACCAGCTATTGAAAGCCCCGGGCTCTATAAATAGCAAAAAGATTGTCGATATGAGAATGTTTAGTCATCTGTCACCTTGACAAATACAACTGTATACTTATCATTTTCTTCTTTATGACAAAAGTGAAATAACTCCCGCTTGGCTTTATATCAATTTTGAAAAGGAAATATCGCCCTGTCCGTCCGTCTTACGCTCTATTTCAGTTCATCAATATTTTCTTTTTAATCACAAAGGAGAAATAACGCCACTGATGAATGAGAAGTACCGCCGCGGGCGTTATTTTTCTTTCAAAAGTAATATAACGACACTCCCGCGGGTGTTATTTCACTTTTGAAAGTGAAATAATGCCCGCGCTCTTTTTTCACTTTTTGAAGTGAAATAATGCCCACGGGCGTTATTTCACCTGACGTTATTTCATAGCTATGACCCTACTCATAGCTGGGTGTGGTCGGAAAGTGTATATAAGGACTTTTTTAATGAAAAGAGAGAGAGATCTGTTGAGAGCATGTGATAAAGATCGTTATAATTTTGACACAAGACCCGAAAACGATTGTGCTGGGCATAATCAGTTGTGTATCTTGACAAAACAAACGGTATATAGTTTCTAGTTGGCCTGGAAGAAACAGAGAAGTTAAGGCGACGCAAGAGTTCAGGGGAATCTACATCACCAATAATTAACTTATGAAGAAAAAAAAACTTCTAAGACTGTTCTACGGTTAGCTAGCGAGGGAAGATCGATAAGCAAGAGTCTGCTGGAATACGATGGCAAGCGAAGGTTAGTGTTCCAATTTAAGCCACGAAGGGCAAAGAGCAAGAATTGTTTCTGAACTGATTCAATAGGATCAATATGCTTTTTACCGCGGGACGGACTGGAGCAGTATAAAGAAGTTTTTTGGTGTAGGGATCATTAAATTCCTTCGACCAACGCTTAATTAATCCAAGTACACCATTTACCTTATTAACGATGGAGGAGATATGATTATTGAAACTCAGTTTGGGTTAAAAAAGAATTCCAAGATAAACGACATCCGATATACGTTGCAAGGCTTTATTACCAATCGTGTAGGAAACCAGCAAAGGTTTGCAACGATTGAAGGGTACAAAGAGTAAACAAGTAAGGGAGCTGTAGTCGAGTGCCCCGACTACAAAATACCCTGTTCCATTCACTTCTTGTGTTTCCATACACATATACACACACTCACACATACACTCTAACATACGCACACACGCATGGCATGCGGCCACGCGCGATTACTGACAATGCAAGACCCCCCTCTGTCCCACAAGCAGAATTGATTCTGACAGTTTTTTGCGCTTAAAGGGGGGAGGGGGAGGAATTTTTCAAATCTGAAACAAACTCGTTTTGAATCGGGTATACACCTATCTACATGCATTTGTGTCTCTAGCTCTTAAAGTCTCTGAGAAACACGCGTTCATACGGACAGACAGACAGACGGACAGGGCTAAATCGACTCGGCTGTTGATGCTGATCAAGAATATATATACTTTATAGGGTCGCAAATGTTTCCTTCTACCTGTTACATACTTTTGCACAACTTCATGATCCCCCTTTTCCCATTTTCAATGGCAACAGGGTATAATAAAGATTGCATAAGAAACCATAACAAACTATGTGAGTGCAATTAACAGTAAGTTTTTTCTTTGCATTATAAAAGAAACCACTAAAATAATCATAGAGAAAAATTTGACACATAACGTACATATGTCACGTAACGTATCATATAAAATGTAAAATGGCTTGACACAGCCCCAAAGGGCCAAAGCCGAGCCTCTCTCAATCTCTTGGCTTGTGCGTACTAATTTTCGCACAAGAAAAAGGGACCTACAGCTTAAGGGGGTCTTCTCATTGAGCAACTTTTTTTTTCGACTTTTTTTTTGCATTTATTTATAGCTTGGATATTCAAAAATATCCCCCCCAAAAGGATTTTCGAAAACTCGAATTAGTTTAGGAGATATAGTCCTTTTAGTGACCCAATGTGACCTAAATTCCCAAGCAACTGCAAACTTAAGGGGGTCTTCTCATTGAGCAACTTTTTTTTTAAACCCTCGTATTTTGACCTATGCGTTAAGTTTTCTCCGGTTCTACCGGACCGATTTTAATGAAACAAAGTGAATTCGACGGAGAATTGTCAGCTCTTTAAAACTGCATTTAAACATTTTTGATTTTTTTTTTTTCAAAAAAATTACTTCAAACTTTAAACGCGTTCATCTCGAAACCACGTTTTTCGAACTGGCGGCCATGATATCTCCAGTTCAACTGAACCGATTTTCATGAAACAAAGTGGAATCGACGCAGAACTGTCACCATTCTCGGCTGAACCTCGACCATAATTTTAAAAAAATTTTTACTATTTTTTTTTTTACACTAAACTACAAAAAAAAGCCCGAAATTGGAATTTTTTTTTGAATGGCCGCCATTTTGTCAAAAAAAATCACAAAATTAAGTTTGAGGTTCAGCCGAGAATTACATCTATACTGATTATAACCCCGTTTTTTTTTTCATTTCGGACGCTCCGGAGACCCGGAATCGTGGCCGCCGTGACGACACCTTTTTTTTCACCACCAACTTTGAAGTCTCATTACTTTTTGAACAGCCCTCGTATCGAGGCAAAAAAAATTTTTTATTTACTTTGAACCTTTTGTAATACAATAAATAAAAAAGTTTTCAATTATTCTTTGCGTTTTCAAATAAGAATTTTTTAAAAAGGGTCCAAAAAACGGGTTTTGAATGAGAAGACCCCCTTAACGCCGAATCCGAACGGCTGTTTGAGAAGCTTCTCATGGCTAATTACTACAAAGCTGGCGCCAACAGCAAAGAGGCGTGACCGGGTGTAAAGTTTATTCAAAGAAAAAACTTTTTATTAGATGTTCAGAGGCGGGATCGAACCCACGACCTCTTGCACAGCGGTCGCGCACACTAGCCGCTGAGCCACCCGGCCAGTATGTAACGTAAAGTCAAATATAAAAGAAACCAACATTTGTTTTTTAACGAATCAGCTCTAAATATATAGTAACTTGATTGCAGATCGTACTTAAATAAGTTGTATTAAGGAACTCGAACGGGTTTCGCAGATTTTTTAATTTTTATGAAAGTCAAAAAAACACACTTCCATATTCTGTCACATAACGTATATAAAACTAAATGGGGTCTTAATAACTATTAAAATTGTATTAGATGGGCCGTGGGCGTCACTGCAGTGCGGAGGAGAGAAGGCTCATTCGACGACTCCGAGATAAAGGAAAAACGTATAAATCCATTGCCATGTTAATGAAACGTTCTCAAAACTTCGTAACCAATGCCTTAAAACCGGAAAAAATAGGTGAAACTCAGGAAGCAAGTAGAAATTTATCATCTAAGACCGACGATCTCATAGTTCAGTTGGTTAAACGCTACCCGTTCAAGTCTTCCAGGAAATTGGGAATATTGTGTCATCACGGACTATTCGGCGACGATTGGCAATAGCAGGTAGGATTGCTCACAGGGTTTCTTTGCTTCGGTCGGCAAATTTACAGATGAGGAACAAAATTTTGCATTAGATCGTAGAACCTTGTGCGGGGCGGAGGGTGAGAAAAAATGGCGTAATATCCTCTGGAGTGACGAAATCAAAACACATTTATTTGGAAATGATGCCAAAAGGAATGTTGGTCTTCCGAAAGGCAAAGAATTTGATCCCAAGTACACATATAAAACTGTGAAACATGGAGGTGGTAGCCTAATGGTATGGGGCTGCTTTTCATGGTATGGTGTTGGTCCGATTCATCGTATTGACGGAATAATGGACAGATTCGTATACAAAGATCTATTGGAGACGGTGATGCTAGCATATGCCGAGGATAAAATGCCACTTTTATTGAAATTTCAGCAGAATACTGACCCGAAGCAGGCCTCTCGAGTAGTAAAGGATTGGTTCCGAGAGCAAAATGTGATGTTCTTGAGTGGCCAAGTCAATCCCCGGACCTCAATCCCATAGAGAATCTCTGGGGTGAACTCAAAAGAGAGGTCGGAATGACTTTTTGTAAAAATGAAAATCAACTTTGGGATATTGTCCAAAGAGCAAGGTACAACATTCCAATTGGAACTTGTCGCAAGTTATTATCCTCCATGACAAGACGAATGGAGAAAGTCTTGCAAAATAATGTCGGATATACAGGTTATTAGCTGCCAGATACTTAGTTTAATATAAAACAAAACCAAAAATATTGAAATATGGATTTAATTCAAACCTATTATTGTGTCCAGCCAAAATTGGAGGATTTAAGGAAATATTTAATTTAGTTGTTTATTAAAGGGTTTGTAAAACTGTTTTTACTTTTTGTTTAAAGACAATTAATATATGTTTTGAAAAAACTTTGATTTGTTGAGATTAGAGAAGAAATGAATTAGAAATAAAAAGTTGAAAAAGAAAAAAAAACACACCTATTATTTTGTGCACAAGTGATGAAGCCCAGCCCAAACGAAGAGTTAGATAGCTGAAATTTGAATAGTCATTTGCGGGGAAAGTTGACGCTAAGAAAGAAATGGGGGATTCGAAATCATACCTTTTTCAATTTCGGTGCAGACGCAACCGAAGGTTAAAAAATAGGAGTTCTAAGATGGATGTATTGTAGTTAAATCATTTTACACGGAATATATGCTTTATTTCATAAATGATCTAGTTCTGTACTATGCTAAAAATTATTTTAAGCATTATGGGATGTTTATTAAAATTAACATAAAGGATATATATTTTTTTTTTTGGAAATACACACATGGTTTACAGTTGTTTATATGAAATTATTTATACTCGAATAACATAAATGGAAACATCACAAATTAATAAAATCTTAAGAGAATTCTTATTCGATTAGGAAGAGTATACTTAAGTACATTATAATGGAATACTTTAGCTTAGCTTAGATGAATGAAATGAATGATTTTTTAGCAAAGAGCTGCAGCGGTTTACAGTCAATGTTATTTGACACTGCCAACAATGGAATAAGTTACCAGATACAAAAAGTATTTTAAACAAACGTTTGAAGAAAAGATTGCGCTTATCAGTCAATGAGCACCAACATCGAACGGTAATGCGCAGAAACAACACAGGGCGGGCTGCAAGGGCGAAAAACCCACTACCTTCCCAAAATTCATTAGCCGTGATAATTATGAATAAACAATTATACTTATAATTTAAATATCAAATTTGGTTTCTTATCGCATAAAATTTCTTAACAATTGTACTGAACCTTGTATACCATTTCAAATTCACAAAAATTTCAATGAAGTATTTCAGTGTTATTAAAAAGTAAATTAGACATCAGTTTTTTACTGATCGTTTCTTTTAGAATTCGATTTATTGATAAGATCGACAAAAATAGAATATGAAACGAATTATCTCTCGACTGTTTCTATATGAGTTATATAAAAGAGAATGCACTATTCGATTGAAACCCGATACGTCTGGTTAAAATGCATCACAATATTTCATTTTTCGGTAGTTACTCGCACAAAAATATTAAGGGGCACACCTAGTGTAATGGCCTAAAAAAAGGTGATTTTTGGAGAATTTTTATTAAAAAAATACTTTATCAATTATTTCAAAATTTTAAGAATATATTTATACATGTTTCAAAAATATACAGTGAAATTTTTTAAGAAAAAATTAAATATTTTTTAAGTTATAGTCGATCTCCAAAGGCGCGAAAAAAAGATCCGTCACTGCTGCAGTGATTCCGGCCTTCTCCGTGGATGAAATTAAAAAAAAAAAATTCTCGTTAAACTAGATAATATTGTCTGTACAATGACCTACGATAAAAAAAATCAAAAATTGACATTATGGCGGCGTTTTAAAAAAAAAGTCGAATTTTACCCAAAATTTTGGTCGTTTTTGGCCTGCCAAAATTCGATTTTTTGATCAAATCAAAAACCGATAGGTCATTGTACGGAGATCTATATATAGAACATGTAAAAAAAATTCGATAGTGATCGGTTCATTTGTTTTTGAGTAATCACTGCAGCAAATTCGGAAAATGCTGTTTCGAGAAAAACGCGTTTAAAGATAAAATGATCGTCTCTCTAGCTGCCGAGCGGCTGCTCTTTAAATTGCTAAAACTCAAAAACTATTTGAGATATCGATTTGAAATTTTAATATGTTATTTTTAAAGGTGTAATCTACCGAAATATGAAAAAAAATCGATTTTTTTGAAATTTCACACTAGGTGTGCCCCTTAATGTTGTGGACTTGGATCAGAAGTACTTATAATTTACTCTAACAAATTACTTTGCAGTTTTCATTTTTACTTTGAAAACAACATTAAAATTTAAGAATTTCCCATTTCCATACTTTTTAGAAGGTTGTTTTATGTCTGATTAACAGAAGTTTGATTAATAACAGTTTTAAGTCTCGAGTTTCTTAAATATTTTCCTATTTATTCGAGCTGTTGTGGCCCTATGAATAATTGCCGAATTTCTTCCAAAATTCTTATAGACCACAAGAAATAACGTTCGAATTGTAGGCTCTCTGAATAAGTTGTCCAGATGTTTGCAACGCACGCGTCTATAGCAAATACGTACTACTTTTAAACCTTAAATAAGAATTAAACCCATCGTTTATTAAAGTTCTTATAATTGGGGTTTATTTAAGTGCTTAACTTTTGTAAATTACTTTGCAGTTGTAATTTTTACTTTGAAAACTACAAAAAAAAATATACCGATTGCCTAACGAATAAAAAAACCGCTTGAAAATATCGATTTTAGTTTTTTTGTAATTTAATTTTTTGTAAACCTTTAAAAAATGGCACCTGAAGGTGTACAGTACCCTTAAAAACTTATTTGCCATTTCTGAGAAACCCCAAAATTTGGCATTTAGACAAGATATTATATTTCTTCAGAAATGTTTGCGATATTTTCTTAAATTTTTATAAAGCTAGCAATTTTTTTGCCGCAATACGAGGAATCTTAACATGAAGTTTAGAATTAAGTCCTGATACATTTAGAAATCCAAGTAAAAGAAAAGAAACAATGGAAAGTATTAGAAGTATAACAATAGGATGCGGATTTTTCTTTTTTGGCTTCGCTCCCTTTACTTTATATAGACTCCACAACCTTGCAGCTCGAATAATTTATATAATTAAATGAATTAAGGGGGTCTTCCATTGAGCAACTTTTTTTCTTTTTTTTGCATTTATTTAGCTGGATATTCAAAAATTCCCCCAAAAGGGTTTTCGAAAACTCGAATTAGTTTGGAGATATAGTCCTTTTAGGACCCAATGTGACCTAAATTCCCAAGCAACTGCAAACTTAAGGGGGTCTTCCATTGAGCAACTTTTTTTAAACCCTGTATTTTGACCTATGCGTTAAGTTAGTTTTCCAAAAAAATTACTTCAAACTTTAACGCGTTTATCTCGAAACCACGTTTTTCGAACTGGCGGCCATGATATCTCCAGTTCAACTGAACCGATTTTCATGAAACAAAGTGGAATCGACGCAGAATTGTCACCATTCTCGGCTGAACCTCGACCATAATTTTAAAAAATTTTTTACTATTTTTTTTACACTAAACTACAAAAAAAGCCCGATTGAAATTTTTTTTGAATGGCCGCCATTTTGTCAAAAAATCACAAAATTAAGTTTGAGGTTCAGCCGAGAATTACATCTATCGTTATAACCCCGTTTTTTTTTTCATTTCGGACGCTCCGGAGACCCGGAATCGTGGCCGCCGTGAACCCCCTTTTTTCACCACCAACTTTGAAGTCTCATTACTTTTTGAACAGCCCCGTATCGAGGCAAAAAAATTTTTTATACTTTAAACCTTTGTAATACAATAAATAAAAAAGTTTTCAATTATTCTTTGCGTTTTCAAATAAGAATTTTTTTAAAAAGGGTCCAAAAAACGGGTTTTGAATGAGAAGACCCCCTTAAGTGATTTACACACAAATTATATTTCGCTTTGAACACTGCTACCTGAGTGATATCCCAAACTGACCGATAGATAGCGCTTTCTTGTGACCATTTGGCTGCCGAGATTTTTAGATAACAACTATCCGATATATTCATCCGATTTTTATCAAAATTGGCGAAATTTTGCTGAAGTAGATAATATTACTATTGAAAACAAAAAAGTTTTTCTCATTAGAACTAGTTTTTCGACCGATCGTTTCTATGGCAGCTATAAACAGAGCCCCTCAACATCACTAAGGGTTGACTAAAATGACGTCAAAAACTGTGAATGCAGTTTGATTAGGACTTGATAATAGATCATAAAACTGTTTTCAGTGAAATCGTAGCTGCTCGTTTCTTCAAAAAATCATAGAATTAGAAATAACTTAAATAAAGAATTAACATAAATAAAAAAAATAATATTATGTAGTAATTTAATGTAGTTTGAAATGCTAGACTCGAAAATCGAATTCCAATATTTTTTTACTTTTTAATATGAATTTTTTAAATTTTTCAGTTGGTTCACTTGTATTTTAACCCATATCTCAATCTACAAGTTATAATACGTCGAGCAAGAAATGAATCGAAAGGGTATTAAATTTCCAATAGTCCAGTAGAACATTGTTTTTTAATCGGTTTGATAGTTTTAATAATATGAGCAAAAAAATGTGAAAAATAAACATTTTTGTGCTCTGTTGTTGGGTCACTTTTGTTGAATTTTGCGTCTTCCTAGTGTGGGCTATGATGGCCGTCATATCTCATCCAAAATAAAAAGTCACGTTTATTTACATTTTCCTCCTACACGCATTTTTGCTGGAAAATTTTAGAAATTTTTTTTAAATTAAAAAAATTATTAAAAAATACCGAAAAAATATTATTGTTTTTTCTATTTAAGAAACGCACTTTAATGAAAAAAATAGGGGAAAGTTAACTTCGGCTCGGCCGAAGTTTTGTATACCCTTGCAGCTTCAATTGAAAACAAATAAGTTTTTCTAAGACTACTTTTTGGACCTATTTCGAACAAACTTTGTGAAATCATGGAAAAGCATAATACACTGTTAATTATGAAATTTGGAGGCGATCCTATTTAAAACAAAAAGTTTTCCTCACTTGAACTAGTTTTTCGACCGATCATTCCTACGGAAGCTATATGCTATAGTCATCCGATTTCGACCAAAGTTTGTAGAATTGTGTAAAAGTATATAAAATAAGTGTATGCCAATGATAAGCACGTTTTCATTAAAACAAAAAAGTTTTTCTCACTAGAACTAGTTTTTCGACCGATCGTTCCTATGGCAGCTATATGCTATAGACATCCGATTTCGACCAAACTTAGTGAAATCATGGGAAAGGAAAGTGAACTAAGAAATACGTACATTGGAGGCGTTTCCATTAAAAACAAAAAAGTTTTTTCTCACTTAGACTAGTTTTTCGACCGATCGTTCCTATGACAGCTATAGTCATTCGATCCGGCCGGTTCCGACAAATGAGCAGCATATTTGTACCAAAAGACTTCGTGCAAAGTTTGGTCAGGATGGACAGACGGACAAGGCTAAATGAACTCAGCTCGTCATGCTGATCAAGAATATATATACTTTATGTGGTCGGAGATGCTTCCTTTAATGCGTTACAAACATCCTCACAATTGTATAAGGTATAAAAATTATACTCAAAAATAATGATTATTAATGCATTTTTGATTTTTTTTTGCTCAAAATAAAACTCATCAGTAATTTGCGGGTTCTGTGTTAGAATTGTCTTAATATTATTGCATTTCCTGTCTGGTTATCCAAACAACGGAGCAGCAGCATTCTCAATCTTTAAATTCAATTATTTTCAATAATTTTGTTGCTCTGGGTAGCAAACTCGCATCTATTGTAACTTCCTCTTGCGCTCTTTTTGCTCTCTTGATTTGTTAAAATCTTCTAATTCGCCTGCCCTTGGCGCTCTGCTCAAGGCGCAGCAGTCTAATTTTCCATTTACTTGACGTCAGTTATTGATCTGACCGGTCGCAAGTATCGCTTTCGTTTTGTCGCTTATCGTAACAACAGGGATCAACTCGGATGCGCCTGTGTGTTAATCGTTAACTTTTGTAAACAATTTTATTTTGCCTAAGCAATGCCAGTCAGCCTGCTTAGTATTCGACTCAAATTACATCGGCCCTGTGCGGCAAATAAACAACTGTTACTTATGAGAAAAAACATATTTCGGTCTTAAATTATTTGGACAAATTTAGTGAACAATTCAACGGCTATTAAAAAAGCTTAATAGCCCAACATATCATTTTCAAGGATATTCAAGGATGCTTTTCAAGGATGTGTAATAATATTGGTAAAGTCTAACACAGAAACCGCGAATTACGGTTGAGTTTTATTTTGAGCGAAAAATATATAAAAATCATAAATAATTATGAACTAATTACTTTTTGAAAAAAATTTTTGAAAACGGAAATGAGTTCTGAGGGGTAGCTTTGGTGTCCCTTTTTAGGGATATGCAATAATATTGATGAAAAGTCTAACACAGAAGCCGCAGATCAAGGTTGAGTTATATTTTGATCGAAAAAATAATAATAATCATAAATAATTACGGATTATGCTTGTCTACTCGCCGAGTGAACTCTCGCGTGGGTCTCGGCATATACTTGATAAGAAAATTTTCTGTAAAATCAAGTATTCAAAGAAAGTCTATCATTTATGTTGATTATAATCCTTTTGATTGAAACGATTATATTCTTTTTGTTTACAAAATGTCCCATCTGGAAATAAGTTAGATTAAGGAAGAAGCACGAAAATGGTGAATGGGAGTAAAAGAAGAAAACGGGCAAACTTGTGAAAAGCGAAGGGTGGAAGTAGTTCGGTGAAGTTTATGACAAGGGAACCAATCACTACATAGGATTTGTAAAGTGCTTTATCTGTGGACTAGTAAAAGTTTTTCAAAGGGGCACAAAGTATCTGAAAAAAGTTTTGTGACGTTTTGCTAAGGAAATAGGTGATAGTAGAGCTCAACATTTTAAACACATTTCCGCGAGTCATGGCTATAATATTCATACCACCAGTAGAGCTCATCATCACCTCATAATCAAATAATATAAATTCCAAAATATAAATAAGTAGCAAAAAATAGGGGAAAGTTAACTTTGGCTCGGACAAAGTTTTGTATACCCTTGCAGTTTGTTTTCCTAAATAAGACTACTTTTCGGACCTTACTTTTCTATGGGAGGGAGCTATACTATTATGGGTGCAGTTAAATACGCCCGCGGGCTTTTGTATTTTTCTTGTGGGCCTTATGACACTTGAGAAGTGCTTAACGCCCGAACCTAATAATAATGAAATCCTGGATAAATACCGCCCAGCTACTTTTGAAAAATTCTAATAAACATTTCATTTAAACATATTGATATATTGATCCATAAAGGTGTGGTTGGTTTGAAGAGGGGTTATGAACGGTTGAAGTTACATGCACCCATACTATATACACTAGTCGGCATAATTATTTTGACAAAAAAATTTCATAAATAAACCATTATATCTTTGAAACAAAAAATCCTAACATTTTGAAATTTTTATCGAATACAGGTATGGAAGTAAGCTTTCAATAAATCATAAGTAGTCCCCAATCAGCCGCTTGGGTTAGAAAATATTAGTCGTTTGGATAAAAACGGAGGTTGGCATAAGTATTTTGACAAGATTTTAAAATTTATATATCCTGAGCACATATTATTAAAAGCTAAAAGAATGATGTATTCTAGACAAGTTTTTCATGCTGAATCCGAATTTGGCGTTAGAAACTCCATATCCCTAATGGATTTACTGTAAATTAGGCATGAAAATGCCGAAAATGGCTAATTTGGGCGTTTTGCTTGGATCCAATGTGCTAGAAAAAATGTTGATTTTAAAATTTTATTTGTTCATGTTCAATTTTATTTGTTCAACGCTCTGCCAAGTATGGCCAAGTATTTCTATGACAGCAATAATATATAGATGTCCGATTTCGACCAAATTTGGTGGAATAATGGAAAAGCATAGTAAACTAAGAAATACGAAGTTTGGAGGCGTTTCCATTAAAAACAAAAAAGTTTTTCTAACTAATAGCCTATTTCCACTATAATCACATATTTCGAAATGTACATATTTTTTTCTGAGCGTTTCCATATGATATGTACATTTTCACTTTACTTATTCAACAAAGTAGCTTTTGAAATGCCAAACATTTTTTTGGAATTTAATATTATTTATTTCAAAGAAAAATTTAAAAGCATTGTAGCCTAGTAGAAAGATTATTTTTTACATACGCCGAGGTTGTGGGGTCAAGTCCCCGTGGTGGCAATTTTTTTTTTTTGTTATTAATTTTTATTTAAATTGCTTTTAGCGTTGTCATATTTTTTAAAATGCTGCGTGGTCCAAAAATCCTTTGAAGTACATCGGTTAAATTTGCTCAGCCTTTTAATGTACCTATCATATGGGGGACTCTCAGTCGATTAGGCACATATATTAAATATGTAAATTTTTTTCCTATGGAAAAAATGTTACATATTTTTGGATATGTGATAAAATGTGAAAATAGGTTCATATTTGCTATTGTGGAAATAGGCTATAAGACTACTTTTCAGACTATACTTTTCTATACTATATAGATGTCCAGTTTTAAGTGGTGCGCGGAGGATCTAAATTTTTTTTAATCACTCTTATGCAGTGTTGCCTATTTTCATATATAATTGATTTATTTTAAATTAGTCGGCGTTGAGTTAAAAATTATTTACATAAGGCCGAGTTCGAGTGAACTAGCTGGGCCTTCCCGGGTGCTTGCCACCCGTATTTTCACTTGTTTGCCGTGTTCTGGCCCCCAGGTCATCACATTTTTTTAGCCTATGCATGGCGAAACAGATTTCATGATGTTACAGGAGGTCTAAGCGACTTGACTAGCGACTTTCGAGAGAGGGCTGTGATCTGTAGATAGGGCTTCAGACAACTTTGACCTTATCGGTGTGCCGAAAGTGTCTCGACTCTATAATCAACAAAAATATGGTGGGTGTTGCTCTGTGTCACTTGGATCATTTCCAGGATTGGTTGTAATGCGAATATCATGTCTGTGGAGAATTTACCGGTCTCATTTTCTATCATACCAGAATCATGCTCTACTGCACATTGCAGCGGCTTCTCCACAGCGTCCTCCAGGACTGATTACATGTTACTGTTCAGCAGATAATTACAATTTTTTTTAGCGCCCTTAAGTTTTAGTTATACAGCCTTGTTCTCAATTCCACTTTCACAAAAATTTTGTGATTTGTAATCGGTTTTTGGACTAGATTTGGTCTTTAAATTAAGCCCAAGGCTGTCAGTCCCGCTCTTCGAATAGTAAAAGGGGTCAATCGCTCCCAAGACTCTATACTGTAAATAATTACTCGATTTATCTTCGCAAATAGTTCCTGAAACTAGTATTCAAGATTAGTTTCGACCAATAGAACTAGCTTCTCAAACACTAGTCAACAAAACTATTTACAGTGGTATACAAACTTGACCACAGACAAAAGAGTAAAAGTATACAGTATCACAAAAAACACGACCTCAACCGCAGTCAGCTCTATGCAGATTCATGGAGATTACTCAAAAGCGCTTAGCGCTTCTTGTTTTATGATCGGCGGCCATCGAATGCGATGCATTCGTACTACCAAACGTTTCGAGAAGACGGAATGCTCCTCCCTAATGCCGTGCTTCACCTTCTTGTGGAATCGTAGTGTACTTTTATCGGTGTAGGTCTTGGGACACATATTGCATCGGAATAGATCGCCCGTATGACCACGGAGATGTCTTCGTAATGTATCATTTGAGTTAAAGCGCAGCTCACAGTATCGACACTGGTAAGGGCGTTCGCCAGTGTGAGAGCGCAGATGAACATTTAGGCTCGCCTTGCGGACATAGCTCTTTCCACAAAATGGGCAGATATTTCTGAAACAAAAAAGAAACGGGAATGTGAATTATTTATCGAATAAATTCTAGGTATCACGACAAAGTCGAATATGGCGTTGATTTTAAAAATGAGAGCGTAAGTTAAAGTCGGCCCTACCCGACTTCGATATACCCGATACTCAGGGGAATTAATGTTAATCAGCCTTCCCTTATAGTATTTAACAGAGCATTAACAATAATGTGAACATTGCAAAAGAAGAGTTTGCAGAGTTTTTATAATCTTTATAACTATGCCATTTATTATCCGATATTTATGAAATTTATTTCAGAGATTGTCGGATCTATATCACAGAATACCTAGACCTATAACAAATTCCTGTTAACTCCGTAAAATAGTATCCGATATTTATGAAATTTATTTCAGAGATTGTCGAATCTATATCACAGAATACCTAGACCTATAACAATTCCTGTTAAAGGCTGATTTCCAGAACGCACAAAAATCAATTTTTATGTCGAACTTCACATGAATAGAAACACTTTTGAGCTGCTTTGAAATCTGAATGCTTATGAAAAGCAGTCTTATTTGAATTAAGCATTGTGCCGACATAAATTTGTATGTCATCTGGAATCAAGCCTTTACTACGTAAAATAGTACGAAATAAGGAATCTCTACAATTTCACTTCAACTGTAAAAAATGAAATTTTGAAATCCCTGCATACAACAGATGGCATAACTGAATTGCATTTGACTAACTGGTAACTTTGTTTTTGTCAACGCTATATTATTTCCCTTCAAAATTGATATATGTATGGTAGTATCGATGTCAACCTTTGTGGAAAACAAAATGAAACCAAACACAAATTGAGGAAAGCTGTGGCTTTTTGATTTTATCTGAAGAATAGTGCAGTTGAAGTACCTCGATTGCTGCTGGAGTGCATGCTTCATCAAAGCAATGAGAGTAAAGTTTGAAGACACCGAGTTGAATTCGAAAAGAACACTTTAGCGGCGCTTCAAAGGGACGTATTACACCACTCGCCAGATAATTGCTACTTCGGGTCACCACTTGCTCTGGAGCATGGCAGAGCAACACCTCTCTTCTTGGGAAGAAATTAAGAATTATAGTGGTATTTCCAAGTTATCTGCAATTCTTGAAATATGAAATTTAACCTGCATTATTTATGTAGTTCTATTATTTCACCTTTCCAACATAGATTATATGAATTCACATCTTCAGTGATCGATGGGCTCTTATTTAAGTAAGGGGTTTGACTCTGTTAATCACTCCTTGCTGCTTCATAAACTGAGTTGAATCGGTTTTCAAACTAACCTTCTTAATTGGTTCTCGGATAGACTAAGTATTAGAAAACAAAAAGTTTTGTTTCGTAATTTATATTCTAAGTAAATTCGGGTTACGTCTGGTGTACCACAAGGTAGTCACTTTGGTCTATTGCTTGTTAAGTAATCTCAACATCAATGATTTTCTTTAAGACTTCACTTTCGGATGTTTATATGTTCGTCGATGAAATACAACTATGATTAACACATAAATATTTGTTCTCTACATATTATTTGCAAGCAAAGTTGTATGTATTTCTGTTTTGGTGCCAAGATAATCTCCTAAACCTCAACAGTTCAAAGTGTAAGATTATGATATCTTATAGAAGCTTACTACATTGGTCCCTTACGTGCTTGATAATGTTACATTAGAGCGCTTAAGTGACTACGCCAATCCAATTAATGATTTAGGGGTAATTCTTGATCATCAACTTAAGTGGGTAGTACGAAAAAAAAACAATTTTTTGCGAATTTCCATAGCTCAGATATTCAAAAAATATTTTTACAAAAGGATTTTCAAAAACTCGAATAAGTTTAGGAGATATATTCCTTTTTGTGCACCAAATTTCATAGCAACTGCAAACTTTTAAAGCGTTTTTCTCGAAACCACTTTTGGTCAAAATGGGGGCCACGATTCAGCCAAAACTACTGGACCGATTTTGTTCAACGAGGGTTCAATCAACGCAGAATTGTCTTAATTCAGGCCTGAACTTCCAATTTTAATATACAATATACAAATTTTTAGTATTTCTTACAAAGTGCCGAGCTTTATAAACTGTTGTAGTTGTGGAAGTAGAATTAAGAACAAGACTGAACATTGCGCCAAGTTAACGTCAAATATTTTATTAGAGCCGATCTATATGAAATTCAGTAGGTACTTTTATGGGCACCAAAAATAGCAAAAAACTCAAAGTTCAGATAAGAATATTTCAAATATGGTGGGTCCTAGGACAATCGATATTTTGGGACCGATCTGAATGTATCTCGATTTGGCAGCTCTATGCTAAACAAATTTTTTAATTTAAAAAAATCCTCCTTTTAGTATGGAAAATGGGTGGTTAAAACCCAAAACTGCGTAGTGGCCCTGTGTAGTAAAAGATTGCTTATTTTTAAGCCGATCTAAAGGTTGTCCAGAAACTTTTTGAGAGAACTTTAATACATGAGAGGTGTTGTCAATAGAAATTTTTTTTTTTTTACACCATGGATCTAAGTGGCCCCGCTTTCGATTTACGTCTCAAAGAAAATTCAATTATCAATACACGATGTCTTGAAATCGAACCGGAAAACACGTTATGATGAGGTAGCCGCCTCTGTGGATAGGCTTCCGCATACCGTTGAGCACTGATTGCGTTGCCGTTTGCTTTGCCGTAATAAAAATCGAAATCCGGGTACTCGACGTTAGAGAATTTCATAACAACACAAATTACACCCAGTTACAGCGGAAATATACTTTTGAAATGACCCACTGTACGCTATACAGCAGGTCGAGTATAGCATTGCCTAATACTTGGTTTCTTCCTAACACCCCCGAAAATCTGAAGTTATGGCCCAAAAACAGCTTTTTGCTTTTTTTGCTCTTTTAAATTAAAATAACTCTCGCTTGGACTGTCTGATTGTTATAGACTTGGAAGTTCCGATAGCGACGAGAAGAATCTAAAGTATGGTAATCAATAGTTTGACAGATTTAGCCTGATGGCTAAGAAATGCGGGTTACAGATCTGACATTTTCTCCTTTTATCAAAATCACTATTTTCGCCCCACAGGTTTCACAATTTTATTCAATGCGATTTTTTCATGTTTTATTGTTTAAGTCCAAAAACCGTGAAAATGCAAAATCACCATATTTATGTCTTCAGAACAATCTAGGCTCAAAGGAAAAATTTGCAAATTCGCAACCTTTTTTAGACTATTTCCAACATAATCACATACTTCGAAATGTACATATTTTTTTTTTTCGTGAGCGTTTTTCATATAATATTTACATTTTTATTTTACTTATTCAATAAAGTAGCTTTTGAAATGCCAAAAAAATTTTGGAATTTAGTAATATCTTTATGACTGTTTAAACGACCTTTATACTCTTAACTTGTAGTTTTTACAGGCTCGAGGTCTTGCTATGTTATTGACATAACTTTAAACAGAGGCACACAACACAACAAAGGAGGCTTCAGGTTGATCGGACGACGTTTCATGAGGGACCAACCTCACTCATCAGCGATCTTGAGCCTGAAATGTCTGTCCAAACAGCAGTCTCTCCATGCCTGCGACGGCAAAACCGTTTGGGAATTCCAAAGGCAACTTTGCGCGCAAAACACCAAAAAGACAGCTTAAGCTTGTATATACAAACATTCCAGAGCGGCGGCCGTTGGTTGCACCTGAGTCCAAAGTCCAAAACAGAGGCCACACACTTACAAAGGGGAATGGCTGTCTTAAGCTGTCTTTTTGGTGTTTTGCGCGCAAAGTTGCCTTTGGAATTCCCAAACGGTTTTGCCGTCGCAGGCATGGAGAGACTGCTGTTTGGACAGACATTTCAGGCTCAAGATCGCTGATGAGTGAGGTTGGTCCCTCATGAAACGTCGTCCGATCAACCTGAAGCCTCCTTTGTTGTGTTGTGTGCCTCTGTTTAAAGTTATGTCAATAACATAGCAAGACCTCGAGCCTGTAAAAACTACAAGTGTAGAATAAAAAACTTTATCAAAACTGCTTTTTATTTTGAGACGTAATTACTTGGAAACGAAGCCACTTTGACCCATGGTGTAAAAGACAAAAATATTTTTATTGATAACAGCTATCATATATTTAAAGTTCTGACGAAAAGTTTCTGGACACCATATTAAATTCTGAAAAATCCACAGGGAAAGTAAATTTAAAAAATTAGATTCCAATTCAAAAAGCCCACCGGGCCAGAAGAGTTTTGATATCTTTTTTGCCGCCTTAGTACGAAATTGAGTGAGTATATAAGCTGACTGCATATTCGGAGTCACGAATCACACCTTTTACTGCGAGTGAACTCTTAGTTGTATTACCATTAATACTTAGGCTCTATTAATTTCTGTAAACGAAGGCTATAAACTAACGGGTGACAACTAAAATTCTGCACAAACTTTGAGAGAGCGCGCCCTTAGCTGAGCTTTTCATAAAAGCATTCGCGATGACATTTCTTTCTTTTTGTTCTCCTGTCAACACGTTTTCATGCCCCCTGACAAAGATTTTGACAAGTAGTCTTCGTGATCGCGTTGTAAAATTCCACGAAATGCACGCTGACAAAGGTAAAGTGTTTACAGTAAACCATTTTACCCAAGAGGGCAAGTCCAAAAGCACTGATAATAGTATTTTGCAACGAAAAATAATAAAAAGAGAAGTTAGAAGTGGTCGGAAAGCAAACATTATGACCGGCCTAGCTGTCAGATAGCTAAAACAACTTTTTAACAATAAAGACAACATAAGTCAACGAGATGCAGCCAGAAAATTTAATTGCATCCAACAACAGTAAAGTGCTGAAAAAGAATAATATTGTTGCCAGACGTAAGCAAAGAGCACCAAATTACACACCTGACTAAATACAAACTGTCAAATCTGAAAGTAGGTAGATCGCCTTTTTGCCAATATCCCTTTTGTACCAAAGGAACGGAAGCCAACAAACTTGCCGCAGTGTCGTTCAATTGAAGATTTTTTTAGAAGTCTTAGTGCTGCAGTTTACAAAAACAACTGTTAGGCCAAAAATATCAAAGAACTGACCAGCAGGAATCGCTTATGTATCCGGAAATACGGATCCCAAGGTCGTCTGCGGAGACATTTTTCGGAAGCTACGTCGAGTGGCTAATATCGGTCCTTTCGACCAAATCCATTGATGCAATTCTTTTGTATATGTAGTCATAAATAAACTGTTATTTTCATAAAGGTCCGTTGAGAATTGTGGTTATGTCGGCATTTTAAAGATTGTGCAGATTTTTAGTTGTCACCCGCTATTGTTTCCCCTCAGCGACCCCCGGATTTAAGCTGGTTTCCTATATTAAACAATTTTGAAGTCCTTAAAATTTCGGAGCGAGAGGAAAATCGAACAAAATTTGAAATAAACTGTGAGACGAGATTTAATTTAATTTAAGGTCGGAATTGAGACTGGACTAATTCTAAAATTTAATATCGCGAGATTCCAACGAAACTGAATAAAACTATTTAAGGTTTGAGATCGGGACGGAATCGGTTGCGGCACTTACGATTTAAGCATAGTCTGAACCTCCGGAAGGAAAGGTGTCGGCAGCTGCTCAATCATTGGTTGCTGAATGAAATTTAAATTCAATTTCTGTTTTCTGTTTAAGCGACGCCATTCCATATCCATATCTTCGCATTCCAGCTCTTCGTAAGCTCCAACTCCAGGTCTATTTCGTATTTCTCGAAACCGTAAGCTTTGTTGTTGTTGTTCCGCGTCGCTATTTGAGTAGGTTGTTCTGTACACATTCAATATATAGGTATATTAATATTGCACTCACCCTAGCTGCATTCTTTGTTCTGCCAAAGGTTCCACGTCCTCCTCTTGGCCATCTTCCTCCTCGTTGATGCCGTGCTTCATAAGTTTATGAAGTCGCAGGTAGTATTTGTATTCAAAACTCTCGGTACACAATTCACAGTTATAGGGCTCCCCCTCCCCCGTCTGTACGCTTACCTCACTATCCGCTGCCGAGGTGCCAGCAACATCTGGCACTGCACCAGGAAGATCCTCTCGATGTTTATGCCTCCGCATATGTTTGCGCAAATTATCACTTCGTGTATAGGTGCAAGGACAAAGAGGACACTTTAATCGTTCGCCCGTGTGACGACGCAAATGCAATTTGAGTTTGCTGTGTAGCTGAAACAATTTGGGACAGTGGGCACACTTGTAGGGCCGCTGGTGGGTGCGAACATGTCTGGTGAGGTCATGTCTGCGGTAAAACGTTTTACAGCATGATCCACACACATGAGTCTTCTGGGATTGCGTTTGCTTTCTCGGCTGATAGGGCACCCATTCCGTGTCTTTCTTTTCTGCCTTTAGAGGTGTTGGATCGGCGCTAGCAATTATTTCTTCAGCTGGCACATCCATACCATTTGCAGCCATTCGGTTTTTGTGCTTCACCTGCATGTGTAACTTCGCTTTAACCTGATCCTTGAATGCAATTGGACACCAGGGGCAGCGAATGCTCTGAGTGGGCTTCGTTAGATTCTTGGCAGGAGTTTTCTTGTTGGAGTCAGAATAGTCAGAGTTGTCAGAGTTGCCTTCTGCCGCCTGGCTGTGGTGTATACGAATGTGGGTCTTTAGATTATGGCTCTGGGTATATCCCTTGGGACAGTGAGGGCACTGGAAGCCGGTGTGGCCGCGTATGTGTCTGGTTAGGCTGAAACGGTTAGCAAAACTTTTGCCGCATAAGTGACAACTGTGAAGGGAGTACACAGAGAACATGGGAGAGTATGGGAAACATTGATTGATTAGCCTGGTTAGCTATTCATCACTTACCTGCCAGCTGCGTGATTGGAATCATTTGTTGGCAGAATTTCCTCTTCATCTGGCATGTAGAAAGACGAGCGATCTTGATTTTCAGTTTTAATCTCTTTAACGACTTGGTGGTGTGAACTTGGAATGATTTCCTCCTCTGCCATTTGGCTATGCATTCTGCCTGTCATTTGGTTATGGATTCTGTAACAAACGGGTGATTTAGAAACCAATGTCCAACGGTGGGTCGCAGCAACAACATTTAACACAAACAATTTGTTATTAAATTAAGATTTACTGAACTAACTCACCTCTGTGGTTGGGTCCTGGGTATTTCCATTTCGAAGTCTCGGTCTGGCTGCACATGCGCAATACGAACGTGACGATTTAAATTATTTTTCTGGGTAAAAGCATTGGGGCAATGCGGACACTTGTACGGTCGTTCGCCAGTATGGGTCCGCATGTGTTCGTTGAGCTTACAGTTACTGTAAAATCCCTTTGGACATTCCTTACACTTGTAAGGCCAATCCGCGGCATGAGTACGTAGGTGCATCTTTAGTTTGGCCTCAGTTCGAAATGCTTGCGGACATTCGGCTTTAGGACACGGATGGGGGCGTACCATATGCCAGCGGATGTGATTGGTCAGAGCGTATCTGTATTGGAAACGCTTGCCACAAGTCGTACAGCAGAAACTAAAATAGGCAATAATTGCATCAGAGTTTAATTTACCAAATTGAGAATAAAGCTTACTTCTTATCCGGAGATTGGATGGTAATGGTGGGATCCTCATTTTTGGATAGAAACTCGTTGGGAAACGAGTCCCCTTCATTTGGCTCTTTCTTGATTTCGACATGACTCCCCTCGACAACGATTTGCCGGTGAACGCCTGCAGCTGGTCTAATTGGTAATTCACGTTCCGGTGGGGGTTGAGACGATCTTTGAGTGAGTTTTCTGAAAATTTTAAAAAATTATAAATTATTTATTACCCGTACAAATAAATTTTAAAGGATTTTTATACACTTGCAGAGGGTACTATAAAATTGTCCCAATGTTTGTGACGCATTGAAGGAAGCATCTCTGTCCACATAAAGTATATACATATATTCTTGATCAGCACGACGAGCTGAGTTGATTTAGCGATGCCCGTCTGTCCGTCTGTTTCTATGATATCTTTTTCGTCAGTTTAAAATCTATCTTGACCAAACATAGCACGAAGTCTTTTAATACAAATATCCTGCACATTTGTCGGAACCGGCCGGATCGGATGACTATAGTATATAGCTGTCATAGGAACGATCGGTCGAAAAATTTGTCTTAGTGAGAAAAACTTGTTGTGTTTAATGGAAACGCCTTTTTAGTTAACTATTCTTTCCCATGATTTCGCTAAGTTTGGTCGAAATCGGACATCTATATAGTGTAGCTGTCATGGAAAAGTATAGACTGAAATATAGTCTTAGTTTAAAAAATTTTTTTGTTTTCAATTTATTTTTTTTTTTTATATACTTTTACACAATTCTACAAAGTTTTGTTAAAATCGGATGACTATAGCATATAGCTGCCATAGGAACGATCGGTTGTTCTAGTGAGAAAAACTTTTTTTGTTTTAAATGGGATCGCCTCCAAATTTCGTAGTTAACAGTTTGTTATACTTTTTCATGATTCCACTAAGTTTGGTCGAATTCGGACGTCTATATAGTAAAGCTCCCATAGAAAAACAAACTGCAAGGGTATACAAAATTCGGCCGAGCCGAAGTTAACTTTTCCCTATTTTCAAAATTTTTTTTGTAATTACTACTAATAGTCACCATTCTGGTCGGTACCAAAATATTTGAGATCGGTCAACAAATAACGGAGTTAGGACCAATGAAGGGGGGGAAAAGTCGATTTTCGAAATTTTGACTTTAAAACCCCATAACTTCGTGGTTTATTGAACGATCCGAAATATTTGGGCACCGACCAGAATGGTGAATATAAGGAGTATTAAAAAAAAACAAAGTTTGCTCTTTCTGCTCCCATTTCACCCGGGAGTTATTTTTCGGCAGCTTTCGCCTCGCATACGCATTAAAAATTCGAACCGAACCGAAAAGATTCGAACCGAAAACAACAACAAATCTATTGCACATCGCAGCCTGACGCCAGTCGTGTGCGCTGCTGCGCAGCTGCAAAAACAAATATATGGAGTGTCTGGCAGGCTGGTGGATTCGAGCATCGGTAATAGGGGTTGTTTTTATACCCGTTACTCGTAGAGTTAAAAGGGTATACTAAGTTCGTGCAAATGTATTTAACAGGCAGAAGGAAGCATCTCTGACCACATAAAGTATATATATTCTTGATCAGTATCAATAGCCGAGTCGATATAGCCATGTCCGTCTGTCTGTATGAACACCTAGATCTCGGAGACTAGAAGAGCTAGAGCCACCAAATTTTGTATGTAGTCTCCTATTGTCCCTACGCAGATCAAGTTTTTTTCAAATTTTGGCCACGCCCACTTAATGCTCAGTTAATTAACATAGAAGAGGCTATTAAACACTAATTGCCCTGAGTAACGGGTATATCGAAGTCGGGCAGGACCGACTTCAAATTACGCTCTCGTTTTTGTTGTTGTTGTTGGACTGCTCTCAAAATAAAATATCGTGCCCACCAGAGATCTGCACGAGTGCACCGCAACTGCAAGTGCACTGCATAAGTACGTGATATTTTCGCACTCGGATATCCCGACTACTCCAACAAAATGAATACAGTAGTATTTCTACTCGCGGCATATTTGCGTCTCGCACTTAAGTGCCGAAAACACTCACGCCCCTCTCGTAGCGTTTAGGAAATACTCATACAAATAGGGAACCGTGAAATTTGAGTGTGAAATTATCCACCAACAATTCAAGCAACGCATTTTTTATCTATGGCTTTCTCACTTAAGAATTTCTTTTACTCATGCTTGCCTCTTGCGGAATTTTTTACTGGTGACCTTGTGTGTCTGCTCTCTGATATGTCTTCGGCTCGTTTCCTTCACTTCTCGTTCAATCCATCCCCGTATAACGCTTCTGCTTTGACGTTGACGTCAGCAGAATCGAATTCTGTGTGTATTGTTTTTGCAAAGTTTGTCTATGCCCACTGAAAAAAGGTTGTGCGGCGGTCAGGAAAAAAAACAATTTTGGCCTACGCCGTGTAGAATTTTATGGGTATGAAGAAGTTAGCATACCCTTTAAATTTAAGCGAGCATTTAACCTGTGTTTTTTATGAAAATATTTTAGAATTTTAAAATAAGGGCCTTGCACCGTCGTTCGTGGAAAAGACTTACACATGTTTATTATTTTTATACCATAAGCAATATTTTTTGGTATGGATCTTTGATAAAATTATTCATATACTTGAGTCGGATATGCAATGAGGGGACCGGTCGTTGCGACTTCTGAGTAATAAGTAAATTTAAACGCATTTTTTTCAAAACGACCTTTTTGAAGTCGGTGACCGCGATCTGATTGAAAATTTACACATTTTATTAATGTGTATTTGACTACCAGCCAACGATCCTCTTTTATTTATTTTTTGTCTAGAGCGACAAAATGGCGCGTTTTTAATCAGGGTCACCGTAAGGAGTACAATTTATGACATGGCCTACCTGAAGTGGCTGCAACTCCGTGGTTTCTAGACATTTTTTGGTTCAAAAATTTATAAAAATACTTCAAATGTTACTGAACTAGAACTTAAGCTCACTTAGAAACTTAAGCTTGAAGCTATGCAACGACTGACATTAAGAATGGCTTTGCAGTTCCCAACTGTTTAAAGTTCTGATTGCATGGAATTGGCTCAACGAACAGGAGTCATTTAGCGAAACGCCTTCAGATGATTGGATATCCATGAAACAGCTGTAAAGGTTTGTCCACGCTCTTTTTGGTTTGTCAATGGATAAGTTGTTTATAGTTGTGAACAAAAGCAACTTCTTGACCTCGAGCCAGCGAACTCGTTACTAATTAAACATTAAAAAGGTCGCCAGATAAATTGGAAAAAAGTCACTGAACAATGTGATAATGAAAGTATAGCAAAATACTTTCAGTGTTTTTTTTTTGCCCGTTATCCCATAACCCCCCTTATATTCAGGCAATTCCATATTACAAATTTTCTATACAACGAAGATTATTTTTGTCCACTTGAGATTCTTCAGTATTCTATGCACCTCAAGAAATCAACTTTTGACGGTACACGTGTACTATTCTTTTACTGCTCTTATAGAAAACCTTTCACACGCGAATGTACTTGCTAAGCGTGTGTCCAATCAATTGGTTTAGTAGCTTCGCTTAGGGGCTTGGTCTCTGATGGACCTTAAACATATTACTAATGATACATATATCTAAGAACTATTCCAATATCTACTTCTAAAATCCACACTCAGCTGAAGCAATTTCAGAACAAGTGTCTAAAGTGGAATTCTATCTTTTTACTACTTACCCTTGCTCCTTAGCCAGTGTCTCGCTCATGCGATGCTTCAGTTGCTTGTGCTGCCGCAAACGATAATGTTCCCGAAAGGCAGCCGAGCAGCAATCGCAATGAAACAGCTTGCGCGAAAGCAAACGATTCCCGGCACCCGCATGCCTGCGTATGTGTGCCTTCAGTGTATTCGGCAAGGTAAAAGCATTCGGGCACATGGGACACTTATAAGGTCGTTCTCCAGTATGGATACGAATGTGATTCCTCATATAGAGACGCACCGAAAAGGTCTTGGGACAATGGGGACATTTAAACGGACGTTCGCCCGTATGATGTACGCGAATGTGATTGTTGAGCTCGAAACGGCCACGAAAACATTTGCCACACATCTCACAGGGATGGGGTGCATTTTCAAAGGGTCTGAAATAAAAAAAGGTACCTTAAGACACTTTGAATTTCGGAACATCGCAACTCACCTAGCCAGATCAAACTGCTCCTCAGCTGGTGGCATGGATAAGTCTTCGGTTTTGACAAATTGTGATGGAATGATCTCATCTTGCAGTTCCGGCTCTAAGCCAGGTTCAACTTTGATGCACGTCACATCCATCACATGGACGCCATCCTCCATCTGAACCATCTCCGTATCATCTCGCTGCTCCTGTCGCCTGCCCAGCTCGATTAGCTGGCATAGATGCTCGTAGCTCTCCTCGCATTTTTGCTTAAATCGAAATGCATTCTGAGCGGCCAACACACAGGACAAGCATATCTGGTGCGGCAATAAATCACCTCGTGTCACTTGACAGTTGGCACACTGATTGAGCACATAAGCCAGATTCTTCTCCGGGTCGAGCTCCTCCTCCTCCCTCTCGTCACCAAAAATTTCCACTAGAGTAACAGAGCCGTCCATACAAACCCGGCAAATGTTCTCCATGTTGATGCTTGAAAACCCGTTGGAGGCAAAATCCATTTGTCAAGTGTTTTTTGCGGCCACACAGCAAGATGATAAGCTAAAAATGTCCTACAAAGGACGGCAAAATTCCATTTTAAGATTTTATATTGGAAATCCGAACTACATCCACAAATTTGTGCCAGTGTGCCTGTATAATAGTGTTGCGGTGCCAGTGTGCCCATATTGCTGCTCGCCTGTTGCATTGCGGGTACTCAGGCAATCGTTATTTGCTAATGAACTTCAAATAAATAATTTATTTTATACAAATAAAAATGGTTAAGAATCAACGGTATTATGTGGCCAACACTTAACAACCAAATCTGCTTTAACATCTATTGAAAAGAGATTTATTAATGAAATTAATTAGAAAGAAGATTTAATGTTGCTTTACGCGAGGAATGCGTTAAGGCCAGTATACACCTCAACAAAGGAGCTCCATTGTAGTGGCCAGGAGGACAAAAAAAAGAGGAATTTGGTAGATCAAAGTCATTAAGCTTTGAACAGTAGTTATGGTCCACTAGCCTAGTATTGATTTTAAGAACTCTAGTAAATTTTTTTGTAGAAACAAATTTAACTGATTTTAAATAGACTCAACAACAGCTTGTAAGGTTGTGTCGAGAAATATATAGTCATCGTTTTATTTTTGTGGCCTGGACCATAGGAATTTGATTACCGTCAAAGAGAAGTATATGAATTTTCATTATTGCTAAGAGGCTTTTAAAAAATTATTGAAAAGCTATAATTTTAGACATTTTTAACAACTTTGACATTGATTTTTAAAAACTGGTTGGGTTGAGTGTGTTCGCTTAAATGGGTTGGGGGTTTTTTTTTGATGAAAATATTCTTTAAAATATTAAAAGTTGGAGTTATGTATTGTTGTTTAAGGAATATAGTAAAAATTTTGACGAATGTTGGCGTCTTAAAAATTTTTTTTAAAAAACTATGAAACTCTTATTAAAAAGTGTTACGTTTTCAATCTTTTTTCAACGTGTTTTAGAGTAAAAATTTAGGAGCGAGTTTCTCATGATAGTTATAACTAGAACCCGGATTTTATGTTTTTCTTCATTACTGCACCGAAAAAGGTCAAATTTTGCATTTAGGCTTGATAATTCATTGCGGATCGAATAAACCCGACATATCAGAAATATGCAATTTTTTTATGCAAAATATGTCGAAAAATATGTTAAATATGTCGAAAAAAATACTGTACTAAGTTTAGGAGATATTCTTTCACCTTGATCAATGTAACTGTTTGCATAAATGCAGTATTGCGTTCAATACATGTCCACACCATTCACCGCAATGTGAATTAAAGTGAATAAAATGAGGTCCCTTCTGAATTAGAAGTGTTCTCTCGGTGGCTGCGGCATTGTTTGTGTGGTTTTTTCTAACAATTCGCCCACAAGCAACGACTTGTGCGCAGGGCGTTATCATGGTGTTAAAGCCATTTTTTGTTCACCCAAAATTCGGGAAGGTTCTGTCGAATAGCTTCAAGCTAATTGTGCATAACTTGCAGGTAATATTCCTTATTGACCGCTTTTCCCCGTGGCCTGATGTGGTAGAGCGGATAGTGTGTACGCCTGCTGTGCAAGAGGTCGTGGGTTCCAGCTTTGAAGTAACTAGCCATAAAAATGTTTCTCTAACTTTGCCGTTTGGATTCAGCGTTAAACTGGTGGTCCCTTTCCTCTTGTACGAAAACTAGAAGCACGCAACACAAGAGATTGAGAGAAAAAATTGTCTTTGGGATACTTTTTGAACAAACCTCGCTTGTCTTCGAGAGATTGATTGTAGCATCACTCTCAAGCTAAATCGATTTAGCTGGGTGTCAACTCCATTTAAAAAAGTTAGCTAAACGGTTTCTAAAACTTTTAGCTGCTCTCTTAGCGTGAGTCAGTTCTCAGACAAACTAAATGCTTAAGGTCATACCGAGCTAAAAACTCGTGGCGCCGCAACCTTGACTGGCTATACAGCTGATTGAGTTTAGTCGTTTGACATTTGGTGGTATTTTATTATTTTAGGGTGTTTTTTTTGGCGTTGAGCATTCACACTGTTCCATTAGCTGAGAGATCAGCGGAAAAAATGGTCTTTTTAGTTAGGTTTAGATTGTCTGAGTACTAATATTGCTTTGATAATATGTCGGAAAATATGTCGGTAAAATTCTGAATATGAAAAATATGTCGAATATGCAAAAATAAATTGGATCCCATTTAAATGTTTTTTTTATGAAACGAATTTCTGTGCAATCAGATTTAATTTTGGTCAACCGGTTCAAAATATGTTTTTGCATAAAACCCGGGGCCTAGCTATCACATTTTAAAATTTGTTTTTTTCTTTTCCAATTTATTAATTTAAATTTGGTGCTGATAAGAGCGGGGCAGTTTTTGTATACTTATTCTGTTAGACCCTTTAAAAAATTAAGTTCCTCTAGCAATAATGTGATAATGGTTTTTTCTCTTTTTAGAATTAAACTAGAACAGAAAAAATACGATTTTTTACAGTTCCGATTTAAAAATTTTCGATAGTGTCATCCCTAGCCGAAGTTCGTTTCGCGTTGCCAACCTTTGGAATTGACTTTAGTTCAAGCAATCAGCTGTCTGCTGGCGATTCGGAACTCGAAATGCGAACGCCAGCGGCTGTGCAATTATTTTGTTTCAGTAAATTGGCCAGTAACGTGATCAACGGACGACTCCTACAAGCAACGGCCACAGCAGTTTACTTATCCAGCACCAGTCATTGCATTTCCAAATTTAACCGCAACCAAGCGACAACCACAAATTGGAATTGGAGCACTGTTAACCGCCGACACCGCAGCAGCAGTAGGAAGACCACTAGAGGAGCAGCGACTATGTTGGATCAATTACCTGTATACGCTAGTGGTGAAATTGTACGAGGGTTTGGACGCGGCTCCAAAGAGCTGGGCATACCAACAGGTTTGTACCATGACCCTGAAGGTCATTGCTAAAAAGATAACCGAAATGAAATTACCCACTGTTGTTATTCAATTCAAATTGATAGCAAACTTCCCTCTGGAGGTGGTGAAATCGCTGCCCGAATCCCTGCCCACCGGAGTCTACTATGGCTGGGCGAAAGTTGGCAACTGTCCCGTGTATAAGATGGTACTCAGCATTGGCTGGAATCCGTTCTACAACAACAAGGAGAAGAGCGTCGAGACGCACATGCTGCACGAGTTCAACTGTGATTTATATGGACAAATTCTGAAAATCTGCATTGCCGGCTACTTGAGGCCAGAGCGCAGTTTCGACTCTTTGGACGATTTGATAAAAGCCATCAGAACAGACATAGATCAGGCACGTTCACTGCTGGATGCGACCGAGAAGGCCAAACTAAAAGAGGCTGCCTTCTTTACAGCGGCGAAATGTGAATAAAAATGTAAACTATAATTGTTAAATAGTCAATTCCTTTGTTTTTGAGAGAGACGTTTAGATAGGACAGGTTATCTATCATCCGTCTCGATTCGAATTCGCGTACTTAAGTTGATCACACTTGACATTTGAGGCCGTTCGTTTTATCACGTACAAAATATTAATGAGAGATTGTATGGCAGTTATCAAATTATACAATTAATTTACTTTTGAATTATATAAAAATACATTTGTACAAATCACAAGAGTTAACTGAAGATTTAAGTAATCCAACCGATTTAAAAAGCTCCAAACTTTTTAGGGGCAAAGCTGACATGTCAACATTCGTGCAAAACAATTTTTCGAGTTTTTAAAATGCAATTCTTACAAAATCCTTGAAACTTTTAACACCACTTGTCCAACTGTCTTTCCTAAATACAATTTGTGTAATTTTTTCAGAATTTTAAAATTCGCAGGTGATAAAAATTAATAAAAACAATAATGTAAATATAATATTTAACATATTTTTAAAATACAAAGTATTCTCAGCGTTGCTCTTGGATAGGCTTAACAACGACCGGCTGATAGAACTGGCTCAAGCAGGGTTCCGGAATGGATACTCTACAATAGCCTGTTAAGTATTGCCAGAAAATATATTGACAGAGGACGGAAACTATAGGAGAAGATGGGGTGTTCTGAGCCGCTCGAATATTGGCGCAAAAAAAAATTACAGCCGTTTGTTTATGTCAAGTTGCTCTCTTCTTGTTACCTTGTTTTTGAAAAGCAATTGACCAGTCAACACGTACTTTAAGTTTGTGCACCAGAGCGCGAGATTTGTATACCCTGTTCCATGTAGGTAGGTAGGTGAATGTAGTTAGGTGTATACCAGATTCAAATCGAGTTTGTTTCAGATTTGGAAAATTCCTCCCCCTTCCCCCTTTAAGCGCTAAAACCTGTCAGAGCCACAAGTTTTTAAGTTAGACCCACGAGTCTTTATATATATCATTTAAGGCCCAATATCTATCTATTCTGAAAAGATCAATAATATCGGACAAAAAACACCGAAGTTATTTACGAATAAATTTTGCTTGTGGGAGAGATGGGGGTCTTGCATTGTCAGTTATAGCGCGCGGCCGCTGCGCGCATTCGTTTGTGTGTATGTTGGAGTGTGTGTGTATGTAAAGGAAAACACACGAAATCAAGGGAACAGGGTATTTTGTAGTCGGGGCACTCGACTACAGCTCCCTTACTTGTTTTATAGTGTAACTGCCAACCACAATGAGTTGGCAGCATTTCACCGCACCGCAAAGTTGGCAGCATTCAGAATTTCGGGGAATTACCACATTTCTTCTAGTTGCGCTAGATGGTTGAATGTGTTTAGTGTGGTATTTATCATGGCTTTACGAAGAAAAATCAATAGTGTGAGACCACTTTATTACTGAAGCAGATGAAAAATATGCTAAATGCTGCTATTGCAAGAAGGCCGTCAGTATTTCAGGATGTTCGCAAGGGAATCTGCAGTGTCATCCGATTTATCTTCAGCGCTGCCCGCCACTTCGTCATCCTCCCTAGATATAGGGCTGCCTGTCTCAGCTTCATCATCCGCTACAACTTCATCCAGTACTGCTTCGTTGGTATCAGTTAAGAGCCAGCAAATAATATTCACTTTTATTAGTCGACACCCTCCAAACTGGAAAATTACTCAAACTCATCGACAAGTTTTGAAAATGATGGTTAAAGGTAATCACGCCCTCCGCATGGTTGAAGAGGAAGATTTCAAGATCCTTATTGATATGGTAAGCCGATGCCAAGGCTATGCACTACCATCTCGATAAGTTCTTTCTGACGTTCTACTGCCGCAAGGACTTGGAGTTATTTTCTGGCAATACTTGAAGGACTGTAAAATCTGTGGGTTTGACAACTGATGCTTGGACATCCATCAGCAACCAAAAGTATGTGGCTGTAACTGCCCATTTCTTTGACCTAGTGGACACAGTTTTAAAATCCAGAACGCTCACTTGTGATGAAATTACCGATCGACAAACCTAAGAAAATTTACAAAAATTTTTAAAAAACCTTTTAGAGGACTGGAATATTGCAGATAAAATTGCAGCTGTTGTAGCCGACAATGGACATAATTTCGTCAGCGCTGTTCATCTTGGGAATTGGAACTCTATAACTCTTAACTATAACTGAATTTTGCTATTAAGAAAGGATTCCGATGTTCTTCTTGTCGATCAGAATGAAGGTCCAAATGTATAAGGAGTTATTGGACGACAAGTAAGGGGAGTTTGGCAGTCAGTTATATGGTGATGACTGGAAATTTCTGAAGGTTAATGCGTCAACTCACAGAGAAAAGCTGAAAGCTGAGTTCTTTAATGACAGGAATGTACCTGTTTTAAATTGGCCAGCATTGAATCCAGTCCTCAATCTGAAATTAGGATCTCTGGGGTCTCCTATCTGCTAAAGTTTTCGAGGATTGCCGGCATTTTGAGGCAGCAGAAAAACGGGCAAACAATGACCCATCCCACCTAAAGTCATTGGTTAATTCCATGCCATTTCTACAAAGTTTAGTATTAATGAATAATTTAGTCCATTGATTATTAAGTAAACTAAATAACAATGGTTTTCAGTAGTTGAACTGAATTAAACCTTTTATTTAAGAAAAAAAATGAAATATGACAAATAATTATTTATAATGAAGAAAAGTTTTGGCTTAAGTTTTTATGTATTGAAATAAAAATTCTGGAACTTCTTTGTCATTTTTTATTGTCTATTATTATACGTAATAAAACTGCATACCAAAAATATTTATACTTATCCGTGTACTTTTTTAAAGTTACAATTATGTTTATCACATATAATTCTTTTACTGAGGTAATTCAAATCACGAACTATAGTTTAAAAAATAAACTATAGTTCAAAAAATGAACTATAGTTCAAACTATAATTCAAAAGATTAACTATAGTTCAATAGATTTTTTTGTCTTGGGTTTGTGGCATCACCCAAAAAATGTGATATATGGGTAGTTGTGTGCCAATATGTTTTGTTTGCGGTTTTGACTTCCGAAGAGAATGTTGCAATGATACGCAAAAATGCAGAAGAAACCCGACTTAAAGAGATACAAAAATCATAAAAACTGAAAGGCAAACAAAAGAACAGCCAACAGCAAAACGTGCTCGTAAATAGAAAACAAGCAGGCTGCCGTCAATAAATTTTTACTTTTCATTGAGAATATGATAAAAATTATTTTTACTTTTTGACTTAATAAAACCTTAAAAAAAAACATTTTTTCAAAATGAAATGACAAAACCACAGGAGTTACTAAAATACAAAATTTACAGAACGAAAAAATATTGGTTTTTGGCGAAGTTATGTTTGAAAAACTAAACTATGACCACAAAACTCCATTTTACCCCACGCATTTTTTTTTACTTCCTCGCAGCGTTTCATTCCACTGGCAGAATATCACTTCAAGTCATTTTCAAGTTGAGCAATAGAGACATCTCAAAGAGATTCATTGACACCCGTCAGAGCATGTACAATGGCAACAAAGTGGCAGTGTGGGAAGGTAATATGCTTTTGGAATGGTTTCCAACAGAATCTGAGGTCAAACAGGGTTGCTTGTTAAGCCCTCTCCTCTTTTCGCCCTTTATCAATGATACCTTGAATGTCGTCCGTAAGGGATTTTTATAAATCAACACGAGGTGAAAGCTCTTTTGTAAGCTGATGACATTGTTTGCAGAGTCACATGCTAAAATGCAAAAACGATAAACGCACTTCAATTCTATTGCAAAACACAGAAAAACCCAAGGTACTAATTTTTAAGAGGCATTCGAGAAGACTAGCCCTGAATAAAATATGGCACTTAGGATCGACTGAGTTGGAAGTGGTCAAAACTTAAAAGTATCTGGGAATTTAGACTTACCATTCCTTCTGGACCTTTTTAGTAATAAGGATTATTTATCGAACCGCCAAAGGTATGGTAAAAATCGGATGAGCGATAGTCGAGTTATAAGGAAAACAATAAAATAGGGGCAGCACTTCACAGGTACAGACTATATTATGGTCGGGCTTGACCGACCTTCTTACTTGTTTTAGCTTAGATATTTAAAAGTATTATCCTTAAAAGTAGGCGGTCACAAAATACTTAAAACTTGAAACGCGTTTTTCTCGAAACCACGTTTTTATACCCTGTTCCCATTAAAAATGGGAAAAGGGTATCCTGAAGTTTTGCAAAAGTATGTAACAGGAAGAAGGAAGCATTTCCGACCCTATAAGGTATATATTTTCTTGATCAGCAACAACAGCCGAATCGATTTAGCCATGTCGGTCTGTCTGTCCTTTCGTCCGTCTGTCTGTCTGTATAAACGCGAAGATGTCAGAGACTAGAGCCACAAATTTTTGCATGTAGGCAGGTTTATACCATACACAGATCAGGTTTGTTTCAGATTCAGATTAACCGCTTAAAACTACCAAAACCACTATTTTTAGGTTAGAGTCCCGTGACTTTATATATATCAAGTAAGGCCCAATATCTGTCTATTCTGAAAAGTACATGGGAAGGGGGTCTAGCATTGTCAGCTATCGCGTGTGTTTGTGTGTGTGCATGTGTGAGTGGGTTTGTACACATTTGTAGAAAATGAATGAAAACGCACGAAATCAAGGAAACAAGGTATTTTGGAGTTGGGGCACGACTGTAGCGCCTTTTCTTGTTCAAACTGGTTCTACAGAACCGATTTTTATGATGTAGGGATTAATGGGGGCATAATGAAAGTGGCTATAGCCCGAACCAAGATCAGTGATAAAACATTCTGCCTACTGACTACGTTTTTTGTACAGTAAAAAACGAAAAACCCAAAAAAATTGTCAAAAATTGATTTCTTATTTTCAATTAGCCGACATTTTTACAAATTGAATTTTTCATGATTCTGCTTCGGGCCTTCATACAAAGCAATTTCCCGCCTTCCATTTGCTTTTTGATAATGGTGACTCCAGAACTTTTTGAACAGTACTCAATTTCGCACATTTTTAATTTTGTATTGTTTTTAATGAATAGTGCAACCAAATACTAAAAAGCAGAATTGCAAAATCTTTTCCCCGATTTTTTCGACAAGTCGTAAAAAAAAATAGGTAAAATTCAGTCGCCTAGACCAGAAAAGGACCATAAAGATGAGAAATCGGCTATTATTAATTTTAAAAAATGTGCCTATCAGGACTAAACATCATCTTTTTGAGACAGCAGGGGTATTATGGACATTATGGACATGGCAAACAGCGACATGGCCTGCACACTAAGCAATCTCGGTGAAAATGAATACATTCCGCACCTTATCGGAGTCGGAACACCGACTACTTCGTTTTGGCAAGGCAGAGGTACAACGGCACGAGATGCAAAATTTTTATAATGGCAAAAACTGGTTAGCACTTTATAATTTTATAAGTCGGGCCATAAAAAGTTTGGAATTTTTTTGAGTGGGTAGTTAGCCCAAAGAAGTCTTGTAATGGAAATGATATAAACCGTTGTTAAAAGTTCAGGGTTGGTACTAGAAGTATCAAAAAATCACCAAATTACTTTTGGTTTTTGCTCTTTAAAACTGCATATTTGAAATATGAACCCGGCTATGCACTCTAGCAATAATTTAAACTTATGTCAAGGCCTTTACAGTCTGTTCAATTGAAACGTGATTTTTTAACAGCTTAAATTAAATTTAAAATTTTAAATGTTGCATTAAAAACAAGCCAAATCTGGCATAATAATAGCTAAATGGGCAGCACTTTGCCATTCAGAAACTGTGGTGAAATAGCTTAATTTGCAACACTAACTGGTAAACAGCTGAGCCACAGTTGAGTAGCCTATAGGAAATGTCAATAGTTAAACTAAACAAATGGCATGTCATTCTCCTGTGACTAGACATGAAAAATTCACTTCATTTTAACAAAACTATCAAAGGTTTCCATCTTAATTTCTCACCTTTATAACTATCGATAGTTTCGCTGGGTATCGATACATCGCAGCATTACTTGCTTTAAATTGTAGCGGCATTTGCACGCGTCGTCTGAAATCTGGGAAGGAAAAATTTGTGATAAAAAGTGTTTATTTTTTGTAAATGCTATTGTTATTGAGTGTTTGTTACGGTGTAAATTAATCTACATTGCATATTGTACATATATAAGTGTAGGCTATGGAGTTAAATAAATCGGGCCAGTTCCAAGCAGAAGCCGCCTTGGCCAGTGGCAATCGCAGCATTCTGAAGGAGCTCAATACAAATGAGGCAAAGGTGAGTGAGTCCATCCAACAATCAATCAACAATCAAATGCTAGTCAACCATGCCCACACCCTGTGCCCACATTCACTTTCTAATAGCAACAAACGCAATTGGCAAGCGCAGCGCTGTGTGGCTTCTGTTCTGATCGCCCCCACAATGCCGCCTGCCCCATTCCCTCCCCTACTTCTCCTGCTCCTCCTTTTGGGCTGCAACCAATTTCTCTTTGTGCATACATATGTACATCGTACATACATACATATGTATGCTTGTTTTTATTATTATGGCTGACAGCTGGTGCCTGCCTGCTGCCTGCCGCCTGACTTTGCCCTGATCAGTTTGTGTTGTGCCATCAGACGTTTAACTAGCTAGAACAGTCTCCGTAGCTCCAGGAATACGCTTTAATTTCACCCTAAATGGGTAATAAGACGTCCAAATCGTTTGTGGATCCAAGTGTGGTAGGCAAATCCCGCAAATCCCATTTCAGCCATTTATCCAAAGGCTGCTGCGTTCTTGACATTTTCAATTATTGTTCATCATGTCTACATGGAAAATCCAGATGTTGGCTAAATGGGCGTGCCAAAAATTGTTTGCCAAAACCAACAACAACAACGAGGGTTGGTCGAGAGGCAGCCCGCTCTGATTGGATTCCACTGCACTTCCGCCTGTGCCAAAGTTCATTGAACATGCGCCTTACCGTATGTTGACAAATGGGAATCCACCTTTAAAGCCTCGTTGGCGTCTACTCCCCCACTTTTGGATTTCAGTTCTATTTATAGTTTAGGTTTAGAATTGCCTTTTCCGTCCATGTTGTTTGTTGTTTTTAGGAGGTGCCGCTGAACTTTATGGTTTTCATGTGGGGGGAGTCTAGTATTTTATTGGAAAATTTTATTTATTTTAAGCTTCTCTTCCAAATTCACATTAGTCCTTAAATAGGCCATGAAATCGTTCTTTTGTGGGTTCTGTTGACCAAAGGAAGACTTGGTCCAAAATTGCCTTTTATGCCTCATCTGTTACCATCAAGGCGGAAAACAGGTTCAGCATCGAAACCCTTGAAAACGGTTTGGTTCGGGTCATTTGGTGCATGCACCGAACCCTTTGAATTTACGACCTCTTGAGCTTGTGAGAGAAAGTGAGATTCTTTATATTTGTTTAATAACTTTGAAAAGGTCTGTCATTGCAATCCCGATCCGACGTATTGGTAGGCTTAGAAGAGACCATGCTTATAACCAAAAATGTGGTCTCTTTGGTAATTATAATTCATAGTTTTATTAATAAGCTAGAAGAAAAGAACGCATTCTGCGCTACAAATGTAAATTCCATCATATCTAACAAGAAAGAAAGTCGGTCAAGCCCGACTACAACATACTCTGTACCTGTGAAGTGCTGCCCATAATTTGTTTGTTTTCCTTATAGTTCGACAACCGTTCATCCGATCTTTACCATTCCTTTGGCGGATCGATAAATAATCCTGATTTCAAAATGTGTCCAGAAGGTTCGAACCTTCTATCTTTAAAACTGACGAAGATACGACGTTTTTCTAAATTACGGGGGTGGGAGGGGGCGTGGCAAAAATTGAAAATAAACTTGATTTTCCTGCAAGCACTAGAAGTTTTTGTCCCATACTAGTCGAACCACTATCTCTTACCATCCCTGAGATCTATTTGTTCATACGGACAGACAGACAGACGGAAATGACTATAACGACTTGACAGTTGATGCTGATCAAGAATATATATATACTTTATGGGGTTGTAGATGCTTCCTTCTGCCTGTTACTTTTTTTGCACTAGCTTAACATACTGTGTGAACCTTTGGTACAGAGTAAGAATTATATGTGATAAAATATTTTCCCTCTGTTTTCCGTTTTAGCTAACGGTACTTTATTTCTGAGGACGCAGTTTGATTCGTCGATCCCTTGTTATGTATATTCAACTATCAGTTTCTTTTTCGCTACATATTCGTTGTACCGTTAGCTGAAAAATGTGAGCGCGCATTTAGTTAGAGGCATTTAGTTATAAATAATTATATGTGATTTCTACATTTCGTTAACTGCTAGTGCTCGATTGATGGTTTTAAAAGGCATTATTGCCGATTTTTTTTAGAAAATTGAAACGTTAGCATATATTCATTATTTAAATATCATTAGAACAAATTGTTGGGCATTGGGGTATAAAAAATAGCTTGTGGAACGATCCTTTCGGAGTATGAACAAGTTATGATCAGTGGAATGCATTCCAAAAATTTAAAAATTGCAAAGAAGTTGAATCGTCATTAAAGTACAATTTGAATTTCCGAAATACACCAAAAGTATAGAGGACGAAAAAGACTTATCGACCCCCCATGAAAATGTAAAGCCCTCCCACTTGCAGCTGTGGATTCAATAAACTGGGGTCGGATTACTGCTCAATTGGGACTCAATATAACAAGGAGAAGGATTATACAAATAATCCATAAAAAACCGTGCCTCCAACATACCAGTATGCTAGCTAAACCTAAGCTTTTACCTCGCCCTATAATGGCGCACATTGAGTTCCCACATATGGTAAATACCACATAAATCCCAATGGCGTAATGTCATTTTCAGTGACAAAGAAAAGTTTAGTCTGGACGGTCCTGACTGTTGCAAGAAATATTTTGCTGATATGCGACAGGATAGACACACCTGGTAAAAGCTTGGCCATGTTGGTGGTATGGTAATGGTAAGGACTGAATTTTGTTATTAAGGAAGGTCTCCGATGTGTTTCAAGTCGATTAAAATGAACGTCCAAGTGTATGAGGAGCTATTGTCGATCAGGAAAGTGTTAATAGAGAAAAAGATCGAAACGTCCAAAATGTTTATACCGACATGCAGCCTGCACTAGATTGAATATAATCGCTCTCTTAAGAATCATAAGAACCCGGGCGACGCCGGGTATTCAGCTAGTCTATACATATAAATAAAAGTGAAAGTATGTTTGTCCCTTATGGGCGTCTAAACCGCTGAACCGATCTTCACGAATTTTTCACAGTATGTTCATATCGATCAGGAAAATGTTCATAGGGTTTTTTTTTTGCCCCCCCCGCCGGGGGGGTTGTTTGTTTGGGTTGGTTTTGGGGGTTTTTTTGGCGTAATCCTTTTTGTTTAGCGCTAGGGAAAAGGCTCTACACAAAAAGATGTTCCGAGGGCCAACCGTTGTCGCGCTTGCACCTGTAATTTGCAAATATGATATACCGTTGGATATACCGTTTTTTAAAAATCCTGACCAAACGCTGTCGTGTAATCATTTAAGTAAAGTAATTGGTAATGATTGTCCGCAATAAGAAAAACTTTTTGCAGTGGACATTAATAGAACTGAATCGAGACCGAAGATGAGTTCTGTCAGTTCTTGATGATGGCGACCGTGACAATGTTCTTATTTCAAATTCGATAAAGTGGCCATAAGTTGAGTAAGTAGAGAATTGTAAAATTATAATCTGTGAGAAATTCCTACCTTGGACGACTGTAAGTTCATTTTGTTGAGAAAATAATTGATTTTCAAAAGATGTCAGAAAGTTAAGTTGTTCACCTTAATCAAGAGTACAAATTTCTCCAGTTGCAGTGCCTTGTGTGTACATTTTCAGGTTCCACTCTGTCCAGGCATATTCAACTGATATCTTCTCTTGTCACCTGTCACGCATTGGTTGTTGTTTAGCACTCCACTTCCCACTCGGGTCGTGTGATATTTCGTTTCTCCTCGAAAAATATGCAAAGTCAGCCGCATCAGTTCAGTAAGTGGAGCACTTCCTCAAAAGTACGATGCGCAACAATGGACACACAGCTGTGGAATTGCATGTGGTATGGGTGCCACAACCAACTGCTAACTGCAATAAGTTGGCTAGGTGTTTCCTTCATTAGCTAGACAGTTGGCACTGTGTGTGTTGGTGCTGCACTTTTGAATTTGTTGTGGCACCGCAAATGCGCTGCTGTGTTTTCATTTATGCCAAGGCAGTGGCTTCAAGAAGGTTGTCTTGGCGACTTGTTTATATTGTTGTAGTAAAAAGAAATTGATCAATTAAGTGCATACAGTGCATTCGTTGCCTACACCTAAAAGCGCGAGTTAATTGATTAGCGATCAAAGCAATTAGCTGTAATAGGAAGAGAAACAGCCACATTCTATAAGAGTACATAGTTTGACTGCATGAAGTGACCTAAAGAAAGCGGCGCAATTAAAGCAAATAAATAAGAACAAAAATCGTGACAATTTCGGATGTAAATTTACGCCGTAGAAATGCTGAGGAAACTGCGTGTTAGGTAAAAATGCAACTAATTTGATTTTATTGGTAGCGAAAATCTCCTTTCTACTGGTTAAAGATGCGGGAATAAGCCTTTATAAAACAAGAATTTGCTAACCAAAAACGCACAAATGCAAAAATTAAGAATCTCTCTTCTCACAATCGTCAATCATACAAGGAAAATAAAAATAAGATTTAATTGTGAATGATCTTCAATGCTTATCTCTGGATATTGTGTTTTTATACCATTGCAGAGGGTATTTTAAAATTGTTTGTTTTTAATGGAAACCCCTCCAAATTTCGTGTGTATTAGTTTGAAACAGCGATGTTCAAAAAGAGCGAGCCCAAAAAGTGAGAGTGTATTGGTGTGCGATATCAAAGCGACACAGCCCAGCTTTGAACTGCCCTGCTCGACGTCGGCATCGAGTGCAAGCAAAGAGAGCGCTGCTTACGCTCATATGCCCGACTTCGCACTGCTCTTGTGCGTGTAAATAGCCGATTGCGCTCGGCCCCTGGGGGCTATGGAGGAAAATCGCTGGTTTGAAATAATTTTCACTGATTCCACTAAGTATGTTCGAAATCGAACATCCATTTAGTATAGCTGCCATATAAAAGTAAGAGCTGAAAAGTAGTCTCTGTTAGAAAAACATTTCTGTTTTTCATTGGAAATGTCCTTATAATTGGCATTTGCTTCACATAATTCTACAAAGTCTTGTCAAATTCGGATGACTAGCATATAGCTGCCGTGCGAACGATCGGTCGAAAAACTAGTTCTAGTGAAACACATCGGACATGCAGCCCATATCATTACCGTCCCGACCACCATGGCCACACGCTTATAACAGGTCACATGTAATTCTTTATAACTAAATGCTTACGTTTTTCAACTAACGGTACAACGAATATGAATGTTTACTCAAACGGAAAGCAGATCAAAAATATGTATAATTCTTGTACTGAGGTAAGTCTAATGTCGAGAGTTATTGGGGTACTTCAACCAGGGCTGCAAAACGGTTTGGGATTGAACCGCTCCGTATTCGGAAACTCCTGGATTTTTAGGGAGTCCGAACCGAAAAAAGTATTTATACATAATTACGAAACACTTTATATTCAATCCTGGTTCATACGTCTATTTTTTGGATCCAAGAAATCAAATATTGTGCCTTTCTAATTGATTGATACTCTCGGGTGGTGAGATACGCCCATGATGTGAAGCTTTATTCAACGGACTTGGGTGCATTTAAGACCTGGTGGCAAGTTAATCTCAGACTTGACGCTATGAAAACGGCACATCTTTCATACTTCTCTGTCACCGAAGAAGTAGTCTGAAGTCTGAAAAGTTCCATTCGCTTTTATTAAGGCGTGAAAACCAAGTAGAATGCACCTTTGAGAACGTGTTCTAGCATGTTGTTTTGTGGTTGCTTTGAACTTCGTGAATCGTTCGGGAATCCCTTTCAATATCTCTCTCAAAGAAAGGTTCCAGATGTACATCCGTCGGAAGGGAATATTTCATGGGTGAGGCGTTCGCTGCTAAATTAATGTGTAAATAAAACGTTCTTTTAGAATCCGTTTTGGATGGCATGAAAATCCGCATGCTAGACACGTGATTTTTTATGAAATATTGAAACAAAACCATATTTATAGAAATTTTTATGTCAATCATATTCTGTTAGTAATTAATTATCTTTCGCTGGTGCATACTGTCTTTGCCTTAGTTTCCGCTTCATAAAAGTTGATATTTCTCCTTTGAATGCCTCTCGTACGATTTTTATTTAGACGCAATCCCATTCTCTGAAAGTTCCAAACAAATAATAAATGCTGCAAAGAATAATGCGTTGGGTGATAATTTAAGTACTTACAAATATTGGCACTTCTTGTATTTTAATATTTGGGTTGCTGGTTGCATTGGTTTGTTGTGCCGTTCAGTTCAGTTAAGGGGTTAGGTGGGTTTCAAAGGCTCAAAACAGGTACATTTTTACGAATTTTTTTTTTATTTAACCAACAAAATATTTCATTCCATCAATTTACCATTTAAAAGGTATATATTTTATAAGTAAATTGAGAAATTTTCATTGAAAAATATTAAAAATTAAGGCGTGGACACGTCGTCTCCTGTGACCCCTCAAAAAAAAGGACCCTCGGCGTAGTCAGGATAACTCATGACAGATTCGTCCAAAATGCAAAAACCAAAAATTTTCTGTTAGTAGATGCTTAAAGCTTGTGCTTGGACGAAGAAAAAGAAAAAAAAAGAAAAATTGCATTTTTGGCGGCGTTGAGAACAAAAAACCCTCTTTTTGAGTAAAATTTGCACCCTTCATGTCCTTGAAAAATCACTTAAAATAGAAGAAAAAAAATCCTTCGTTCAAGCACGAGATAATGTTATTTTAAAGAAGTGTGCAAAATTTGAAAGAAATCGGTTCAAAGGTTCAAAAACGTAGTTTCGAGAAAAACGCGATTAAAGATTTACATTCACGCTGACATAGCCTGATGGGTAGAACATCCGAAGGCTATATCTCTTAGAATACTACTCAGATCGTTTTAAAACTTTGAGAGAATATTTTAAGCATATTGAATTATAAGATAAGCAAAAAAAAAAAAAAATAGATTTTTTGAAATTTTGAAACCCACCTAACCCCTTAATCGTTCACACATGTAACACATTTGTTGCGAAAAAATTAATAAAAGCAAAATGTACCAATGATAGCTACAAGTACTTACATAAGTACGTATCTATATTTATTATACTTCGGACTAACATTATATTTATACCAGGGCTGCAAACCGGTTTTGAACCGAACCGGCTCGAACCTCGGAGTTCCGACTTTTAATTGTATCTGAACTGAACCTTGAACCGAACCTCTTTAGAAATAAAAGCTAAACCTGAACCTGTTTCGAACATAAAATTTCGGTTCGGTTCAACAAAAACTACAGACAGGAAAAAATTTTATATATTCTTATGTGGTCGGCTTTTGACAACTAAGTCATACAATCGTCTTAGAATTACTTATAAAATCCCATAAAAGCTTCGTTTTTCTTTGAGATCCTCGACTCCAACGGTGATATCATGGATTTGGAATGCATAAACGTAGTATATGATGAGATACACAAAAATGTTGGATTGATTCAAGTCTATTTCGACTTTATGCATTTGGTTGACAGTTCAAGCTTTAACATAAGCTTAAATAGAGACTTCCAGCTCATAGGAATACTTCACTACACGACCAGCAAACATTTTATGAAATTTTTTGCGCTCGATTTCTGATTATAAATGATACTTTTGTCGGGAAAAAATGGTGCACTAGCCGCGACTCTTCTAGAAGAGTCGATTTAAACGTGATCTTATGATCAGGCTCACTTGCAAAACTTTTTCGAGTGGTTTCCAATAAATCACAATTTGAGCATATGCACGAGTCTTTTTCGAGTAAAAGAAGACATGATAGTTATCTTACTTTAATCATCTAAAGGGCTCGATAATGACTCCTTCAAGTGATTTTTTTATAATCATCTTCCAAATGTTGGATGGGCGTGATCGAAAAAGTGCGATAACAGAATTTGAGTCCATTTTTCTCAAAATCTCGACGTGAGATGCACTTTTGGAAGTTAGATTCTGGTTCAGTAATGAAAATTATATAAGAATATCCTACTCCGATCTTTGAATCAGAACAAAAGTTATTTTTGTCGACCAAGGTTAAAAACGACTCTTATTTTTTGATTCGGAAAATAACAGTTCTTCAAGACTTTATAAATTAACTGTTTTTAAAACAGTTCTATAATAAAAGTCATTAATTAACACTTTCATAAAAAGTCTCAATTGACTTATTACTTGACATCGGATTTTAGGTAAAATCATATTTTTAATGGGTGGTCACAAAAAATATTTGATTGGATACAAATTTGTTTCACGAAAAGTAGATTTCAAATCAAATCCTCATTGATTTTGCATATTTGACATATTCACATATCTTCGACCTAAAAGCATATTCGAGAATATTTCGACCTGTTTTGACCTATTTTGGAATATGTCATTTGCTTTTACATATTCCGAGAGTGAATATATGCTCCCAAGTAGGCGTCTGCAATATTACTTTGCTAATTAAATGTGTAAACATCGTCGGTCATTTTTCAGGGCTCCATAGAGCAGGAAGTGAGCATAGAGCAAGAAGAAAACAAATAAAAATTTAACCTTTTTACAAAATGGCTAAGTGATTTTCATGATGAGCCGGTTTCGATTATTGATGGAATTCTTTATTGCAAAGCATATAAAAAAACGGTGAGCAATAAAAATAAGTCTGCAGTCCACGAAATAGATAATATTCCCGAGAATTCGTTTAATTTTGAATTGTGCCAAGCTATGGTTGCCGCAAATATACCATTTAACGCGTTAAGTAAACCAACTTTCAATTCGATTTTGAAAAAGTATACAAATCAGAATATCCCGAATAAAAGCACAATTCGCAAAAACTATTTGGATAAGTGCTATATGCAGAAAATATCGGAAATACGAGAAGCTATTGGAAATGATTGTGTATGGGTTTCAGTAGATGAAACCACTGATAAAGCCGGGAAGTTTATAGCCAATCTTATAGTTGGAAGTCTTAATGATTTAACTCCCACAAGACCATATCTAGTTGCTAGTAAGAATATAAAAAAAAGACTTATTTATAATTTAAAAAATAAAAGTTTTCTTTTAATTTAAACTATTTTCAAAACAAGATAAAAGTTTTTGATATTTGATAAAAGTTGCATGGCTCGAACCAAGGTTCGAACATAAACCTCCGCCCAATAACTTCGAACCTCAAGTTTTCGAACCTAAACCATAGGTAAATTTTGGTTCGAACCCACAAACCGGAGCTCCGAAATTTTTTTTGGGATTGTAGCCCTGATTTGTATACCTTTGATTTATATTTATTTTTGAGACACGCACGAGCAATCTCTGTTAACGGCAGCAAAGAATAAAATGCACTAATTTTCTACTTATTCCGTCGTTCCTCTTTTTTTATATTGTCCTCCTTGGCTTGCTTCGTTTGTCCTTGCATTCCTTTAATAGGGGCCAAAAGTACAATCCAGGGAAGGGACGGTTTCATGTTATGGTGACTTTTTGCCTTCCGTACACATGAAAAGTGATTGTTATAGAAAACGTGACTTTTTGCCTTCTAAGCGCATGAAAAAAGAATGAATTGACAATTTCATACAGATTTTTATACTCTGTACCAGAGGTAAACAGAGCATATTAGGAAGCATCTCCTACCCCATAAAGTATATATATTCGTGATCAGCATCAACAGCCGAGTCGATCCGTATAAACGCAAAGATCTTAGAGATGGTAAGATATAGAGGTTCGATGGGACCAAAACTTCTTATACTTGCAGGCAAATCAAGTTTATTTTCAATTTTTGCCACGCCCCCTCTCGCCCCCGAGAATTCTAAAAAAACGTCATATCTCCCACAGTTTTATAGATAGAAGGTTCGTACCTTCTGGAAATATTTAGTTATCGGGATTATTAATCGATCCGCCAAAGGAATGGTAAAGATCGGATGAACGATAGTTGAGCTATAACGGAAACAAACAATTATGGGCAGCACCGGTCGCAACGGTGATGGGCAGCACTTCACAGGTACAGAGTATACTAAAGTCGGGCTTGACCGACTTTCTTTCTTGTTTAACTTCTATCATACTAAAATAATTAGTGACTTTTCCCCGTAAAAAGAAACCTGGCCACATGCTGCAAAGTCCGACTGTGTATATATATATATTCTTAATTAGCATCGACAGCCGAGTCGATATAGGCATGTTCGTCTGTATGTCCGTATGAACTCACAAATCTCAGAGATAGTAAGAGATAGACGTTCGACATGTATGCGACAAGAACTTCTTATACTTGCAGGCAGCTCAAGTTTATTTTCAATATTTGCCACGGACCCTCCCACCCCCGCAAATTGGAAAAAAGTCATATCTTCGTCAGTTTTCTAGATAGAACGTATACCTTCTTGACATATTTAGTAATCAGGATTAATTACACAAGTTTACAAAAAAAGGCAACTTTTTAGCCTGAGAAGACGTTCCTACTGTATTTTCGAGCGCGGAACTCAAATAAATTGTCAATTTTTCCCCAGCACGTCAGGTTTAAGAGAAATTTGCATAAACGTGTGTTAAACGAGGTTTGTTCGCATTTATAGTTCCTCCTGTAGGCACAAACATAAATTAGCCAGTTCAAACTAAATTTGTTTCTACATAAGCTGAATTGAACAACGATCAAGAAAAACCAAAGTTTGGTTCTGGTTCTAAAGATGTAAATACTAATTTTTCTAGAAATGTAAATGTTGTTCACTCAACAAACCGCGTTCAACACTCGACTATGCAAATTTCTCTTAAACCTGAGGTACTGGGTTAAAACGGAAAATATATTTGAATTTAGCGCCGGAAATACATTGGGAACGTTTGTTATTTTCTCTGGTTAAAAAGTGGACTTTTTTTGTAAACTTGTATTATCGATTCGCCGAGGATTGGTAAAGATCGGATGAACGATTGTCAAGTTAAGAACAAAAGAATGCATCGCAGTTGCAACGCTGCTTTCAGCTGCTACTGCAACATCAAAAATCATGTTTTTTCGTTGTTATAGACGAGCTTCACCGACTTTCTTACTTGTCATAAGTGAACTTTTCAATAATTCGTTTTCTTAAAAAAATGGGTATTTCGAAGTCGATCAGTTTAACTGACAAATGGTTGTGATTGAAATGCGAAATTCCAGTTGATTTGGGTGAATAATTATTAAAATGAAAATTTCATTGCTCAAACAAATAAAATATTTTGTTTATTTGATGTTTCCATTGGCAAATTTTCTTTCGCGTATCAAAAATGTTTGCTTGCTGTATTTAGCTACATCTTCTGACAAAACTCTAGAGCAGCGACGGGCACGAAATTTCATTTTGAGAGCAGTTTCATCTACACGATCATTGCTTACTGAGATGCGACGCTTTTCCTGGTTTCCATCTTTTCTGTAAACTGTTCTTACCATTTGTTAAATTAAAGTAATTAATGCTGGTTACAAATTTTTGGTGTTATTGCTATGAAACTTTGGCAAACACCCGATTAAAGCATTGCAATCACCATCTTGCCTATCAAATCCCAGTAATGAATGATCTGTGTGAAATAGAAACATCAAGTTGTCGCAATCTAAAATACTTTTCAAAGAAACTACATGATCAGTACACAGTGTGTATTACAAACTAATGTTTGCCCCTCAGTTGGGAGATTAGTGATAGTGGGAGAGCAAAACCCAAACACATGGATTCCTCAATAGAGGCAGAGAGATAGCCAAGAGAAGGGGTGGCGTACTCAAAACTCAGCTAGCGATCGTTTGGTTGTGGATGCCATTCAAACTAGCAGCGACGCTTCGCTTGCTCGACTCACACAAACACACACATGCAGAGAGCCAAAAGCGAATTGAAAATGAAAATATTTTTAAATTGATTTCAAAGACGACGTCAGACGACAACGGACGCCACGCGGTATTGTGTCGCGTCCGTATATTATGTTCGAGTATTATTCAATATATTTCGAGTCAACAATTTTGAAATACTTTGCCTGGTGAACCGTAAAACATCTTGAAAGTTTAATCGTGCGTTGAAAAACTCGTCAGATTTTAATTTCTCCAATGGATTTTCTTTCGAAAATCATCAAGAGACCCCGAAGCATTGGCAACAGTTCCGCAACAACAGACACATCAAACACATCGACAGACGGCAGCAGCAGCAGCTCCAGTACCAAAAACGAAGCACTAATTCCCATAGCCATGAATCGACCAAATCTAAGCAATTTACTTGATTCAGCTGCACAGGACTTGGCGCATTTGGAGGAGCAGCATACTGATTTAATTACTGCAGATCCTATCCCTTTGCCTGCCACAACCGCAAATAGAGAGGGCATTCAGCAACTGCTGGATGCCATCAATGTGAATTTGAATCAAGTTAGTGCCCATGAAATGGAACATTTACAGGCTATGAGTGCAGAGGTAGGTGTTGCGTGGAATGTGCTCAAAATTTTTGTAGACAAATGACAATCATTAGCGACACACCCCCATTCCCTGGTTTGGTGTGACTTTAACCTTGTGTCTTGCATCCAACGTATTGCGCTCTAATTAATTTTCGCTGAATAGACAGGGTCCGTACCGGACCCGGGCCACTTTATATTTGTCTAGGCATGCTTTTTTTCTCTCTACATCCATTCGCATGGCACAAAAGTTGACGCCGACCCAGTTCCCCTCGCCTTGTCACCCACCTTTTCTCATTTCTTGTTGCATTGGCTTTTAAATTAATGACATTTGCTTGTGTACTGACCGACGCGCCGACAACGGGGTGAAGGAGAAAAGTGTGTGGTTATTTACACTTGAGTCCGTTTGGGTAGAAAATCTGATCTAAATTATATGCAAGTTTGTGGGTAACTTAATTTTAAATGTGTTGGTTGATTCTAGAGATGGGCGCGGGATAGAAAGTTCGAAAACGTTTGCGTCCTGTTTCATTTGACAATTTTGGCAACCCCGATCATTTTAAAAACTGCCCAGAGATTATACAGAAGGCATGGTAGACGGAGTCATTCTGTTTATCGTTTCGATAAACTGACCCTGCTATGACTAAATCTGCCGTATAAAACCGTAACCGAACCGCTAATTCCAGCTGATAAGCTAAACCGCAAACCGAACCGGCGTCTTTGCTGAATCGAACCGAAAACCACAAATGAAAACGGTTCAGTTCACTGACGAGTCTCGAGACGTTCAAATTTTGGGAATTTTAATCGAATTGATACGATAAGTCCTTATCGATGCCGTATTTATGTAGCCATTTTGAAACATGTGATTCCGTACACCTCCTGCAATTGTCCACCGACCTCTTAATATGCCTGTCATTAGTTAACATTCCTTCTTTCTCATTAGTCTGTCAAGCTTCTTCCCCTTAATCCAACTTTAGCCAGGAGTAAAGCTTTTAAAGTGATATCATTATGGACGAGGCCAGCACATTCGACTATTCAATTTCGAAATGGTCGAAAAGTCATTTTAGAAATCATTATATATCAAATATTGAAGACCAATTGACCAATTAGAGTTGGTTCAATCAAAAACACCTCTAAAAACCAGAACTAGTACTTTATGTGTTTGAACCGTACTTTATTTTTCATCAATTCCCACCAACGTTTATCTCTTTTCTAAATTCTGCAGCTTCAAAATTCCTTTCTAAATTCTGCAGCTTCAAAATTCCAAAAAATATAGAAAATAATGGAGTTTCCACAAGGACTTCGTACTTTTTTACCTTCGAACTTCGAAAAAACACCTTTCCGCGCTGACTTGAGGCCAAACTGGCACTTTATACTTAAGAAAGGGTTTGCGGCTTGTGACTCTGCGATATTGAGGACGATCTTTGAACGGAAATGCAATTTTACAAGTTTTCGGAATGCCTTACCATCTAAAGTCTGGAAAAAATTAACCTTCCGAACAGATTTAAGTAAAATTCGCTACGTTATCTTATGTAAAGGCTTTAAGAGTTTATATTTGGCGGAAATAAGGGCGATCCTACAAATAAGTTTTTGTCATTTTTATACCCGGTTTCAGAGGTACACCGAGTATATTAAGTTTGTGCAAAAGTATGTAACAGCCAGAAGGAAGCATCTCCGACCCTATAAAGTATATATATTCTTGACTAGCATTAACAGTAGAGTCTATATAGCCATGTCCGTCTGTCCGTATGAGCAAACAGATCTCAGAGATGGAAAGAGATAGAGGTTCTACATGTATGGGACAAAAACTTCTTATACTTGCAGGCAGATTAAGTTTATTTTCAATTTTTGCCACGCCCCCTCCCGCCACCGCAAATTTTAAAAAACGTCATATCTCCCACAGTTTTATAGATAGAAGGTTTATACCTTCTGGAAATATTTAGTAATCAGGATTATTTATCGATCCGCCAAAGGAATGGTAAAGATCAGATGAACGATAGTCGAGTTATAAGCAGGGATTAATAACGAAAAGATTTTCGGATCCGGTTCAGGTACCGGTACGACCCGAAATGAAAGTTTCGATAAAAGGTGCTATTTCGGTTTTTAATTTATTTCGGTTTTCGGTTTCGATACGGTACCTAGTTTTTTATTTCGGTATACCGGTACGTACCGGTATAAGTCAAAATTTTTAAAAATTGTAAAAAGCAAATTCTGAGATAACCCCCATATCATTTTATTCCTTTGTAATATAAAGAAACAATATTAAATATAAAAGATTCAGTAGTTTGACATTAAAAGTAAAATTATAGTCGCTATTTTACATTTGGTATTAGTTTACCAAGTTAACATGTACAAACTTATGACTACACATTATATGAAATTCTGTTTTTTTTCGAATTAAATTCACACTTTTAAATGTCCAAGTCTTTTTTATATAACATAGCATTATTGTGTTCGCAGTAACATAATACTTCTAAGTAGATTCATTATAAATTTCACACCAGAGGCGTTCCATGTTAGCCTGCGTAGCTGGAACAGAAAATAAGATTTTGAAATCTTATACAATTCTGGGAACTTTGTGAAGGACTCTGACCACCTCTTTAGAATGTTTTGATGGTTTCGAATACGTTTCTGTGCAAGCAAAATGTTAATGGAATGCAGCAGCTTATGCATCATCTGCGTCGGCGCTTTCAGAGAAGTTAGTATTAAAACATTCATTAGCAGCGAAATTTGAGCATAAATATTTGTTAAAAGAGTAATACAGGATTTTTTGCTCAGGACAGCATTACGTTAAACATGGGGTCCAAAAATATGCCACATTGAAAAGCATTGTTCTCAAAAAGGGATTTCCCAAGCTTTTCTATTTCCTTAATGAGCGATTTCGCTAGAGAGGACGTATTTTTAGATATTTCCAGTTTGCTGTGTATCCAAATGGAATAAAAATCACTCGAAACTAGATTTTCGGCTAGAAGCTTAGTTGTGGTCACCTTAGCTGTTTCTAATATGCGTACCATTTCGCGAACAGAGTCCCACTCTTTCCGATATAGCAGAATGTTCGGCGTTCGCAAAATTGAAGAAATGTCTACTGCCAGACATTTTAAGCCTTCTTAGAAAACTGACAAGAAAATTTGACATAAGATAAAGGACGTCGTATGCTTCCTTCTTTGCGTTACAAACATCTGACCTAAATTATGAAGGTAAAAAAAAAACCGAAAAAGAACCGGTACCAACGTTTCGGTTTTGTTCCGGTTCTATCGGTTCCAATAATAACGGTAAACGGTATTCGGTTCTCAAAAAAAAAAAATTGTATCGGTTCCGGCATCGTTTCCGGTACGTGATTTGAAACGGTTTATTTCGGTTAATGGTTCCGGTACCGGTATTAATCCCTGGTTATAAGGAAAATAAACAATTATGGGCAGCACCGGTCGCAACTGGATTTAACTTAGAAACCTTTGCAGGCAAGCGTTCAACCATTCCGCAATGATTCGTCGCAATCGAATGAATGGTATAATTTAGCAAATTTCACGCCTGTGGACCATTTCCCACTCCTTTCATCATCTTAGAAACCTTTTCGGGCAAGCGTCAAACCATTCCCCAAAGTTTCATCGCAATTGATTGAACGGTATTATTTTTTAATTTTCGCCATTTTTGGGCCATTTTTCCGCTTCAACTTAGAAACCTTCCAGGGCAAGCGTACGATCAATCCCCAAAATTTCATTACAATCGGATGAATGGCATAATTTTGCAAATTTCGCGGTTTTTGAACCAATTTTGAATCAAACTCTCTCTTGGAGTTTGTTGACGATGTCCGTCTCCCTCTAACCGCCATGAAAGGCGCCTTCTTTATGAATTACAAAAAAAAATTGTCTGCAAAGGGTCACCCAAATTACCTAGCGGTATGAAATATAGTTAAAAACCTACTATAGACCTGCCAGATATATAAAAAAAAATTCATTAAAATCTGTCAAGCCGTTTCGAAAATTTTAATACTCTGTACCAGAGGTACAAAGAGTATATTAAGTTTGTGTAAAAGTATGTAACAGGCAGAAGGAAGCATTTTCGACCATGTATCAACATCAACAACCGAGTCGATCTAACCATGTCAGTCCGTATGAACAATCAGATCTCAGAGATGGTAAGAGATAGAGGTTTGACATGTATGGGACAGTTTATTTCCTTTTTTTGCCACTTCCCTCACTCCCCCGCCAATTGAAAAAAATGTCATATCTCCCGCTGTTTTATAGATAGAAGGTTCGTTCCTTCTGGACATATCTATTAATCTGGATTATTTATCGAGTCGCGAAAGGTAATAGTAAAGGTCGGATGAACGATAGTCGAGTTCTAAGAAAAAAATAAAAATTATGGGCAGTACCGGTCGCACTTCACAGGTACAGAGTATGTTATAGTCAAACTTGACCGACTTTCTTGTTATATATAAAGGGTGATTTTTTAAGAGCTATAGGAAAGTTGAAAAAAGGACATAAAATTCAAAAAATGCATGAAACCTTTATTTGAATCGTTAGTACGGTCCATATAATTTAATATTTGAAGGTTATTTCATGCAAATGTTGCCGTGACTGCGCCTCAAATGGTCCATCCGCTTAGTCCAATTTTTGGCATACTCTTTCCAACACTTCGGCCGGTATCTCACGAATAATGCTTTGAAGAAGTACGGTCCAATGATGCCACCAGCCCATAAACCGCACCAAACTGTGACTTTTTCTGGATGCATTGGTAGCTCTTGCAATGCTTTTGGCTGATATTCCAAAAATAACCAAAAATAAGCTTCGTCGCTGAACACAAGAAGCGCGGGATGAACTTTCTTAACAGAGCACGCATTTTGATTATAAAGTTCAATAATTTGCAAGTGTTCGTTTGTAAGACGATTTATGGTTATATTATAGACCAAACTAAAGATGTTTGACAGTGAAACAAAACACGAAACGTGCGTGAGCTGTTTAAACCAGTGTAGCCAAAAAGATAATAGCTAAAAAATCACCCTTTATATATAGAAGTAGAATAATTCAATTTAAAATTTAAAACTATACACTATCGAAGCCGAGGAAGGAAGCTGCCCCGACCGGATGGGTCCAGAGATCTAGTGGAGTGAGAACAGTGGGGGCTAGGGAACAGCTGAAAAGAGGTTTGGTGTCATATGGGCCAATGCCACACTTTGGTCAAACCTCTACTACATCTGGTTTTGTTCGCGCCAGGTAGCTGTTTAGGAAGCTGCTCTTCCCTGCGTTGAGCCAGGTGGTCCGAACATGCCTGGGGAGAGTTTCCTCAGCTGGGTTTATGTGGGGTGGCCTGCCCTCCAGGACGATATTGTCCTGGTAGCTTTCCATAGTGCTGGCCACAATGATTGTGTGCGCGTCTATCTTGCTGCCGCGCAGGTAGTGGAGGTGACATCTCCGTCTTCCAGCGGGCATTTCGACTCTCAGGTCGTATCGTACCGGAGGGTTTTTACTTGCCATAGGGCCAGTGGTGTTAAGGTTTTTTGGGTGTGATGCCATTAGTCATCCGATGAGGTATTGCTGAGTCAGGAGCTTATTGTACGAGGTCCATCAAGTTTATTTATATTGTTTGCTACACCCATTGCCTACCACGCAATTTGGGAAAAACTTATTTCTCTCATTTCCTACCGATTTCAAGACTCAGTCGCCCAAAGATAACAGAAAAGGAAGGTCTGTAATTTTTGATTAGCCGAACCGAATTGTTCGGTTCGGAACAAGTACAGGGCTAGCTTTTATATCTTAAGATGTTCGATGTTGGAATTCCGGGTTCAAACCAGTTCGTTTCAAAACCGGTTTGGAGCCCTGAAAGCATTTCATAAAGTCTTTAACTCAAATCTGGCTAAAAGATTACTTCGGTATTATTGAATATCCCTCACTAATCTTTAAACTTAATTAGACTCTTTGCAACAGACTTTGGAAATCAAGTATTTTTATATGCCATGACGATAAGAATGGGCACACTGGCTTTGTGGATATTCCACCTGCTGTAGCTACTTGCAGATAAGCAGTAATCCTGTGAGTCTGCTTCTCTTTGTTATATGATGCCTTAATTTCCTAAAATTTCTTTTTAAAATCCCCTGATTAAGAATAGGGTCGGAGATGCTTCCTTCTGGCTGCGACATACATTTGCTTATTAGTTTATAAGGCACTTTTAGCGGAGTCCGCTAAAAGTACTGGCTTATAAAGAAATCTGCATGGACTTCTAATGTTGAATTCGCATTTATTGTAAAATTTTTCCCTTAAAAGAGCAAGTTTTAATGTCTAGCCCTGCCAAATGTCTAACCTTATCCCAGATATGTCCTATTTCTGTCATCTACCTTTTTCTTTGCGTTCCATCCTTCTTCTGCGCTTTCATTAGATATGACAGAGCAGCTGCTATACCTGATGATCTTGATCATTATCTTCATGATCATCTTGAGTTGTTTACGCTTTTCGACTGCCAATTGTGTTTTGGATTATGCTTTTGATTATATTATTTTCTAGCGAAGAGAGATAAATTTTCACATGTCTCACGCGAAGCGCAATTTTTTGCTGCTTACATATAATTTTCTTTGATTTTATGCACATAATTGAAATTTTTGTCATGCTTTTATTGCTTTATTACAGTTGAGTCCGCTGGCGGCAGTTAAGCCCAGTCCTAAGCCAGTCATGGCAACGGCACTGCGTCCGAGTGATACCCTCAAGCTGGATGAGACCATTCCAATGAGTGGTGGTGTGACATTTAGCGGCCTGCCGGAGTTTGATGAGGCTCAAATACCGGAATTGGCTTCGCTCAGTGCAGATATGTCAGGTGAGTTATCGATGAGAAGTGGAATTGATGGTTAACCGATTAATCTTTGCCAGCTCAACTAAATGCAGAAGCTGCTGCGGATCCGTTAAGCTTGACACAGGATTACCATTCAGACTCTGATATCTATGCAGAGTGTTTGTCCCACAATAACGAAGAGAAGTACTCGGCGGCTGATCAGTCTGAACTGGAGGCGTATACCAGTGCACTTAACGAGGTATTGGAACAGGAGAAAACTTTGAGTGAAAGTGGAAATCATAATACCAGCTACGAACCCATGGATGTGGATGATATAAATGAGACAATGGAAATATTAAAAGATGTCTTGGCAGCTGAGGATCATCAGCTATTGCAGCAGCAGTTTCTGGTTATTTCAGAAGGCGAACAGCTACAGGTAGAAAAGGAGGAGGAGGAGAATCAACAAATTAATTTGACAGAAAAGAAACAGGAACAATTGATTTTGGAGAACAGGCAACAGTTGCTTGTGGAGCAGGAACAGATCCAGAAAGATAAGCTGCAGCTGCTCGAAGATAAGCAGCAACTTCTGCAGGATAGACAGCAGTTTGCGGAGCAGGAACAGGCCCATAAAGAGCAGCTGCAGCTATTAAAAGAGAGTAATCAACTCACGGAGCAGGAAGAGGCCCAAAAAAAAGAGCTGCAACTGCAGCTTAAGGAAGAAAGTCAAAGGCTTCTTGAAGAGAAGCAAACACTTCAGAAAGATAATCAAATGCTTCAGGAAGAAAAGCAAACACTTGTTGAAGAAAACCAAACACTTCATGAAGGAAAGCAAACGCTCCAAGAAGAGATGCAAACGATTCAGGAAGAGATGCAGCAACTTGCGGATCCAACCCAAAATGGGGGGCTACTGCTACACGAAAGTCAGGAATCGGTTAAGCAAGATACACCAGAACTTCAGGAAGAGATTGAACAGCTTGCTCAAAAGATGTTGAACGATGCAAGAGCTCCTTCCTCGCCACCCATACCTACTTTGCAAGCATCTAAAACTAACCTAGAAGCCTCTCCTCCTATTCCTACACATCAACCCAAGACAGCGGAACAAGTGGATGCAGAGGAGCACTTGGACGAGACAAAGGAGGCTCCCTTACCAAATCAATCAGTCTCTCCGCCTATTCCCACACATCAACATAAAGCCATTAGGGAAGTGGAACCTCAGGACAACGCCAAGGCACCTTCCTCTCCACCCCTGCCCACCTCGCTGCAATCATCTCGAGTTGATCTCCCCCTATCTCCGCCTATTCCAACACACCAAACCCAAGACTGGCAAAAAATAGAGCAACAGCTGCCCCAAGAAACGGTAGATTCCTTGGAAGAGCCAAACAGAGCTCCTTCGCCCTCCATTCTCACTGTGCAAGCCAACAAAGTGGATCTACCATTCTCACCGCCCATACCCACACATCGTCCAAAGACATTTGAAGAACTTTTGGCCCTTCAGAACTTGCCCGATTTACCCGATGATGATGAGGCACAGTTCGCCATCCCCGTTGTGGCCGTTAAACCCACTCAGATGCGTCGCCCCAACACTCCTCTGAGTTTGGACATGATTAGCAGCTCTACCGTTTCGTCAGCACCTACTTCGCCCTCTTTTCCTGTGAAGGAGCCGGCTGCTGCACCTGCTCACTTTCCTCGCTCACCAAACGCCGCACCTGAGCAAGAGGGCATGCCGTATTTGGAACAAGGCGTCATTGAGCCATCTATTGAGCGCAAGGTGAGCATGTGCCATGAAGGTGGTGTCATAGCCAAGTCCCCGCTTGCCATACAAGTGACTCATCCCACTCCTGAGAAAAGAGAGGTGCTAAATGAGACTGTGTCCATGGGTGAGAACTCATCACCCTTGACTTTGAATGGTACATTTGATGGCGAGACAACAAGTCCCAACCCATCAACGGCCACCACATTAGAAGCTGTTTCAAATGAACAGCGTCGAACTTTCTCGGTTGCGCCAACTACAGAGCAACCGAGACGTACCTTTGGTTTGGCGGAGCAACAGCTGGAGAAACAAAGACGCACTTTTAACTTGGAGGAGCAACATCGACGCACTTTTAACTTGGAGGAGCAACATCGACGCACTTTTAACTTGGCGGAGCAACAGCTGGAGAAACATCGACGCACTTTTAGTTTGGAGACGCAGCAACAGCAGCTACACGCCTCACCTGCCCTAGAGGTTACTGAGGATCTTGAGCCTATGGATGTGGATGTTTCGCTTTGTGTAACGGAGGTAGCGCCACGCTCACTATCCCCGCCTATTCCCACGCATCAACGCAAGTTACCCATGCCCATGGCTCCATCATCGCCTTCCCTACCAACCGCATCACATCCACAACAACAACAGCAGCAGCAGCAATTCGCGCGTCCACCAATTCATGCCAACAATAGAAATGCCACCATATTTTTGGAGGAACAAACCCTCTCGGCCAAGGAACAGGCCACACTGAGTGCCAGCGACGAAAAGGATGATGTTTTTGTCGAGCACTTTGGTGGCTTTTCCCCCGTATCGGATGATATATTCAAGACACCGCAATACACTAGCAGTAATTTCAGCAATATGGCCAAGAATAAGCTCAATGGTGGGGCAGTACCAACAACAAGAACCAGCAGCAGTAGTATTGAACCTGAAACAAGGGAGCAGGAGCAGCGCTTTGATGCTGAGTTCCAGAATGTCGGCTCCAATAACAATGGTAAGTTGAGATTTTTTAAACGTAACTTGAAGCTTCATCCAGCATGGCCACCTTAAATTCCACTTAGAACATAAACTTTTTTAGAAAGGGGTTAAGATGCACTTTTGAACTGGTTCAAAAAAATGATACCTAATAATCCTGCAGTTTTTAGGCGGCTCGAGGCCATTTTATGCTTTCGCATAACTTTAAACAGAGACACACAACACCACAAAGGAGGCTGATAGATCGTGATTCATGAGTAACCACACTCAATCGTCAGCGATCAATGCCTAATGATCTGTTGGAAAACAGCAGTCTCTCCATGCCTGCGTTGCCAAAACTGTTTGGGAATTCCAAAGCAACATGCGCGCAACAAACTCGAAAGACAGCTTGAACACACAGAAACCTTTGTGTTTATGTGTGCCTCCTATGGTCTTTGTTTCGAACAACACCGCCGTGGCTACCGCTCTAGTACCTTTGTGATGGTTTTTACGACCTTTATACTAAGAGTCACCTAATATTTGTCGACCTTGTGTGGGCTCAGAATGGTTTAGTCTAGTTTTTTTTTTATATGAGAGCTTGCTTCAGAAAATATGGGTATATAAAAACAACCGTAACACTTCAGTACTAGGGTGAAAGTACTAATCCACCGCGCCTTTCTATTTAAAGGAAACAATGAAGAGAACTTGGCAGAATTTTATTCGCTCTTGGTTCCTCTGGAATCTTCCATTGGGATAATTGGGCTTAGGGTTCGACGTCCTAGCCTGTATTAACAAACCTTTCAAATTGTTCAACAGATCGGTTCCTTGAATTATCGGACCGAAGGTTTTAGTTCGAAAGTTGGTTCATCCGATTTAGTTTTCCCATCAAACATTTTTTTAACGGGGAAGATAAGTATGCGATTCTCCCAAATAGGTATCGCTTTACTTTGGCCATATCGCAATATTATCGCATTCTCATCTCCCAACGGGAAGAAATGAGACACTATGCTATAACTCTTGGGCGATAAGAAAGTGTTACTTCGGGGAGATAGGAAAGAGTCTCTTCTGGGCGGTAAAAAAGCGATAAGAAAAAATAAAAAAACTAGAAAGCAAAAAGCTAACTTTGCCGAAACTTTTGTGCCCTGATTAATTTTGTGCCAAGCTAATATAGGGTCTGGTCCGGAATATTAAATAAAAAACTAAAAAAAAAATTTATGGCAGCTACAAGAGTGACATCGTTCGGGTCCACATAGTGCGTGCGCAGCTAAAAGATGACGTGCAAAATTTCAGCTCGATAGCTTCAAAACTGAGCGACTAGTTTGCGTAGAAACAGACAGACGGACGGACAAAGCTCAATCGACTCAGCTCGTCATGCCGATCAAGAACATATATACTTTATGTGGTCGTAGAGGATGCCTTTTTTGTGTTCTGGGAAAAACTATAATACACTTTTCAAGTGTATAAAAATACTTCTGAGGGATTAAAAAGCGTTTCTTCCTAAAGATAAGAATACGTTTCTTCCTAACGTCAAGGGAAAGTTCTGAACAACTACGAATTACAATGGGACTCGAGCTCTGGACCCTTGGACTGGACACTTTTTGACTGCCGTCTCAACCAGTTGCACTATCGCACACGCTGGTTGCTTAACGGCTAAAATACTACTTATATTGAATTGCCTAAAAGTATTCACTAATTTATTTCTGCTGTTTTCCCTAGATTACGTGTAATTCTCAAGTTTTTATTCCCGGAAACTCAATGTAAAACGGGCAGCTGATTTGAATGGATAATAAAAATGCGATACCTTTTGTAATTTGTTTGTGAAAATCGTCAAACTATCCCCAATTTCTCTCCTTAAACTATCGCCAAGCCAAGAGAGATAAGTAAGAGAGATAAGTAACACGACAAAATGTTTACAGGGTTTTTTTTAACCAAACAATTTAATATGTCAATTAATTTTTAAAGCCTATAGCAAAATCGAAAACTAGGGACAATTCAAAGAAACTTTCACCAAGAAACCATGGGTCTAAGATGATTTCTTATTCACTTCAAATATTTTAGTATATATAAAAAAAAATCTATTAAAAAAGTCCGTCAAGCTTGACAGCTCCCCAAAATTTGCATATATCTGATCAATTTAATGTAGAAGCCATACAAAGTGACAAAAAAGCCATAGAGTGTGTAATGTACTGCCCATCGCTTTGCAACTATTACTGCCGAGCAATAAAATTTGTTTTCCTAAAGCTAGGTACACACGATGCAAACAATTTGCAGCAAGTTGATTGTTGCAATCAAATTTGCACGTATAAACACGAGTGCAACCATTTTGCTGCAAACAAAGAACTTGCTAAATTTTTTTGCAGCAATATTTTTTGCTTGTCGTCTGTATACATTATTTTACCGTTATCTTGGTTGCGTCAGTTGCTTGCTTGTTTGCATGTGCTGTTTGCTTTCAGTCGCAATATTGCAGCAAGCAAAGCAACATGTGGGATCGCGAGAAAACGATAAAATTAATTGAATTGTACGAGAATTATTCTGTTTTATGGGATGTCTTGTCAGCAGACTATAAAAATAAGAATAAAAAGAAAAATGCTTATCGCGAAATTGCTGAAAAATTAGACAAAAGTGATGATGAAATAAAAACAAAAATTCATCATTTGCGCACTCAATTTTTGCAAGAGGTGCGCAGAGTGAAGCAAAAAAAGAGTGGCCAGGGTACATCGGACAACTATACCAGCAAATGGGAGTTTTTCGATACGCTTAAATTTATTAAAAATGATGACGTACCAAGTACATCCAAAGCAAAAAAAAGAAAACGTGACGAGATAGAATTTAAGGACGAAGATCTGCTTATTAAAAAGGCAAGCGCTTTACTCGATAAGCCAGCGGATGACCATCAGGTGTTCGGTGATTTCGTTGCATCTGAGCTCAGATTGTTGAAATCACACCAAAATAGACTTCTGCTTCGCAGAAAAATTCAAAGAGCTATTTTGGAAGTATCGGAAATTGATAGCGAAGGCACTTTTACTTGCTCCACACCTAATATCGTGTACTCGTCTACCAATTCTCCAGTTTTTGCCTTTTCAGATGGTAAAAAAGTAAATGCATATATAATTTACATACTTACTTTAAGATATTCCCTTTTCAGGCATTCATATACAGCTCGACAAGACTCCGGCACAATGTTTGCAACCGTACTCACAGGAATGCAAAAAAGAAACATCAGAGAATGATATGAATCACCTGTAAAAAATTTAATTACATCATTAAACATATTAATTAAAAGTTCGTAAAAATGTTAATTATATTTAATACATACCCGTGGCTAAAAAACGCAATGTCAGGCCCAAGCGCTCATTTGGTGGAATCGCAGGACGCATTACAGTGTCTTGTTTAGTTATGTAGTTTTTCTAATAAAAAATTTAAATCACTGACTGACATTTTGTAGCTCTTTTAAAAGGTTCTGATGCACTCCTTTTTCATCTCTTTTGGAAATCCACTCTTTCACCCAACACATTCTTTTTTTGCAGACTCTAATCTTCTCACTTTTTTACGTTTAATTAAAGTTGCTAATATAGCAATAGCAGCAACTCTCGATTTTTGTGCAGACATATTATAAACACGTCGTTATTCCTTGACTTTCACAAAACAACAGAACTTGCAAATGAGTGTCACTTGCAAGCACTACAAACAAAAAATGAAAACACGTGTAGACATTAACGCAATATATTGCACGAAATAGCCATGCAAAAGTTTGCGTGCAAAACAAAAATTGATTATAGCAAGAAATTTTCTTGCAATATTTGCATAGGTGTAAACATTTGTGCAAACTTTTGCTGCAAATTATTTTCAACTTGCTGCAAATTGTTTGCATCGTGTGTACCTAGCTTTATAACTCGACCATCGTTAATCCGATCTTCATGATTCCTTTGGCGGATCGATACATTTTGCTGATTACTACCATCTATCTACAAAACCGTGGAAGATATGACTTTTTTTGAAATTGTGGGGGCGGGAGGGCGCGTGGCGAACTTTGACAACAAACTTGATCTGGCTGTTAATATAAAAAGTATATGTCCCATACATCTCAAACCTCTATCTCTTACCATCTTTGCGATCTGCAATTTTTTGTACAAAAACTTTTACCACAACGACAAAAAAAGCTTCAAATATAACATGCGAGTTACATCTGCTATCATCGCGAACATCAATTCCAAAGTCCAAACAGGTTCTATGCACATGACCAATGCTGCAGTGCCCCGTTATGACTTCTATCATAGTTCTAGTCCTGTTCTTACTACAGTTTAGCAGTTGAGAAGTTTTTTTAGGTGAGTATCTTGTCCAGAGTGTTCGAGATATGTTCTGGGTTTCCATTGTACTTCTGTCATACTGTCCTGCTGTGGTTTTTGTATGTCCATTAAAGCTAATCGATTCCTTCCGCACTCGCCCGCTCACTCGTTGCCCGACATGCCTGGTTTCAAGGCGGACTGGGAAGCTTTTTGTGGCGTTTGATGACAGGGCTTAAATAGCAACCTGACTGTCGACTAGAATTGAAATATTCCTTAGAGTTTCGTATGTGAACCAAACGATTATAGGCCAATCAGCCTATCCTCATTTTTACTCAAAACTCTTGAGAGACTTATAGACGCACACCTGAGGCAAACTATAAGTCCCTCTCATCTAGCACACACACAACATGCTTACAGCAAGGGAAGTTCTACCAAAACCGCCATGCACCCTCTGGTCTCAAGGATTAAAAGATCTCTTGAAAAGATTATTCTCTAGTAGCATTTCTCGACATTGAGGGTGCCTTTAATAACGTCCAACCTAACGCCATCACCTCTGCCCTGACATATGCTGGTAAGATGCATCGACCAATTGCTAACCAGCAGGACAGTGTATTCCGAGCTTGGTGGCGCATCTGCTTGCAGATATGTTTACAGAGGCACTCCGCAGGGAGGCTAACCAACTGCTGCGGCTTATGGAGGCGGAGGGACACGTAGTGGTGGCTTACGCGGACGATATTGCAATTTTTAAATGTGGAATATTTCCACAGACGCTGTGTGACCTCATGTAAAACGCACTGACTACACTTGCTCAGTGGACAATATCTTGCGGCATGGGCGTAAACCCAGTCACAACGGAACTAGTGCTTCTTACCAGGAAGTACAAAATTCCTGATCTTATCCCGCCAAAAATCAATGGAGTAAGCCTTGCATTTGGAGACAATGCCAAATACTTGGGTGTCGTTTTGATAGGAAACTACTCTGGAATGACAACATAAACGAACGCGTAAAAAAGGCAACAGCTGGCTTTTCTCCTGCCGCTAATGTGGTTTTTCCCCTTCCATAGTGCACTGGCTTTACACAGCAGTGGTTTGCCCCATACTACTATACGGAGCACTATGGTGGTATGGTGGCCAGCGCTTGAAACAATCAGCCCTCAACAACCTGCATAAGGTTCAGAGAAGTGCGGAAATTTGTACTAGCGGCGCTCTCCGAACAACACCTACGGAAGCGCTAAATACTATTTTCCACCTTTTACCACTAGAGAAGAAGAAGAACTGGCTACAACTGGAATCTGATGCCTGGAACGGGGGCAAGTCGGGACACTCAACCATACTCAATGACCAAACGAGTATACCGTTAAATACGGATTACTGTATACCACAAACGACGTTCGTCAAATCATACCACGTCAGAGCCAATGCCATCAACATCTACACTGATGGCTTTAAGCTTGACGAAAAAGTAGGTGGGGGAGTCTTCTCCTCCAACCTAAATTTGAACTGATCGTTCCGCCGTCCTGATCACTGCAGCGTGTACCAAGCGGAGGTGGTGGCTATCTAGGAAGCAGCCACCTACCTTAGCACACTACCAATAAGAGAAGGAAACGTCTTCATATACTCAGACAGTCAAGCCGCCCTTGACTGATGTACCAACAATACTAAAACGCTTACTGAATGTCTCTCATTTCTAAATGGAATCGCACGAGACTTCAGTATACACCTTTTATGGGTGCCTGGACATCTCAACATAGAAGAAAACGAGTCTGTGGACAAACTGGCCAGAATAGGAATCACCATCGAGCTCCTTTCAGAGAAGAGCACGATAGGGATGCCTATGACAACATTTAAGCTCCACAGAAGAGCTGAAACACGTCGTCTCGCTGCGGATAGGTGGAAAAACCTTTCCTCCTGTAAGGTAGCGAGGCTTACGTGGCAAACACTAAATCTTAAGCGTACCACTTTTACGCCACAGAAGGGAACACATATCGCTTCTGGTGGAAACCTTAAAAGAGGACTGTCTTATCGGCAGACACGCTGCACGCCTTGGCGTCACTCACCATGATTTCTGCAGAGGCTGCAGGTACGAAGAAGAGTAGGAAACAGTACAACAGAATTTTAACTTAGGATTTTGGATAAAAGATGTGCTCAGTGTGAATAGCCTATTACTCGAAATATTTAGAAAATTATGTATCACCCAAACGCTTAACATTATGTGTTAGGTATTCAAAAAATTTTACGATTAATGACAATGACTAAAGTCTCAGTTGTAATTGATAAAGAACCATTTAAATAAGGGGTGCCCAACAGCACCTAATGCTCGCGCAGTCACTAACATAAAAAAACAAAATTTTGCCTAATGCTGTGTGCGTGTGCTTGTGGCTGTCTGATGCAAATGGCAAAAACAAAATCAACGCTGCAGATAGCGCGCATATGTACGTATTTTTGTTTCCTTCAATTTCGCAAAACGCTTAGGAGAGAAAGAGAATTTCGTTATGCGTGAGTCCTATACGCGCGGCAACGGCTATGCGGAAAGCAACTACAATTTGATTTAATTTGAATCAATTGATTTGAATCAATTATTATGAAAGATTTTGACATCATATCAATCTAAAAAGCTTTAAGGTATTAAGCTAATTGTCTTATCAGAGCTATTAGCTAAAGTCTTCGTTAACCGACTTTCCTTACCTTAACCATTTGTAAACCTCATAACGGATTTCACACAAATTTAAAATTGTTTTTTGTGTTTTTTGTGACACACGTGGCTTGAGCTGGTACAGGGTATGTTTCCTTACTTATTTTCAAAGCCTTTTTAGTGCGAAGAGTTACATCACTGCAGCTTTTTGAAAACTTATAAATTAGAATGCCCTTGTTTACTATATCCTCCATTTAAGTGCATAGAATGCACAGTATAAAAGAAGATACTCCCTAATTTTTATCTTCTGTAATTTGAAACTGTAATTAGCTGACACATTTGTCATCAACTGCTCATTTAATAATACATATTAAGATGCATTAATTCAAATCTTACAAAAAAGAAAGTCGGTCAAGCCCGACTATAATATACTCTGTACCTGTGAAGTGTTGACCATCACCGTAATTGTTTGATTTCCTTATAACTCGACAACCGTTCATCCGATATTTATCATTTCTTTGGCGGATCGATAAATAGTCCTGATTACTAAATATGTCCAGAAGGAACGAACCTTCTATCTATAAAACTGTGGGAGATATGACTTTTTCCCAATTTGCGGGGCGGGAGGGGGCGTGGCAAAAATTGAAAATAAACTTGATCTGCCTGCAAGTATAAAAAGCATTCCTCTGGTACATATAGAAATATTTTGTTTTAATTGACGAGAATTTACTGTAGTCAAGCGGCTGCCTGTTCGTGACCTTAGGTCATCAAACAAGGCAGAAGCATTTCGCTCCTTTAGTCTTTGAACTTGAAATATTATTTGGATTCCTTGCGGCCGCCGCCCCTCTGCGAGTTCCACCTTGATTTTAACATGCCAACTTTTTGACCCTACGATAACCAAACGAGGGTCGTCTAACTGTAAACATAAAGCCAAAGCCACATGCAAGGCAATGAACCTGAACTTCAAAATGGGGAGAGGGGAACTAGATGGGGGAAAAACAGGAAAACCAAACAGAAACAATCACAGCCACGACGACGTCAATTAAGCGCATAATTTTTGAATGCCAATGGATGTTCCTGTTTCTGTTGTTGTTGTTTACTTTTTGTTGTTGCATTTTAATGCTGCCCTCTGCCTGAAAATGCCGCATTGACCCACCATCCTCACACATACACTTATGCTCAGTCTCTTATTGTACTCTCTCTCTCTGTTTGCTGCTTGACTCTCTGCTTACTTGTGGCCCTTATCAGCAAATACGATATATGCGGTAATCGTCGCTTCAAAATAAACACAAGACGTCACTTTTTGACTAATTGATGAACAGCTGTCTGTGTGTGTTGGTTGGTTTGCACTGATGAGCGCATTTTTATTTTTGTCTAATTAACAGAAATTTTGGCTTAATTTGATAAGTTTTAAATTGTTTGGAGCCTTTGGCGGCATGTTTATCGTTATCGCTGACTAAACCAAAGCAGCTCTGACTATTATATTGACTCTCTCGCAAAATTATAAGAGCTTTAACTTGTTCTCTCACTAAACAAGAGTGTGTTTTTGCTGTCGCTCATCATTCATAGAAAAACGACTAGCTGTTTGGGTACAGTGGGAACTCATTAAGAATCATTCAACTTAACTTCCACTAACGAAGTATTGCAATCTTGAGAATTATATTTTGGTAGTAATGAAATTTTTTTTTAAGTGTTACTCAAAAACATTATTGTATATAAAAAGTACAACAGTACATAATGCGAGGATATTAATCTTATTTGCCACATTTTGCCCCTTTTCCAAAAAATCGCACTTAAAAATCGACAAAAACATCAAATTTGCTGCAAGTCGAAAGAATCGTTTATATGGCAGCCATGTGAAATAGTGTTTTAAACTGAACCAAATTTGGTAAGTCGTCTAGGGAGCTAAAAACACGTACACAAACCAACAAACATTGAAGTTCTATATTATTAATAACTCTACGAAGAATGGTGTTTTTTGTGGCTTCGGAAGTTGGATCTCTACATACCTTAAAAATTCGAGTTTCTGCCAAAATTTTGGGACCACTGTACAGTGGGTGAGAGTACAAAAACGACGAAAATTCAATTTTAAAAAAGATTCGGAAAAAAGTAAGAGGGCAGAAGAGCGCGAGTATCTTTTCTGAAAATCTGAAGATTGCGTTGCCATTTCAATTTGCAGTTCATCATATCCACATCTGCCTGTAGTTTAGCGCATGCTCTTATTCTCTATGTCTCCCTATCGCACCAACACGCGCATAGGAATCTTCCATAGAAGTTTTTATGTTGCATTTTTACAACATTCAGCTCGTGCTCCAAAATATACAACGTGTACACTTTGCTCTCCCCTGCCTATAACGCTCTCTCCGTCTCTTTACTATGACGCTCTCTGCGCACTTGCTTATTGCATACGCGTCACTGTCACACACTCCAGTCATTGTCTGCCCCCCACTCTGTGTCTGCCCCCACTGCTGGCTCTCTTGCTCGCTCCCTACCTAACGTGCGTGCGCTGGTTTTCTTATTGGCATTGGGGGGAGAGTTGTAAGCAATAAGAAATTCCAATTCAGTTAGTTTTCAACATTTGACGTTGTCGTTGCGCTGCGTTGCTCTCTGATCGACTCGTCGCGTTTTATCCCCGCAGACGTCTCAACGGGTCTTCGTAATGTAAATTTTGGGGGAAATTCGAATAAAAATTCAAATATTTTGTTTATCGACTATCGTACGAATTGCATTGATTTGTGTTTGGTGCTTCCAATGAGCTAAGAAAATGAAATAATTCGAGCAGCTGTGCCCAAGAAACAACAACACAAAAAATTTCATAAATAAAACTACAAGACAAGACACTGAAAAAAGTTGTATACGTGAGAGTAAGAGAGTGAAACTTCATTGTGCGCTTCGCTCCAAAGGTGTCTCTGTGTGTGTTTGTGTGTGGGCGCTGCGTGGTCATGGTTAACATTATTATGTTAATATTAGTAGAAAATCTTGAAAATGCAAAACTTGTCAAAAGCACGCAATTAAAATGCAGCCCAGTGTGAAAAGTGGCCCCCTCCTCTTTTCCCCATCTCTCACACTCGCAGGCTCTCCTCGCCTTAGTCAGTAGCTCTCTCCGTCTCTTGCGCTCTTCTCTGTCAATCAACCCACTTTTTGTTGAACCTTCTGACGATTGCATAAAATGACTCACAAGTCGCGGTTGCGGCTTCTTTTTGTTTTGTTTTCCCCAATTCAATCATCAAATGCTGTTACAACCATCCCCATCAGCGCCCCTCCCACACTTCTGTGACCTGCATCTAATGCATTTGCATGTATTGAATGTAGGCCTGCCCGGGTTCTCGTTTCTTACTATTTTTAAAGCCCAACATTAGAGGGTTTGACATTTGCTTTAATGCGGCTTCTGTTTTGGTCTAGCAGCACAGAGGGCACACCTCATTTTACCCCCATCCCCAGGGGGTATGGACAAGGCAGGGTAGGGCCCTCATTTTGAGTCATGCTCATCTTATATACATATATTTACAGATATATGTATGTTGCTCTTCCTTCCGCTTTGTGTAAAGAATCACATGAGCAAAGACTACAGCAAAACATTAAAACAACAGCTGCTTTTGTGGGATTAGGGCTCTACACACTCGACAGCAGAGAGCTTATCAATCAAATGAGTATATTTAATTCATTAAAAATGAAACGATAGATGATGGTAAGAGAGCAGGCAAAGATAGATTTATAATAATAATAACATTAATTCTTGACAATAAATATTTCTCTTGCTTTCTGTAAAATTCTGCGGAAGTTACGGTCTGTGGGTTCTAACTCTTTCCGAAGTCTAAGGTTCGGTTCGCGTACTGTAGTTTCTCTTCTTTTCGAACCAAAGGTTTTGGTTCGGCTTCCACAAGTGTCTGGTCTTTAAATTTCGACACCTACGAGGTTTTTTTTCAGTATACAACGTGACTTTCGCAAAACGCCGATTTCGGATATGACTTCTAAGATGCATCTTAAGTTTTATTCATGTCATAATATGCAGGAAATTAAAAGTTATTTTTGTGAGCCGTACCTCCTTTTCTCCGGTTTCGTTGGGAGGTTTGAAGGTTCGGTGGAACCCAAAATTTATTTGAGAGCGTTTATATGTATTCAAGTTTGGACCGGCCTCAAATCGATATTAACATTTGAACTATTCCAAACTTGTCGAAACCAGTTTTAAATTGGGAAGTATCAAACTACACACCAAGTTCCAAGTTCGTTGCTTAACTTCTGTGACATGGCTCTGAACCACCTTTGTACTGTTTCAAAACCGGTTCTGATAGCTGGTTCGAAACCGGCTCTAAACGAGTAACATATCCAACTCCATATTACCAACCTACACACGAAATTTCAAGTTCTTAGCTTTATTAACTTCAAAGATATGGCTCTAAATCACTTCTAACCCGGTTCCACTTTTGTACTGGCTCGAATCGTGTTCTGATCCCGTTAAATATCCAACTCTATATTACTTACCTACAGACCAAATTTCATGTTCATAGTGTAAATAAGTAAGAAAGTCGGTCAAAAAAGTTTGTGTTAAGTTGTGTAAACTGCTGCCCATCGCCGTGCGGCCGGTGCTGCCCAGCATAATTGTTTTTCCCCTGCTGCAGCGCATCAGCAGCGCTGCTTTCTGCTGCTACTGCGGCAGCAAAATACATCCTGAGCATAGACTTTCGTTGGTACAGAGCAGAGAACTTCAACGAGCCGTCACGAGTACACTCGTTCACCCGTGCTTCAAATGCGATACAAGTAAACTCGGCGCTCAAAGCTTGTTAAGCTTACTCAAGCGGCATACGCAAAATAAAAATCGCAAAAACTTTCGAGTATAGGCGTATCATTGCATTTGCGAGTTCGAGAGTTGCCCGTACATATACTCGCGTTGACTCAGAGCTTCGGCCGCGAGTCGTCGCAAGCCCCTTGTTGCTAAAATCTAAGTTCTGCTGCGAGACGTCATGATTTCTTGCGATGACTGTACATGGTATAACCTGGGTCGCGGGAACTTTTTTTTCCAAGTCAGAAAATTTTCGTACTTTTTAAGTACGAGTCGTCCAAGCCCCTTTGCTAAATCGTGTCATGAGTAAAGCTCGCTCAGTGCAAATACTCGCGATGACTCGTACATGGTATAGTCATACCAGGTACGGCGAAGAGCTTTTTTTGAGTACTAAGCTTTTGCACAAAGACAACTATAACCACACACGTTTTGCATACTTTTTAAGTACTTTGCTGAGGGCGCATACTGGGAGCGCCGTACCTCGTTTGTTGTACCATGGACACGAAGCTTCGGCCGCGAGTCACCGCGAGTACTTGTTGCCGAAGTCAAAGATCTACTGCGAGCTGTTACAATATCGTCACAAGCACACAAAAAACAACGTATGAGAGCAAAAGAGAGCATGATGGCCATTTTATTTGCATTTGTACTTTGCATACGCTTTCTCTTTCCTTCTTGTGGCATGTTGTTGTTTAAAATTTTTCAAACACAACAATTGCATAAATGGCTTGTTGAGGTTCGTCGTCAACAAGCCGAGTAAGTGCGAGTAAATATTGTTGCGAATACGAGTAAGTCCGTGTGCAGCTCGAAAAGGCCTGCCCATGGCTGGCGACATGGTACAACAACCAAGGTACAGAGCACCCAGTGTGCACCTCTCAGCAAAGTTCTCAAAAGGTACGCAAAACGTTTATGTTTTGCGTACTTTTCGTTCCGGTACTCAAAAATCTGCAAAAGCTCGTGTCGAAAATAAATCGTTTGTATGAAAATATCGATATAATATCGTATTTTTTTTCCGGATAATCGATTGTACCATTGTACTATGGCTGGTGAAAGGCTTGTTATGACTCGTGTGGAAGCGGGCAGCCGGCTCGTTCTGACTCAATGTGCTGTGCTTGCGATCATTTCGAGTGAGTCGAACCAAGGCGGCGAGCCCAAGCAAGCCCAGTAAATGCGCGAGTGTGATTGAACATTAAATGCTTGTTGCAGGTCTCTAGTACAGAGTATATTACAGTCGGGCTTGATCGACTTTCTATCTTGTTTGTATTATGTAGGCAGAGGTTGTAGCTACTTTTACTTCTGCGGCTGTCTCTGCTTGGATATCCAGAATGAGTGCTAGCATTGTAGTAGACCTCAGCAACCAATGATGCAGCGCCCCATGATGTAGACCAGTGCCAGCCGTGATCTTGAAGTATGTCGCTGAAGAATACACTTACATTAAGGAGATTAACTGCAGCCCTGTTTGTTGTTCTTTGCAGAAAGCAGTAAATATAATTCCATGGGCTTGGGAAATAGTTTTCAAATAATACATTAATCTTTAGCCTGAAGAAAGCATCTCCGACCCTACAATATTTCCTTGATCAGTTTCAACGGCCAAGACGTTATAGCCGTCCGTATGAACCAGGGATTAATACCGGAACCGTTAACCGAAATAAACCGTTTTAAATCACGTACCGGAACCGAAGCCGGAACCGATACAAATTTTCTTTTCAGGACCGAATACCGTTTACCGTTATTATTGGAACCGATAGAACCGGAACCACACCGAAACGTTGGAACCGGTACTGTTTTGGGTTTTTTTACCTTCATAATTTAGGTCAGATGTTTGTAACGCAAAGAAGGTAGCATAAGACGTCCTTTACACAATGTCAAATTTTCTTGTCACTTTTCTAAGAAGGCTTAAAATTGTCTGGCAGTTGACATTTCTTCAATTTTCCGAACGCCGAACATTCTGCTTTATCGGAAAGAGTGGGACTCTGTTCGCGAGATAGTACGCATGTTAGAAACAGTTAAGGTGACCACAACTAATCTTCAAGTCGAATATTTAGTTTCGAGTGATTTTTATTCCATTTGGATACACAGCAAACAGGAAATATCTAAATATACGTCCTCTCTAGCGAAATCGATCAGGAATTCAGGATTCAGGAAATAGAAAAGCTTGAGAAATCCCTTTTTGAGAACAATGCTTTACAATGTGGCATATTTTTTGACCCCATGTATAACGTAGTGCTAAGTCCTGAGCAAAAAAACTCTTGTATTACTCTTTTAACAAATATTTATGCTTAAATTTCGTCGGTTACTGATCAATCACTGGTGATCAGTCACTGCTAATGAATGTTTTAATACTAGCTTATCTGAAAGCGCCGACGAATTTGATGCATAAGCTGCTAGATTCCATTAACATTTTGCTTGCACAAAAACGTATTCGAAACCATCAAAACATTCTAAAGAGGTGGTCAGAGTCCTCCACAGAGTTCCCAGAATTGTATAAGATTTCAAAAATCTAATTTTCTGTTCCAGCTACGTGTAAAATTTATAATGAATCTGCTTAGAAGTATTATTTTACTGCGACCACAAGAATGCTATGTTATATAAAAAAGACTTGGACATATAAAAAAAAACAGAATTTCATATTATGTGTAGTCATAAGTTTTTACATGTTAACTTTGTAAAATAATACCAAATGTGAAAAAGCGACCATAATTTTACTTACAAATGAATAAAATAATTGGGAATTAGAATTTAGAATTTACTTTTTACAATATTTAAAAATTTTGACTTATACCGATACGTACCGGTAAACCGAAATAAAAACTGGGTACCGTATCGAAACCGAAAACCGAAATAAATTAAAAACCGAAATAGAACCTTTTACCGAAATAATCATTTCGGGTCATACCGGGCCCCTCCCCGAAAACAAAAAACTTTTCGGTATTAATCCCTGGTATGAACGCACAGATCTCAGAGATGATAAGAGATAGAGGTTCGACATGTAGATTCTTATACTTGCAGGCTGATCAAGTCTGCAAGCCGGCTCAGATCGAAACCCCTTTGAACCGCCTCGGTTCAGGTTTTTAGTATCTCTCTCTCTTTCCCTTATAATTAAACTTCTTTAAGAAGATTAATAATTTGCTCAACAATTTCACCTTCAAAATAGTATTTGTATTCGCTATAAAGACGAAAAATGAAAATAAAGCCGTAAAACATATGTTGTAAGGTGGGGTTTCAAACCACGTTTTACTTTTATCTTGCCTTAGACAAAACCTCGTCGACGGCCAGTCACTTTTGCTAAATGAAAAAAGAAGACAGACAGTTTATTAACAATCATAGATGAAAGTGCGACATTCGAAAATTGATTGTCATATCTATCCATCTACTTATCATTCCATCATAAAGTCATCATCAAGCTACACTAAAGGCTCTTGATGGTAGTGCTGAATCGGGACTAACACGGTGAAGCAATTTTTATTAAGTTTTCTCAGTAGGCGAGAATCAAGGGTGATTTTATCCGTTTGTATGGAAATTGTATGGAAAAATTGCCTGGAATTTTACGTCAACTGAAAATATTTCATGAAGTTTGCTTCATTGTTTACGTTCTTACGGTCTCTCCTCTTTTGACATTTTCTAGTGCTCTGCAGAAAGCCGCTTGCAGTCTTTAAGTAGATTTAACATTACTGGTCTCAGACTGATAAGGTAACTCAACGACCCCTCATAGGGCTACGCAAAGGAGTGAGATTCTCCCGCAACCTAATCTAATACTTCCAATTTTACTTAAAGCAAAACTTGTTGATTTCAGTTAACATGCAAATTTATTTGATCAAATTACACAGTGGTACAGTTGGTAAATTGTTCGTTTGCTCATCAACTTAAGCAATATTTTTCTTAAGCGGTCAGTGGAACCAATTGTTATCCGTCTTTGGCTCTAAGCCCAAATGTCGGTTAAATTGAACCGCTGGTCTTACAGCGGCGCTTTGCCTTTTTGTTGGCCACCTTAGTATAAAGGTTTTAAATATCGCTGAGAAGATAGTAAATAAATAAAGAACCCAGAAATATTGTTTAATCATGCCATATTCATGCCAAGTTCTGATAAAAATCTACATTTTATGGGGGTTTTAAGGATAGGTTTCAGGTTAATTCTCTGCCACGGTCTAACCAATGTTCTTTAGTTGCTTAACTAGGAGCTTGCCAAAGAATAACAAATCTGGAAACTACTTTCAGAAACTCACTGCAATGTTTTTCAATCTGTTATCTTATCCAAATACTTTTTCTTTTGTCAAGTAAATTCAATTTGTCCAAGTCCCTGGTCTTGAGTTATATTCTCTATCCAAATTTTATACAATGTTGTCAAACTTGAAAGTAATTTAATAGATTTTTGTCTCATCCCTTGCCCAAATCAGACTGCGACTTTGATATAAATTGAAATTGCCTACCTAAAAGGGCAATCGCACTTAAAATGACAGTGACTAACTTTTGTATTATTTTTCTCTCTTTTTTATACACTCAATTGCACGCGCATGTACACCACACACACTCACACACTATTTCATTCACGATCCACAGTAATATTCAACCCATCAGATTTCGATTATTTGTATACAAAAGGCAGCAATAATGCGCCCATCGATCGCAGTTCGTTGTTATTGAAATTTGATCCGCTGCTTGGCACTCCAGTGCCCGTCAATCATCCACAGCAGCAGGAACAGGCGCTACAACGAGCCTTAAGCCCCACATTGGAGGAGCACGAGACTAGTGGAGGAAGTAGTCAATCGTCGTTTGTTATTGAAACCAGTGCCAAATCTCAACTTAAACCGCCTGTGGATAGAACAAAAGTAAGTGTTTTGGATCTAACCCCAATGATTTAAAGCTTCATTGTAATCTCTCGCCTATAGAAGTATGCTAAAATGAGTGTGGACGTAATTGGTAACGACTGCAACAAAACCTTCGACCAAACCAAGTAAGTATATCAATCGATGAAGCAAATATCATTCTAATATTCCTTATACCCTCAGCCTAAGTACGGAGGACAAACACCACAACTATCATAACATGGATGATCTTGAGAAGAAGATCAAAAATGAGGTGTAAGTGCCGCCCCTGTATAGCTGAAGTGGCAAAACTTTTAATTTGCTTAATTTCTTGGCAGTACCCGATCTGAGGATATGGAAAAGAAACTGAAAGATGCACAACAACGCGAAGAGGCTTTAATTAAAAGCAAAACAGAGAAGGATAAAACAATTTCAAAACTCAAGTAAGGATACCCTTTGATTGCATCTTCTCTATGAGGCAATTTACTAATGTTTCTTTAAAAAACAGCCGCGTCATCGAAGCCTATGAGAAAGCCATTGCCGAACTCATCAATGAGAAAGAGCAGTTGGGGCAAAATTATGAACGACAATTACAGGAAGTGCAAACAGATCGCGATTCAAATTATTACCACTTAACGTCACTGGAAACGACATTTTCCGATCTGCATGTGTAAGTAGACAAAGCAAACAAGTAATCAAAGAAGCATATAAACTTATTTTAAAACTATTTCAGTAAATATGAGAAGAGCAAAGAGATGACTTCACAGCTTAAGGATATTGAGGAGTCCCTGCTGACGGAGAAGAAACAATTAACGGAGAATCTGCGATTGCAAGAGCAGCGCTATGAGAAAATGAAAAGCCATGCCATGCAACAGTTAGAAATGTGAGTGGGAATCGGGAATCCATCAAGGGGAGGAACTTACTAAAGAGTAAAAAGCAGGAACAGCCAGTTAAATCTACTAGAGATGGGAACCATTATTCTTAAATGACCAAGAGCCGATTTTAAATCTTCTAGATAGTTGCTATGTATCAGATAAACTCGCAATTTACTCTGTTTGCTAGTTTATTAGAAATATAGATCTATGTAGAATATGTGACATCGGCTCTTAATGGGATCTTAAAGTTTATACATACGTTAAGGTTCAGATGGAAATGGTTGAACTAGAAATAGTTCATTAAGAAAAAGTCTACCAATTAATCCATTTTGAAACAACAGCAATGCAGTCCTAATTTTAAAGATTTATGCAATATTGATTAGTAAAGTGCAACACTGGTTCCAAGAGTAGTTTCTAATGAGCGCTTAGCATTAACAGCTGAGGAGCGGTGCTGCAAGATATTTGTTGTAGCCCAGGCTGGGCTCTAAATGTCTAAGGACAACGAATGTGTGAATTCATCTCTAGCTGAACTCCTGCACATGAAATATGTCTAAGGCAGCAAGTGTACAATAGTGCTTCCTTCTATAAAATCGCAGAACTTACCCACCTTTTGAACAAAATTGACCTTAATGAGCCTTTTTCGAGCCCTTTTTATGATTAAAAAGAGATTAATACCCAACGATAAAAAGAAGACACGAAAATTACTCATGAAAATGCTCAAAATATGATTTGTTGAATTATGACTCGAAAAAGACTAGCAAAATGATTTGAAAATGGGTCGAAACTGATCAGAAGAACGGGTTTATAACGACTTTTCAAGAAGTGTAGCGGCTAGGGTTCCATTCTTTCCCGACTTAAGTATAATTTATGATCAGAGAAAGAGCGCATTTATGACTATTTTAAACAGACCGAGGACTTGGAAAAGACTCGAATGTGATCAAAAATTTTATAAAATGTTTGCTGGGTAGAATCCAAAATTAACACTTTGTATTACACTAAGTACAAAGCCGAACCACTAAAAACAGGCTTGCGTTGTGCCCTTTGCGATTGGGTTTTTCGGTTGGGTTTCTCCCCGACTATAGTACATTGGCTTTACACAGATGTAGTACGCCCTATACTTCTGTGTGGTTCATTAGTTTGGAAGCCAGCGCTCGGGAAACAATTCGTCCTGAACAACTTGAATAAAGTACTGAGAAGTGCTGAAATACGTATAAGCGGCGCGCTCCGAAAAACTCCCTCGGAAGTGCTTAACACCATATTAAATCTCGTACCACTAGACCTAACAACAAGGCACATGGCTATCACAAAAGCCCTAAGACTACGGGAGCCGGTTACCTGGAACGGGGGTGATTCGGGACACTCCACTATACTCACTAATTAAGTTAGTGTCGTAGACATTATTTGTGCCTATAAGCTTAAGGTAACTGGAGGGACCTTATAATCAAAGCAGCATTTCGCATGTCGACGCAACCAGTATCTGTAATTTCACATATTATATCTATACATCTATATAAAAGTGAAAGTATGTTTGTATGTTTGTACAACCGATCTTCACGAATTTTTCACAGTATGCTCATGTCGATCAGGAAAGTGTCATAGGCTATGTCTCATGTCTGTGAAATGGTCCAAAAACCGCGAAATTTACAGAATTATACCGTTCATCCGATTTCAATGGAAATTTGGGAATGGTTGAACGCTTGCCCGGGAAGGTTTCTAAGCTGAAAAAATTTGCGGAAAACGGTCCAAAAACCGCGAAAAATGCAAAATTTACGTTTTCGCTAAAACTTTGGGAAATTGATCGACGCTTGCCCGGGAAGGTTTCCAAGTAGAAAAAACCGCGAATTTGCAAAATGTTCGTTTGTTATAAACTTTGGAGAATGTTTGGACGCTTGCGAGTGAAGGATTCTGATTTGAAGAAATGGGCGGGAAATAGTCCAAAAACCGCGGTAATTCAAAAACTATAACGTTCATCCGATTGCGATGAAATTTTGGTCAATGGTTAGACGCTTGGCCGCGAAGGTTTCTAAGGTCCAAAAATCGCGAAATTCGCAAAATTATACAGTTCATCCGATTGCAATCAAACTTTGGGGAATAAATTGAACGCTTGCTCGGTAGGGTTTCTAAGTTGAAGAAATTTACAGAAAATTGTCCAAAGCCGCGAAAATAAAAAATTTGCGGTTTCGGTAAATCTTTGGATAGTGGTTCGACGCTTGCCCGGAAAGGTTTCCAAGTAGAAGATATGGCCGGAAAATGGTCCAAGAACCGCGAAATTTGCAAAATGTTCGATTTTGATGAAGCTTTAAGTAATGGTTGTACGCTTTCCCGCGAAGATGTCTAAATTGAAGAAATGGGCCGGAATTGGTCATAAAACCACGAAATTTCAAAAACTATACCGTTCATCCGATTGCCGTAAAACTTTGGGCAACGCTTGCCCGAGAAGGTCCAAAAGGTCAAAAAATCGCAAAAATCCAAGAGCCATTCAAAACGCCAATTGCACTCCATTAGGGTGTACAGTATGAGTGGCCGGGTGGCTTAGCGGCTAGTGTGCGCGACCGCTGTGCAAGAGGTCGTGGGTTCGATCCCACCTCTGAACATCTAATGAAAAGATTTTTCTTTGAATAAACTTTACACCCGGGTCACCCCCATCTGCTGTTGGCGCCAGCTTTGTAGTAATTAGCCATGAACAGCTTCTCAAACTGCCGTTCGGATTCGGCGTTAAGCTGTAGGTCCCTTTCTCTTGTGCGAAAATTAGAAGCGCACAAGCCAAGAGATTGATAGAAGCTCGGCTTTGGCCCTTTGGGGCTGTGTCAACGTGACAAGCCTTGGGGCTGTGTCAACTAGACAAGCCATTTTACTTTACTATATAAAAAACTGTTCAAACTTACTCATTTTTATTGAGGAAAGATCTTGACATTGAAAAGAGAAAATCGTTGTTTCAAATTTGGTTGAAATTTTTAAAAATGTTTATTGACCTTAATATAGCCGCCATATATAGATGTAGCTCACAGAATCATCATATCATCAATTTTAGTAAGTACATAAAATGAACTTACATTTAAAATTCAGCTTACTTCAACATAAAGCATTTGAAAAGCTCCGATATTTTGTCTATGGAAAAATATTCGATATTGATATATCGTCTTTTTCACCAAAAATATGGATATTTCGATATTATTTCCGCCATTCCTAGTCGGAAAAGAAAAATTTGTTTGTAGAGGACACAAAAGATGTCGCACATGAGCACAATTCACCGAATAAACCTACCTATAAAGATATGAGCGAACACCAGTGATGCCATTTTAGCTATTTAGTTGCTAGATCTAGCAATTTTGGAAGCGAATATGCTACGTCAATTTTTAAATTATGCTTAGCTATTTTTAGCTATTGCTTTACTTTTGTATCGTGGTGTGAAATAATGACTAATAATTCCGATAGAAACCTGATCATTTTAAGTATTATCCAAAACTCCAAATTCTATCAGAAGTGGATATCATAATAAATTTAATTGTTAATTTTCCAATCTGATTATACGAAACTTATTATGTTGTAATTTCAATAGTCTGACAACTCATAAAAGTTTTCCATTTAAAATGTCAGACAAGTGCAATAGTCAATTTGAGAAGCACAAATATATATTAAAATGTGCATTAGAAGGATATCTAAGTCCTCAAATGAGTTTTATGACAGTCAACTTACAATGAACTGAGGTATTTGTTACCCATCCCTTATGAGATCCCGACAAGTGAAAATACCAGGGCTGCAAATCGGGTTATTTTGTGTGAAAGTGATAAGTTTTAACATAAAGATGAGTGATATGTTAAGTAAATAGATGGATAGATGTAATTGAAATAATTGTAGTAATTTAGGTTGCAAGTTTTAATATCTTAACAAATTCGAAAAAAATACATAGTCAAGTACGATGATCATAATGATGATCTTAATATCCTAGTTTTATAACTCTTTTAATAATGTTATATTCGGCGGTGTTCCAGAAATCTCTACAGATTTTCGTATAAACGGTTTCATTTCGAACTGCAACTGCTTGCCTTTACGTGTGAAGCGTCTCCAAAATGCCAGGCTACTAGATTAGATGACTAAAGTTGAGAGATTTTAAACTGACCGCTCAGCACCAAGTACATTTCAAACATACAGTTTTCCTTTCCTATAATCTAATAGGCGACATTATTCTTGACACTTTTCATATAAAGTACTGACAGTTTAGTTCAAAATCCAATCGTTTATACGAAAATCTCTAGAGGTTTCTGGAACACAACCCAATAGCCCTCATTAATACTCATTTTTCAAACGCAAAGTACGAAAGAGATGGCCTCCGCGCCAAATGAAAAGAGCCGTTCCACTGGCGCTGACTATGTTAGGGGTGTGTTGTATTGTATTGCCAATGTCTGAAGCAACGGATAGTTTCTTAGTATTTCTACATTCCAAATATAATTGGTAAGCTGTTCTTAAATGACTCCACTCCGATTGATTGAGATTCCATTCCTATGTCGTCAAAATCAAAGAAGTCGTCTTTTGGCTTTGAATATTTGCTTATGGAAGCTGCATTGTTTAAAAGACTCGAATGGTTTAAAGCATCAGCAATAACAATTTTGAAATGTCGTCAGCTTGGCGACCATGCGATGCTTTTCTATCTAAGGCGTCGTAATTTTATACTTGGTTACAGCACTGCAGCTATTATTGCGTCATTGGCATCCTCAGAAAGCGCAAAATATTTAAAAAAAAAAACTCCGTGGAATTTAAAATTCTATCCATCCATATTAAATTTACATATCACTCATCTTTATGTTAAAACTTGTAATTTTCACACAAGATAATAAAGTTAATTTTTTTTTCTAAAATTACAATAATTATTTTAATTACCAAATAATTGAAATATTTATTAAAATAGTTCTAATCGTTAAAAAGTTTTTATGTACGAAATAATTGTAATTGTAATGGTATTTCGATTTTTTAATATGTCCTACAATTACAATTACAATTACCATTACAATTATGGTAATGTTTAATTCTTGTCTCGAACTCCCAAAAAAAAAACCTGGACAATGTGGTTTGCAGACCTCATTATATATTGTATTTGTAGCTTTAACTTATTGAAACGTGTTTTATTTAAATTTTTGTTGGATTTTAGTCCCAAAACAATAACTTTTTTTAAATTTTGACCTGATGTTTTTTTTATCTTTAGCAATTTTTTTGTTTGATTGAAAATTTAGCAACTTTTACCCTATGATATGAATGAAATAGTTATTTGGAGAGCTAGTACGGATGAATGGCCCAAGCTGGGACCTGAAACTGTCTGGAAGCTCAGTTTGATCTGAACGGATGGCTTCAAAATTAAACTAGTGGTACACCCGCTTAGTAGAATTAATGCCACTTGATGTTTTTTAGTAAGCCCAATTCGTCTTTAAGCATAGTTCTCAGACTCAGCTAAATCGATTAAGCTGGGTGTTAACTCCATATACAAAAAGGTAGCTAGCTAAACGGTTGCTAAACCTTTTAGCTGGTCTCTTAGCTGAGCCAGTTCTCAGACAAACTAAATGGTTTAGCTCATACACAAAAAATAATAATAATTCCATTCACATACTCCTGCATTTTCACTTTTATTAATTAAGTCAATATAAATATAATCAAATGCAGTTTGACCGTTTGACATTTAGTGGTATTTTGCTATTGTAGGGTGGTATTTTGGCGTTGAACAGTCACACTATACTTTTAGCTAAGACCCCATCGGAAAAAGTTTGTCATTTTAGCAAGGTCTACATTTAGTTTGCCTGAGAACTTAGCTTTAAGGCCTATATTGAGATGAGATTTAAATTAAGCAATGGACTTATACGGTTTAGACGTTCTTAAATAACTTTTCAGTTTTAATTTAAGCATTAGAAAATAAGGATACATCGATGATTTTCAGAATCAATGTAAATAATTTTTGATATTCTTGTCCGTACCTATTAATGCTTATGATATCTCGCAAACTAATCTTTATTCAAAAACTAATTCAATTTATTCCATTTTCTCTGTTTAGAGCCAACAAAAAACTGGATACCAACACAAAAGAGCATGCGAATGAGGTGAAAAAACTGAATGCTTTACTTAAGAAAGAGGAAGTGTCACGCGTCTCAGCGGCCGAGCAACTTCAGCAGAAAACTCGTGAAAATGCCGATCTGCTTAAGATCTGCGAAGAGCTGATCCATGGCAAGGGACAAGGTGGTAGTAGTTAAACTCTCTCCAATGGAATCATGGCTGAATGGAAATCGCGCACACACACAAAACACATTTCATACCCACACACATACATTAACGGCAGCATGTGGAACTCATCTTGTAGCATGTCTTGCGATTCGTTTTCATACCCCACATTATTCTCATCATGTAGTTGCTTTGCTGTTGTATGCTCGGCAAGATGTCAATATTAAAACTATCCCCAAACTATTTCTAGATTATTGAGTTTACTCACTCACTCACACACACACTCACAGACATGAGCCAAGGCAGTCCAAGTTGAGTTCCGCTTGAGTTCCACAAGCCTTACCCAGGGTTACCCACAAAACAAAATACTGTTACTAATTATCTATCGAATCTGCCTTTTGATTTATGTTCATTGATATTATGGCGAGAATGGAAGTCCACTGTCCACTCAACAAAAGCGGAAAATAAAAATAATAAAAACAAAAACAGCGTACGCTTGAGGCGCGCCTTTACTAAGTGTTTAAGTTTAACTTTAGTTTAATTTAATTGATACAATTTTTAGTAGTTGTCCTAAGCCTAATTCTGTATTACTTATTAGAACTAAAATGAAAGAAAAGAAATGAAATCATTAAACAAAAATACACTATTTATGCATTAAAAGTAAAAGAAAGTATTTTTTATTGTTTTCAAATTGCAGCTTCGAAATGTTAATAATTTGCTCGGATTTTTTTACACTAAACACAAACAAGCACACACACCCAGACAGAAACCCTCTGAGAACTCTTGATGAATTTTACTTCCATTTATTACATTTACTAAACTTTAAGGAAAATGAAAAATAAAAATCGTAAATTTGGCACACAAACATAAGAATTGTATACAAATTTGTACCCAGTCCAAGTCCATGTAATCTGAAATTATGCTACTTCATTATATATATAACGGCATACATATATATATATATATTTTTCTAAAGTAGACAGAACACACTCACAGACAGACACATACTGTCACACCCCCCAAAAACACGCGCTTTTAATTTATGAAACAAAAAAAAAATGCAAAAATGAGTAGTACTTTTTGTTGAAGAGACGAAAAATATATCAATGCGCTGTAAAAAAATACACATAATAAAAAAATAGTATTAAAGCATGCCCAAACAAACTATATGTTGGAGAAGCATGTGCATGTACAAGGTGATCGAAAGCAAAAACGTTGCATAAATCAATAAATAAACTATGTAATTGGAGAAAACTAAAATGTGTGTGCGGTAGTATTTATTGTTCTTGCATCAGTTAAGTTTTAAAAAAAAAAAAAATATTTAAGGGGGGGGAAATGTGAAAAAAAAAAAAGAGAGAAAAAAAAAAAGATATTTTGGAGGGAATAAAAAAAAAAAAAAAAAAAAAAAAAAAAAAAAAAAACAAAAAAAAAAAAAAAAAAAAAAAAAAAAAAAAAAAAAAATTTAATTTAATATGGTGTCTAGCAAAACAGGAGAAAAAAAATTTTTTTTTCTTTAAATTGTAGAAAGAAAACGCGTAAAAAAAAAAAAAAAAAAAAAAAAAAAAAAAAAAAAAAAAAAAAAAAAAAAAAAAAGATTATTTAAATCTGTTTTTTTTTTGTATTTGGTAGGGCAATTTATTGAAAAAAAACACAAAATTAAAAAAAAAGAGATTTTATGGTGCTGTTGTACCCATAGAACATTTTAAGGAACCAAAATTCAATGAAACCTATAGGCGCTTTTTTAGAAAAAAACGTGCAACAGAACGATAAAAATGAGACACAAAGGGTGCTTGCGAGGCTGTGCATTCAAAAATCTCCAATTGGTTTATGAATAAATGTAAAATTAGCTTTCATAAGTTCAATTTAATTGTTACCCCATAAAAAAAAAAAGAAAAAACATGGTGTTTTTCAGTACTTTTTTTGATCTAGGTGGACCTTTCTGTGGAAGTGCCCATATTCAAACTAAGAAGAATTACAAATTATTAAGGGGTTAGGTGGGTTTCAAAGGCTCAAAACAGGTACATTTTTACGAATTTTTTTTTATTTAACCAACAAAATATTTCATTCCATCAATTTACCATTTAAAAGGTATATATT